>WOXC01007052.1:0-57500 GCA_011680675.1 Gymnobelideus leadbeateri
GAGAACTGAAGATCTGAGGCAAGATGCACCGTTTCCCATATCCCAGGGCTAGAGGTGATTGCAAAAAATTAAGTTATTACCACACATACAAAAAAATGCACAAAGGAGAGAATTCAACCATAGAAACCTATTATGGGAATAGAGATGACTGGGGTTCATCTTCAGGGAGAATACTGAAATAAACCCCCAAAGAGTAAAGTCAAATGGTCACCTACCCCCCAAAATTTATAGAAGATCTTTAAAAAGACTTTAAAAATACAATAACAGAGATGGTAGAAAAACTAAAAAAGAAAATAAGAATAATGCAAGAAAAGTAAGAAGGTTATGAAAGTCAACCAATGAGCAAAGGATATCCAGAAACTTAGGCAAGAAAATGACACCTTGAATATTAGAATTGGGCAAAGTGAAGGCACCAAAATTATAAGAGATCAAGAAATAATTAACCAAAATATGAATAATGAAAAAATAGAAAGGAAAGTGAAACATAAGAAAAACAACAGATTTGAAAAATAGATCAAGAAGAGAAAATATAAAAATAATTATACTAACTGAAATTTATGATTAGAAAAAAAAGGATCTTGATACAACAATACAAGAAATAATTAAAGAAATTGTCCTGAAGCATTAGAACAAGGGGTAAAGTAGAAATAAAAAAAAAAAACCTATCAGTCACTTATAAGATATCCTATGAGGAAAAATCCTAGGAATATAATAGTCAAATCCTAAACCCCCAGCTCAAGGATAAAATATTAAAAGCATCAGTATTAAAGAAAATTCAAATATGTTGGTGACACAATTAGAATCACAAAAGACCTAGCAGCTGAGACATTAAAGGACCACAGGTCTTGGAACACAATATATTGAAGAGCAAAAGAACTGAGGCTCCAGCTGAAATATCATACCCTGCAAAGTTCAGTATTATCTTGAATGAAAAAAATGGACATTTCCTAAACTCTCTGACTTTCAAAACTGTTAAAAAAAATCCTGAACTTAATAGATGATTCAACATACAAGAATCAAGAGAAATATAAGGTACATACCAAAGAATGATTATAAGGGATTCATAAGGATAGACTGTTTACTACATATATATGTATAATTTAAAATGTGTCCAATATACTTATTATTAATTGAATATTTAATTTAATAATTTAATAATTAATTTCATAAGAAAGATTAGTGTAAACCTGAGTATAATATGAATTTTAAAAGTAAAACCATTTAGGAACAGCTAAACATAGTAATTATTTTATATAAATGAGGTACAAGAGGAAGAATCAATATAGAGGAATCAGATGGGGGTGGAGGGCTGGTAGTTCTGGTAACCTAATTTCATTGGGAATGGGTTGAATAGGGAATGATACATATATATTTAGAAAATATAAAAGTCTTCTAAATTAAAAGAAATAAAACTATAATAATGTTATAGGGTGGGGGGAGAGAACAAGGGAGTGATGTTTAGAGGGGAGAATGAGGGAATAAGCAAAAGGGTGGTATAGAAGGGTGTTTAGATTTATGGGAATGAGAGTAGAGGAGAGGGATCCTTGGAGAGGGATAGGTAAGTAATAAGAGGGCAAGGCAGTGGTTGAAGTAAAGTAGAGGAGGCAGGAGGGATAGTATACAAGAGATATGCACAAATACAAAAAACAAAAATCATGAGTAGAATGTTTGGGAAAGTATATGCCAATATGTGTATGTATATATTTATAGCTATAGGGAAACATAACTAAACTTTATTGTAGCCATCTGGGGGGAGGGGAGGGGAGGGAAAAAAGAACAAAGTAAAGAAGTGCACAGCAGAGGGCCAGCTAGGTGGTGCAGTGAGTGTAGCACCAGCCCTTGAGTCAGGAGTATCTGAGTTCAAGTCCAGCCTCAGACACTTAAAACTAGCTCTGTGACCTTGGACAAGTCACTTAACCCCAATTGCCCCCTCTTGAAAAGAAAAAAAAATAAAGTGCACAGAAAAGAACAAAAGAAAACTCACAATGAAGCAAAGATGGACAATTCTCAACACAACATGTATTATTGATCATATAGGCTTTCTTGATATGAAAATTGTTAGATATTTTAAATCCTCCCTTATGTGTTGCTATGTACATGTCATGCTTTCTTTTCTTTCTTACTTTGTATTTAAGTTCCAATATTTAAGTTTATAATATTTTCTTCCTTTTCTCTATTCTCTATTTGTGTTCTGATGTTTGAGTCTAAAAGAAAAGAAAAAAAAAAGAAATCACCAATAAGTGAAGAGTACAGGTTTAGTTATGTGATGAGCTTGGAAACCAAAATTAAGAACTAAGAAGAGAATAAGAAGAAAAGAAATAAAGGCATTATTATAATTAGCCTCTTCAAAGAGTTTAGTCACAAACAAGTGTAGAGAGATATAAGACAAGAACAATTGAGGATTTTTTTAAAGATGAGGGAAACATGAGCCTTTTGTAGGCACCAAGTAAGCAACCAGTATGTAGGGAGAAATTGAAGATTCAGAATGAGGATGATAAATCATACTAAAGAAAGAAATTTAGCGACAAACATTGACAAAGAAGAAACAAAACATCCCCGTTCACTAAAGGAATTATGGTTGCTTAGAAAATGCCAGAGAATCAGGAAAGAAACCAATTGACACAACTTAGTGTGGCATTATACAAAATAAAACCATGTTTGGGGTGGAGGTGAGGCAATTGAGGTTAAGTGACTTGCCCAGGGTCACATAGCTATTTAAGTATCAAGTGTCTGGTTTAAGACTAGATTTTATCTCAGGTCCTCCTGACTCCAGGCCTGGTGCTCTATCTACTGCATCATCTAGCTGCCTCCACAGAAATTTTTGAAAAGTATTTGTATATAATAACAATGAAATCCAGGAAAAAATAACACAGGTAACAGTCTCCATTCAAATAACTACCAAGGTCACAAAATATCTATAAATTAAACTACCAAGAGATGCTTAAGATTCGTAGAGATAGAATTAAAAATGCTCCCCAAAGAGATAATGACTTACATATCTGGAGTATAATAAAGACAGAAATACAACCTCAATTTATTTACACATTTAGTGATATGCCAATAAATTTTTGAAGAGGGTACTTTATAGAGCTATACAAAATTATCACAGAATTCACTGTAAAGAACAAAAGGTCTAGAAATTCAAAGGAAATATTAAATAGAGTAAGAATTAAGGAAGAATAACATTTCTAGACCTCACATTGTAATAAAAAGGAGTAATTACCAAAATATTTTCTACTGATTTAAATAGTACAAAAATAGATTTGTGGAATAGATTAGAAAAGGGAGATTGTGCTCAGTGTTCCAGGGATTGAAAAAAGGACTTAATATTGCTTGAGAAAAACTCTCTGACAAAAATTCCTAAGAAAACTGAAAAAGCAGATTAGCAGGAATTGTTTACAACATTACGTATATATCAAAACAATATTAAAAGAGACACACAAACAGAATACTAAAGGTCACAGTATAAGAAAAAAATGAAAAGAGATAAACTACTTTTCAAGCAATAGCTGGGGGAAGTTATTTATCAAGCAAGAGAGAGATATCAAAAAAACTAAAATAATTTCAATTCATGAAAGCTAAAACCTTTTGTACAAAGTCCTTGCAAATCGTATAAAAGGAAAGATATTTACAGTGAAAAATTGCATCAAATATATCTAATAAGTATCTGATACCCAAGATATAGGTAACTAACACTAGTGTATGAGTTCAATAGTCATCTCCTAATGGAGAGTTGAAACAAAAAGCATATGAAGGCACAGTTCTGAAAAATATTGCAAACTATTTTCAACCATAAATTAATCAAAATTACTTCTAGTAAGAAAAATAAGCATTAAAAAGTCTGAAATTTTACCTCTTATCCAGTAGATTGACAAAGGTCACAAAAAAAATAGTAAGTCAATATTTTAAAGGTTTTGTAAATACAAACAGATTAACACTGTGGATAGAGTCGTGTAGCAGACCTACCATTCTGAAAACTACTTTGTAATTATGCGTTAAAAAGTTATTTTAAGTCCATACCTTTGACCTAAACTTCTAACTACTAGAAAAAAGTTTTCTCATTACAAGGAAGTCAATTGGATGTTCCATATGCAATATCGTTTTTATTAGTAGGTAAGATGTGAAAGGCACAATAAATGTCCATTTATGGAAGTGATTAGAAATTATGATTTATAGGGATAATAAAATATTATAGCTCTGATAGGGCAAAGTTTCTCCTGAGACCTGATTAGATTCCATTTCCTAGAAACAGCTTCCTTCTGTATCTGTGCAGCCAACATACAGACCCAGTAAAAAGCAGCCCTTTGAACATGAATGATCCTAGCTTCCTTTATATTATCTCACTAGACATCTTCAAGACAAACCTAGATTAAAACAAGCCACCACAAAGACAACTTCAACCATGTAATAGGAGACAATTTTAATTGTCACTCATGAAAAAAAAAAAAAACAGAGGAGAAATAAAGAATAATACCAGAGGGAATGGCAGGGTCAACCTACGGAGTTTTATTTGTTTGTTTTTCATAAAGGATAGAAAAAAATTGGAAAGGTTTATACTCAATATGCACAAAATCAATATTTAGGGAGAAATTAGAATTACAACAGAGGAATTCAGGATGAGTGATGGTTTGAGGAACTGTATGAGGACATGATATAGGGTGGGATTGTGGGACAAAAGTACAGGCTTTGGCCTTGGCAAAGAAAAGTGCTGCCATTTTCCCTGAAATGATTAAGAAGAGAATATGTGTAGCTGAAGGAGGATTTTCAGAAGTGGAGTACAAAAGACGTGCTATCTCATTACTGATTAAAGCAGAAATACATCATTGAGGAAGGGAGGGGAGGGAGGAGCTCTTGTAGTAGATTTGAGAAAAAGAAGAAATTTGAAACTTCTGAGAGGAGTTTTATCAAGTACCAAGCAAGGAAAAAATAAATGGTGACTTTATAGCAATGAAGTTGCAGTTAAGATTCATTGCAGAGTAGTTCCTTAGTATCTGTATTTTAAATCCATGTTCAGTACGTTTTTAGTCTATATTGGAGAAAAGATGAGTATAAAAGAAGATATAAGAGGTCTACTTAAGGCTCATAGATAATGAGACTGGACCATGAAAAGAAGATAAAGAGAATCGAAGAATCTCATGTTAGATGCCACTTAATCCAAAGTTTATCTGAATAAGAATTCTACTACAATATTGCAACACATGATTACATGACCTTTTTCTTGATGATCTCTAGAGAGGGAGAATCTAGTACCTACAGAGACAGCCTATTCCATTTGTAGACTGCTCTATAATTAGGAATTTTTACCTTACATTGAGCTAATACTTTTCTCTAACATGAATTTGTAGGGAACATAGAATGGTTGTTCAATAGTGCTCTGTAATATATGAAACAAAGCAGAGGAAATGATGTGAAAGATGATTCGGGATTGACAAGCGCATAAGGGCTTAAAAAATGGAAGGCAGTATATGGTTTTGCTTTTACATTTTACTTTTTATGAACATAAAGAGCAAATAAAACGAGCATTTCCATATGAAGATAGAACAGGAAATAATACACAAAAAATATAATTTTCTATTACACAGAGCTTGATTTTTCTTTAAAAAAAGATCTTAAAGATCTTTAAGAAAAGACTGGAGTACTGTAGTGGGAATCATTTAAGTATATAATAAATTCAACATGTAACTCTGAAATTTTTCTGCTTTCTTGGTTTTCATCTGTCCTCTTCCTTTCGTTCTCTTCTATTCATTTCTTTTTGACAACCTTATTGAGAATCCCCCCTCTTTTTCACACTTCTTCCCCTTACAATTTTTAAATGAAGATAAACAAAACTGCTGTAACAAATATGCCTACATAAGTAAAAACAAATGCACACATTGACCACATCCCAGAATGTGTGTTTTATTCTCTACCATGAATCCATGACTTTTCAGGTAGTAGATTGTATGTTTTATCATCAGTTCATTGGAATTGCCATAAGTCATTGCATTGATCAGAGTAGGTTTTTCAAAATTGATTCTTTTTATGATGTGATTGTATAAATATTTTCCCCTAGTACTGTTCATTGTAGAAATATCAATTCGCATAAGCTTTCCTAGCTGCATTAAAAGGACCTTTTCTCATATCTTATTATATAATGACATTCCATTGTATTCATAGAGCACAATTTTGTTCATTCATTCCACAACTTATCAGCCCCCTCCCCCTTAATTTTCAGTACTTTGCCACTACTAAAATTTATTTGAAAGATTTGTCCATATTGATCCCTTTCCCCTTTCTTTCATTTTTAAGGAAGTGTAGGTCAAATGATGGGCAAAATTTAGAGAGTTTTGTGGTATAATTCCAAATTGCTTTCCATAGTAACTCGTAGCTCAATGAACAATTAATGTGCTTGTTTTCCTGTAGTCCCTCCAACAAATTTCATTTTACTCATTTGTTGTCTTTGATTGTCTGATGATCGTGAGATAGAATGTTATAATTGTATTAATTTTCCTTTAATCATTAGTTATTTGGAACATTTGTTTTATATGTTTGTTGATAGCTTATGTCTTCATTTGAAAACTGCTGGCTCATGTCCTTTCACCATTTAATTATTAAGAAATTTTAGTCCTTTCCCATTTCATAGTTATGGTGCTGGATTGCAAGAAAGGGGAACAAAGTGTTAAGGGTCATATACGTCTTAGATTATTCATAAAAGTAAGATTTATTACTTTTATCAGTGGCTCAATAAACACTGAATTGCCACGCTGCTAGAAAAACAGTGCCATATCTATTTTATTCACTGGGAGTTTATGAGTTCATAATTTCAATGAAATTACTGGTATTTGGTTTAATGAAATTTAGTTTAAAAACAATATTTATTGCAAGAACTTAGAATATTGTTAAACATAAGGTGTAATTTCATTGTGCAAGTTGGCACCTGATCTTCAACTTTAGCCTTAGATAGTTCCCTGGGTCACTAAGCAATTAGTGAATTGTTTCAGAATCCTAAACTAGTATGTATCAAAAAAAAGGGCTTAGGGGCGGCTAGGTGGTGCAGTGAATAGAGCGCTGGCCCTGAAGTCAGAAGGACCTGAGTTCGGAGCCGGCCTCTGACACTTAATCCACACAAACAAAAACCTAGCCGTGTAACCTTGGGCAAGTTACTTAACCCCAATTGCTTTATAAAAAAAAAAAGGGCTTAAGCACAGTCTTCCTGATCTATGGCTGTCTGCCCACAACAGTAATCTAACTTTCTCCAAATGAATGTATTCTCAATATAAGAGATAATATAATTTCAAAACAAAAGTGGAGAGGAGAGAAAAATGAACGAAGTTATTTTTTGCAACTATGGCTAAGGGGAGAATTTTTAACCAATCTAAAGTAGAATTGATCACAAAAGATAAAATTTCTTTAATAACAAATTGAAAAGCTTTTAAGTGAACAAAATCAATAGAATGAATGTAAGTAGGGAAACTGTCACCTGAGAGGCAATATATTTTTTAAATCCTTCTGATATTATCTGATATCTAAGATATGGAAAGAAATAACAAAACATAAGATGAACACCATTCTTCAATGGATATGTGCTCAAAAGATATAAGTAAACAGTTTTCAAAAAAAAAAAACACAAAGTATTAACAACTACTAGATTGTTCCAAACCACTAACACTATAAGACAAATGCAAATCATGTCTCTAAAATTTTTCCTAACACTCTTCAAATGTGTAAAAATGAGAAAAGTTCAAAATTTTCAGTGCTGGACAATAGACATGTGAGCACACCATTGTTAAAGGTCTGAACTATCCTAAAGCATGAAACAACACTTTACAATGAAGTGAAAAAAATGACTAAACTGTTCATCTGTATAGATGCTACTATTAGTCACAATCTGCATGGAGGCAAAGGTAGGCAAAGAAAAAAAAAGGATTCTGATATATTTGTACTTAACACTTTTTATGGGAACAAAGCATTGGAAACAAAAGTGTGCGACCATTTTTCGGGGAATAACCCAATAAAGTGCTGTACATTTAATGTAATGGAATATTATTCTATCATAAGAAACAACAAATGTTGAATTCAAGGAAACATGAAACATGGGACATATATGAACTGATTCAGAATAAACTAAGTAGAACTAAGACAACAAACACAAATGATGAAAGAGTAGAAATATAAAGAACAATAAAATGAGAAAGAACGTTCTCTAATTATGACCAAGTTTGAGACAGAATGGTAGGCAAAAAAAAAATGTAGTTCCTTATAGTAGAAAAAGATGAGGTACTCATTGAATGTACTATACAAATGTATTCAAGGCTGACAAAATCACAATGTGGTATAAGTTTATTGAATCAAATGATCAAATGAGGTCACAATATAATATGCTTTGAAAACATTGACATGCTATAATGTTGGTATTATTATTATTTTATTAAAGTATTTTTAAAAATTCTACCAACTGAATAGAATTGAGGGAATGGAGTAAGAAGTATATATGAAATTGTTATTGTTGTTGTTTATTCATTTCAATCATGTGCAAACTTTTGTCATCCTATTTGGGGTATTCTGGGCAACAATACTGGAGTGGTTTGTCATTTTCTTCTTCAGCTCATTTTAAAGGTGAGGAAACTGAGGCAAATGGTTAAGTGACTCTCCCAGGGTCGCACAGATAGTAAATGTCTGAGTCTAAGTTTGAACTCAGGAAGATGAGTCTCCCTGACTCCACATCCAGTGCTCTATCCACTTTGATACCTAGGTGCCCCATATATGGAATATATGTGATGTAAAAAGAAAAGGCATAAGTGAAATAAAAAGAAATATGTGTGCATGTATGCATGCATGTGTGTGCATAATATACACATATACATATATGTGTGTATGTATATCTACACATACACACATATGTGTGTGTGTGACAGTTCTTCCAGCAATGGGGCAACTCAGTGATCTTTGAACCATTAAGAGTAAAGAATTGTACTTACTTTTTGCGGATTGTCTAAGTATTGTGTGATCTGTAGCACTCTTTCTTGCAATTCAACAAAGAATTTTTCAGGAGAATGGTATGAAGAAAGCCATCAAAGAAATGGAGGAATAGAAAAAGATAAAAAATAACATATTCAAAGAAAGGTTAATAAATAATAGCTGGCCTACATGCTATACCTATCAAAACTATATATGCATTTCATATGTAAAATGTCAATAAAATACCAGGAATGTCCCTGGCATGTCACAATTATGCCATCCCTGGGAAAATTATGAGAGGACACAAGCAGATGTCATGCAGCCTTGGTTGACAAGAATGAAGTTTCATCTACATATTAAAAGGAAATGCCAAAATTAAGGAGATCACAGATCTGTTGTTATATTAAGCATGGAACTAGTTCTTGTAATCACTAGTATTACATGAAAATGGACTAGTATATTCAGTCAATAAACTTTTATCCCTTTCTTCAAAAATTCATTGGAAATTAAACCCTGGGTGCTCAATTTTAAAGTGCTGTTTCCCTTCTTCCTTTAAAAGGACATGATAGAGATAGATACTTCGCACAACAAAGTAAATTTGACAAACTAACAACTAAATTCATCATAAAATGGCCCATTTATTCTTTATCAGGGGGTGAAAATATTCTATTATGGTTTTAAAATATTTTTATATTTTTTGTATTTATGACAATATAAAATATTTAGGAATGTATCTGCCAAATCAAACCCAGGAACTATATGAACACATTAAAAATACACTTTTCGGGGCAGCTAGGTGGCGCAGTGAGTAGAGCGTCGGCCCTGGAGTCAGAGGGACCTCAGTTCAGATCTGGCCTCAGACACTTAACACACACACAAACAAACAAAAAAAAACCTAGCCATATGACCTTGGGCAAGTTACTTAACCCCAATTGCCCTCCAAAAAAAAAATGCAATTTTCATAAAAATAAAGACATATCGAGACGATTTGAGAAATATTAATTGTTCATGGGTAGGCTAAGCCAATATAATTTTTAAATGACAATTCTAACTAAGTTGATTTATTCAGTGTCATACCAAATAAAGTACCAAGAAGTTATTTTTTTAGATGATTCACTTTATTGTGAATCAGCCCTCAACTTGACCACCATCATTGCCACAGCATGTTTCAACAAAAAGGTACCATACTTGCCCAACAACCATCACTTTAAATCTCTATAGTAGGAAGAAGCTAACACACGGATAACTTGCTACTGAAAAAGCTGGCAGTGACCTAGTTGTGTCTCCTCTCTACTGTGACAAAGGCTCAATTTCTTTTTTTTTGGGGGGGGGGGGTGGATGGAGGGAGAAGGAATAGGCTTTCCCATCAAAATGGCTGGATAGACAATTCCCAAAGTAGGGTGGGACTCCATAACCAAACAACATCCCAGGGGCAGGCTTGCCAAAACACTCCTAATCCTAGTAGGAGTCTTTTTCTTGAAGGGGAGGGGAGTCATCCACCCTCATTCTGAAGAATTTCCATCCAGGGTAGAGAAACCCACTTGGGGTTTAGGGGCTGTTGGTCCCCGCAGCATTCACTCTAGCAGCTTTGGCCTTCTGTTCCAAATCATCTAGGAACCTCTCCTGAGCCACTGAGTAGAACGTATAGCCATAAATGGCCAACACCAAGGCCCCGATGCTCAGGCCCCTCACTATGTTCCAGCTCCGCCACTGCGGAAGCGTTTTCTACCACTGGGAGAGCTCCACCTGCCTCATAAAGTGTAGCTGGGCCGGACTCAGTTTCTCTCCCGCCGCGTCAATGCGCTGCGCTACCGGCCTTCCTGGCCTCGGACCCCGGGGCTCCACCAGCACCAGCATCAGCCATCTCACACCTCGACCTACTCAAGAGAGTCCAAAAAGTTATTTTATAGAGCTTGACAAAAATAACAAAATTAATTTGGAAGAACAAAAGGTCAAGAATATCATGTGAAGGAAAGTAACCTGGCAGTACCAGATTTCAAATGTTATTATGGGGTAGTCGTCACGGAAACAATCTGGTACTGGTGATAAAATAGAGTGGTGGTTCTGTGGAATAGATTAGATACACAATAAACTTTAGTAAATGACCATAGCAATCTAGGGTTTGATAAATCCAAAGATCTAAGCTTTTGGCACAATAAATCACTATTTGATAAAAAATACTGGGAAAAATTGGAAAGCAGTTCGTTAAAAACTAGGTATATACCAAATTATCATAGTGTAAACCAAGATAAGGTCAAAATGGATACCTGATTCAGACTTATAGAGTGATTTCATAAGCAAATTAAGGGAGCATGGAAATTTTTACCTGTCAGATCTATGAATACAGGAAGAATTTATGTCCAAAGAAGAGATGGAATAATGGGAAGTAAATCAGATATTTTTTCTTAATTAAAGTTTTTGCACAAATACAAATACAGGTAAGGTTAGACAATAAGAAACTAGAAAAAATATCACAGCAAATTTATCTTATAAAGACCTCATTTCTCAACTATATAGGGAACTGAATCAAATTTATTTAAAAAATGAGTCATTCCTTAATTGATTGATGGTCAAAGGATATAAATAGGCAGTTTTCGGAAGAATAAATCAAAGTGATATATAGTCACATGAAAGATGCTTAAAATCACTATGGATTAGAGAAATTCAAATTAAAACAACTCTACGGTGCCACCTTTCAACTATCAGAGTTGTCAATATTACAGAAAAGGTAAATGAAAAATGTTGGAGAAGATGTGGAAAAATTGGGACACTAATGTATTGTCGGTAGAATTGTGAACTCATCCAACTATTCTTGAGAAACACTTGGAACTATGTCCAAAGGGCTACAAAACTACACATACTGTAACGCAATAATACCTCTGTCAAGTCTATATCCCAAAGAAATGAAAGAAAAAGGAAAAGGACCTATATGTACCAAAATATTTATGCTAACTTGTTGTGGTGACAAAGAATTGGAAATTGAGGTAATACCCAGCAATTGTATAATGACTGGATTAGTTGTGGTATATGGTTGTGATGGAACACTATTGTGCTATAAGAAATCACAATCAAGTTGGTTTCAGAAAAATTTGGGAAAACAAACCAATGCAAAATGAAGTGAGCAGAACCAGGTGAACAATTTACACAATTATAGGAATATTGTGCAATGATGAACTGCGAACTACTTAGCTATTCTCAGCTAAGATAACTCCGATGAACTTACAACGAAAAATGCTATACATTTCAAAAGAAAGAGCTGATAGTCTGAGTGCATATTTAAGCATAGTTGTTCACTTTTTATATTTTCTTACCTTTTTTCAACATGGCTAATATGCAAATGTTTGCATAATTTAATATCCATAGTTGATGTCATATTTCTTACCTTCTTAATGGATCGGGGAGGTTTGGCAGGGAGGAAAATTCAATATCTGAAGTAAATGATAAAAATGAATAAAGACTATTTTTTTAAAACACATATATGGACCAAGTTCTGTAAATGTGTTACCACAGATATCAGTGTTTTCTTGTAGCCTTGTATATTTTTCATTTGTACAGAATCAGATGTGTAAAAGTGGTGCTGGCTAATGCAGTTTATAGACATTCACTTACCACCTGTATGATAGCAAAACATGTCCCTGCACATCCTGACATGACTTAAACTTTTTCAGAGTTATCCAGAAGCAAAAGTATGAAAATTTTCCAAATGTTTTTTTTTTTTATAATTATAAAACTATCAACCTTTTCCCTTACACAAATATTTCTGATTTCTATTCTGACCACTTCTGTGTATTTAGTGATATCTGTATAGGAGAGAAAAAATATTTAACATTGAAAATGTCAACTAAAATAGAGACTGATCACTATGGATAGTTTAAACTGCTTTACAAATGTTTACAAAATGATCTTTTAGAAGATGAATGAATATTAATATTACTTGCAAGGAAAGATCATACTTTGGCAATTAGATAACATTGGTAAATTTTACACATTTTATAAATGAATCCATTAAGATCATAAAATTTTCAGGATTCACTGTTTGTTTTGTTGTTGTTGTTGTTGTTAAGATGGTAATAGTTTATATAGTAAAGGTGAGGCTATAATTTATTGAGAGCATTAAGATCAGATGGTGGATTTGTGAGCTCCATGGAGTGACAAGTAAAGGGCAGCGGCAAGTTTCAAATGCTTCACTGGAAACAGAAAAACAGAACAACTTCCTAATGTAGTTATATACCTTTTCTCTGCCATTGAAACCATGATTTTATGTAGCTCTCTCAAACCAGATTTTCTCCAGGAGACTGAGTTACTTGGCCTATTCTAGGATTTTATAAGTGAAAGATGCTAAAAAAAATCTAGTCTTCCTTTCTCATTTTTAGGGGTGAAAATAGAACCTAGAGAAACAAAGGATCTTATGAAACATCATTCTGTTTTGTGGTAGAACCAGGACTAGAACCTAGATCTTTTGGCTTTACTATCCAGTATACCTTCCCATCTTCCATACTTCCTCTTGGTCCTTTTGTCATTGCATTTTCCTTACTGGTACTTTATAGCCTTTAGAGTGTGGTAAAAATGCTACTAAAATGGTAAATTCAGGAAATGGCATGTAAATATACATACACAAATATAATTACATAATGCGTGAAGCCACTCAAAGTATTATTAATAAAAATGCTTGAGAGATGTTGGACATCTTTTAGTAATATTTAATAACTTTCACCAAAATCACAATGTATGATAGCATGTGAAGGAGCCAACAAGAAATTTTAAAGTAATTTACATTTTAGATGCTTTGTGCCAACTATTAATCCATAAATGACTTGTTTTTGAAGAAAGGAAATCTTTTGATCACTTTTTAATGAAGACTAATTGATTTTTAATGTTTTTAGCAAAAATTGTATTCTGAAATGACTCTGACATTTCCACTGGCAAAGAAGCTGTTGAAAATGATTAGTAGCTAGGCTTGACTGATTATTTCCAGCTGAAAGATATTTATAAGGAAGGATCGAAATTTTTCCATGCTAGCATTATCATCATTGTCATCAACTACCATTTTAGGGAATAATTTAGATTTACCTGGGTCTGGGAAACAAATTGCTGTTCAATTTTGAACAAGAAGGACAGTAATCACTTGCCACATAGTTGCTGCTATAGAAGAAAAAAGCCTTAAATTAACTGATTAGAAGATGCTCCCTCCCTGATTACCTTCCTGTGATATAAATTCTGCAGGGCAAAAAGGAAAGGGAAAAAAAGAAAATCAGATGGTAACCCTGAAGAGAATCATGTTCTCATGCTATTTATTTCATATTAAAAGGGATAAAATCACATAATAAAATGTTATTTCATTTTTCCAACTTTTTTCCATGACCATGTTTTTCCATGCCTCTTATTCAGTAATACTTCACACAAATTGGTAAGAAATTGCATAAGGGAATTTATTCATTAATCTATTCTGCTTTTTCCCATGTACACCACTCTATCCATTGTACTACCTAGATCTTTGACAGATGTTATGTGTCAGGAAGTTTTGCTTATTTGACTCTTGTGAAGGCAGTTGTAATAAGAGTGAATGGTGGATAGTTTGTGGGAGGGGGTGGTAGAAAGTGGGGTGTGTGATGCCAATCTAGAAATGCTTTTAGTGTGTGTCTAAGCAATTTCTATTAAACAATTAGTACTAAAATTATAATGACATGATCTGCCTCCCTTACCTCATAATTATTTTTCCATTATTAATAGTATTGACTTCCCTAAGGCATTTCCATCAACATCTTCCAACTCTTTTTGTTTACTTCTTGATATGAAATTGCCACCAAAGCAATTATTGAAATCATATAACCTTGAAGTAGCTTAGTGAGACTAATATGGATTCTTTTTTTAGTATTAAGATAGAAGACAATTTTCATCTAAGACTGAAATCAAACTCTTCTAATATCATCACAGTACAAACTACCAGGAAAAGATGGTGATCAAGGAAGACAACTTATCCAATATGAAATAAGGAAATCTTCTGCTGTTTTGTCTGGGTTGCAAATCTCACATTTTATATCCTGATGCTGTATACCCCACTTGTCATCAGCAATATAGTATTTTGGGTAGAAGGCCTTACAAAACGAGAGATTCTATAATCTACTGAGTAGTTCTCGAAGTGTAACAAAGCAAAAAACTGGAAAGAAATGAATGAATTTATATTGACTAAACAGAGCATATATATATATATATATGTATATATATATGTATATGTGGAATGGGATGTTGTTGCATTTAAAGGTATGAAAAATATGAAGAATTTGGATGGCGGTGTAGAAATGGTACGTCCAAGGCACTCTCCCCCCAGATCACCTCCAAACTATGTAAAAGGGGACTTCTGGAGCCCCAGCACCCACAGAATGACACAGAGAAGCTAACCTCCCTCTGAGGACAGCCCAGCAACCCTGCAGGGAGCTGTTAGCGCAGTGCTCTGAGAGCGGGCAGCACAGTGTGCTGGGAACCGACAGGGCAGCGCTCTGGGAACCGAGTCAAGATCCCCGTGAGCCTCGGTATTAGCCCTAGGGCAGCTGGGCCAACAGCCAGCTGGGGGGCCCCAGAACACCAGCAGCTGTGGCAATTCCAGAATTATCAACACAGACATGCCTAGAACAAAATGAGAAGTTAGTGCCCTATGGACTTTGGGACCAGTATTTGGGGAATGTGTCAGCTTCCTACCCTGGGGGCTAGAAGCCACTGAGGAGACACACCATTTTGTAGCTTTCAGTGGCAGCTCCATCCAGTGAACTGTAGGGAGATCCAGCAATCCGAACTGGGGGGTGATCACTCTTCCTTTAACCTACCTGGATCTGGATTGTGATCTGGGGGGGGTGGGGAGGTCGTGGGGTGGATATCCAGCTTTCCAGAAACAGAAGTTGTTCCCCTACACGTTAAGTATGGAAGCTCCCCTGTCTGGTTGCAGAGTCATACTGTGGCAACAAGCCCAAAATCAAGTAATTAAGTGTCAATATGCCAAGGCAAAGGAAACAAATTAAACAGAAAAATGCAACATTAGACTCCTATTTTGGGGGCAAAGATAAGTGAAGCATAGAGCAGGAGGAGGACCATGAGGTCAGAAATCCTGCTCCAAAAGCCCTAAAGGAAAATATGAGTGCATTACAGGCCATAGAGGACCTCAAGAAGGACTTTAAAAGCCAAATAAGAGAAGTGGAGGAAAAATTGGAAAGAGAAATGAGAAGGTTCCAGGCAAAGTATGAAATGAGGGTCAACAGCCTGACTGAGGAAAACAACACCTTAAAAAGTAGACTAACTCAAATGACAAAGGAAGCCCAAAAGGGCAAAGAGGAGAAGAATGCCTTAAAAAGTCGAATTTGCCAGATGGAAAAAGAATCCAAAAAGTTCACTGAGGAGATTCATTCCTTCAGAGTTAGACTGGAGCAAATGGAAGCTAATGACTTTATGAGAAATCAAGATGCTGTTAAGCAGAGCGAAACAAATGAAAGAATAGAAGGCAACGTGAAATATCTCTTGGGAAAAATATGATATTCCAGAGGGCAAAAGAGCTGGGAATGAACCCAAGGGTCGCCTATGTAGCTAAACTGAATATTTTCTTTCAGGGGAAAATATGGTCATTCAGTGGAATAGAGGACTTTCAAGCATTCTTAAGGAAAAAACCAAGTAGGGAATGGACTAGGTGGGGGTGGGATGGGTGGGAGGGAATTATAAGCAGCCTTGTACAATATAGCAACTATGGTAATGTTTTGCGTAGATAGACATGTACAACATATACTGAATTACTTATCTTCCCAGAGGGAATGGGTGACAAGGGAGGAAGGGAATGGATCTGAAATTCGAGGTCTTAAAATTAATTATTTCAAATACATATAAATACTATTATTAATACTCTTTTACTTGTAATGGGGAGATAAGATGTGCAGGCATTGGGGCACAGAGATTCACCTTGCTCTAATGGAAAAGTCGAAGGGGGTATGGCAGAAGATATGGGAGAGAGCAGATTGGAGGAAGAGATATCTTGTGGGACTGCTATTCTGGGAGGGTAGATAGGGGAAAAATGGGGAAAAAATTGTAACTCAAAATCTGGCAGAAATGAATGATGTAAAACAGAAGTTAATAAAGCATTTGTTTAATAAAAAAAAGAATATGAAGAATTCAAAGGCCACATGGGAATAACTAAATAAACTGATACAGAACAAAGTCAGTAAAATTAGTAAAACAAAATGTACAAAAACTACTACAGCATAAAAAAGAATTGTAAAGGAACCTGGATGATGTATCATCATAATTAACTAAGGTTGATCTTCCCAACAAGGAAACACACCCCCTACCCTTTTTGAAAGAGCCTGAAATTGTGGATGTGAAATGTGAAATAAGGAATAAAATCAACATGTATTAAGTATCTACTGTCCCAGGCAGCGTGCAAAGTGCTTTACAAATATTATTTCATTTTATCCTGACAACAACCCTTGGGGGGAAGGGAGGTGCTATTATTTCCCTTATTTTACAGTTGAGGAAATTGAGGAGGATAGAGCTTAAGTTTTGTCCAGGGTCACACAGCAAGTTATCGTCAGGCCAGATTTGAATTCGGGGCTTCTTGACTCTGAGTCCAACACTCTATCCGCTGTACTGCCTAATTGGATGACAGATGTTGCTATGTCAAGGCAGTTTTGCTTAACTGGTCTTGTGATGGTAGCCAATGTCCTTGAGACTTAACCTATGATAAAAACAATGGACATCCTATCCTAATAACCAGATGAGTTTTGATAAGGTTCCTACATTAGGACTAAGAAGATTTCCTGCTGTTAACTATTCAGTGACCTGTGAATACCTCATATCAACCCAAAATCACACCTGAAATAAGGTGCTGGAGTAAGGTACATAAATATAGGGAATATATCTAGAAATGTCTGTGATGTAAAAATAAAAAGGCATTGGTAAAGCCTAAAGGGGAACAAAGAAAGCAAAAAAAGAAAACAAAACTCTTTTTTTTTTTCTAAACTATGGTATTCTAAGGTTCATATGTAGGGTTCTTAACTATAAGTTTGACAGCCAGACTGAATGGAAAATTCAGCCACAGGACAAATTTAGACATAGACATTTAGCACATGACAAAAACTGGAGTTCTGGTAGTGGTGGAAAGATTTATAAAGCTGTTCCAGGGATGGTCACATATTATTAGATTAATGAACACTCAGGGTTAGTTAACAGTGCCTTAACTGTTTTAAAATGTACAAAAGGAACTTTCTGTAGGTTTTCATGCTTTAGAATCATGAAATAATACAGGTGGAGGGGCCCTTTGTGGTCGCTAAGTAATATTATTTAGTTTTTACACAGTCATCTATCCCCCATACAAGTACTTAAAAGAACTCAGGGGAACGTGATTTAATGGAACAGATTCTTCACTGTAAATTAGGACAACTGTGTTCTATACCCCATTCCACCATTAACTGACATGCTATGTGACTTTGGACCAGTCCCTTCATATTTCTGACCTTCAATTCATCAGTTCATAGATGAGTTCTATTGTCTCTTCGACCTCTCATGTTCTATGAAAAAGTGAAGAGTATACTCTTGTTTTCCTACTTTTGGTCTATTTTTCATGTAGTTCTGTGGATCAGTAGATTTTAAATGCTATTTACTTGAATTAGGGTAGAAGTCAGGGGGGTATGGCAGAGGAAATAATAAGATGCAGATATCCAAATTATTTATTCCTCAAAAAGAGTATTGCATGAAAGACCTGAGTATTTGAGTTCTAAGTCTGGTTGTACTGTTTACTATTTGTATTATTGGAAAGCAATTTCACTTCTCTAGGCTGTTTCCTACTCTGTAAAATGTACAGGTTGGGATTGCTTTTGTTGAGTCATCTCAGTCAAACCTGACTCTTTGTGACCCTTTGGGGGTTTCCTTGGAAGAGATACTGGAGTGGTGTACCATTTCCTTTTCCAGCTCATTTTACAGATGAGGAAACTAAGGCTAACATGGTTAAGTGACATCCCCAGGGTCATACAGCTAAGAAGTATCTGAGGCTAGATTTAAACTCAGGTTTTCCTGACTTCAATCCTCATGCTCTATCCACTGTGCTATCTAGCTGGTGACCTTTAAGGCCCTTCCTACATGAAATATATAACCCATTAGTATGTATTTTTCTCACCTTAGATTCATCTAACAAGCATTTATGAAGTTAGGATTCAATATCTTTTTTTCTCCCCTGTCCTCTCACTGAAGCAATCTCTTTTTTTAAGGGTATGGTAGAAACCTGTTGTGACAGCTTCAATCAAAACAACTAAACAAACTTGTTCTTTGCTAGATACATTGACAGCTATGAGTTTTTTTGTGTAGAACACCTTTTGCAAGAGCAAGGAGAAAGTCACCCATTCATTTATTTCTTATTTTAAATTGAATTATTATCATGATCAGTTTTTCTTTATATTTTCTCTCTTTTTTGATAGTTTACATCATTCATTTCCACAAGGTTTAAGTTACAAATTTACTCCCCATTTTCCCCATACCCACAACCCCAAAACAGCAATTCCACTGAATATTCCCTCCCCCAATCTGTTCTCTCTCATATCTTCCCACATCCCCCCTCAAACTTCCCAGTAAGGCATGGTAGATCTCTATGCCCCAGGGCCTGTATATATTATTTCCCAGTTACATGTAAAATAATAATAATATATTTTAAACATTTGATTTTAAAACTTGAATTATATTATTATCAAATTGAAAAATCAACCTCTCACTTTCCTTTCTAATTCATTGCTTCAGTTGAGAATAAAAAAAAGAAAAAGACTTGTCACAAACATGTCAAGTTAAGAAAACAAATTGCCACATTAATTGTGTCCAATAGAAATACACACACGTGCACATATGTGTTTGTGTATCTATATATCTCACTGTGCACTCTGTGAGCTTGATCTCTTCATCAGGACTTGGATATTTTGTTTCATAATTAGTCCTTTGTAATAATGTTTGTTCATTCATTACACTGATCAGAATTCCTGATATTTTCAAAGTTGTTTGTTTTTTATCATATTGTTGGCATTGTATTGTTCTCCTGGTTCTATTCACTTCATTCTGCATCATATCATAAAAGTCTTCCTGAGTTTCTCTGAAAACATTCTTTCATCATTCCTTTTTTCCTTTTTTAAATGTTTAGAAAATACTAAAACTTAAATACCTAAAAAAGGGAAAGAAGCATTATAAAGTTAAATATAAAATAAATGTCATGTGCACAGAACATAGGAGATGATTCCGAATATATAGCAATAATTTATTATTTCAAAAAAGTCCATATATTAAATACTTCACGTTATTTAGAAAGCTGCCCATCTTTTCTTTGCTTCCTTGTGAGTTTTCTTTTGTTCTCTGCTCTCCTCATTTTACTTTGTTCTTTTTCCTCCCTTCATTTCCCCTACCCGCCACCCCAATGCTACAACTGAGCATGGCTATTTTTATATATAGGTATTGGTATTCACATACATGTATACATATATACAGAAACATATATATATATATATATATACATATACTTTCCCTAAGAGATTCTGCTCCTAATCCTGTTTTTGGTTGTGTGTATTTCTTTTTTCCTATCTCTCCTAACTCCTTGACTTCTACTTGCATCTACTTTGGCCTCTTATTACTTAACCTGCCCCTACTCCAGCAATCCCTCCCTTATCCTCCCATTCCATTTCCAAAAATCTAAACACACGTTTATATACTGTCTCCCGCCCTTCTAATGACCCCTCCCTTATTGTCCCATTCCCCTAAATCTAAAGACTCCTCTATATCTCCCTTTTAAATTGTTCTTTCACCCTCCCCTCTAAAGATTCCTACCTATCCCCCTGCTTATCGCCTTAGAGTTTTATTTCTTTCTAAATTTAGAAGCCTCTTATACTCTTATAGATGTATATGTGTTTTCCTCTCTTAAACCAATTCCTAATGTAGGTAGGGTTCCAGATGGTGCAGGAGAAACAGCACTTCCACAGTGATCCAGCCCACACCAATTCAAAATTATGTAAAAGGGGGACTCTGAACAACCTCTGGAGCTCCAGAACCCACAGAACAACACAGAGAAGCTAACCTCTCACTGAGGACAGTCCAGCAGCCCAGCAAGGAGAAGCAAGCACAGTGCTCTGGGAGTTGAGCCCGGGACCATGGGAGTCTGAGGTTTTAGCCCCAGGGTGGCTGGACCAGCAGCTGTCTTGGGGGACCCTAGAACACCAGCTGCTGTGGCTTTTCCAGAATTATCAACACATATATGCCTAGGACAAAGTGAGAGGTTAGGGCCCTATGGACTTTGGGAGCAGTATTTGGGAACCTGTCAGCTTCTTCCCCTGGGGGTGGGAAGCCACTAAGGAGCAATGGCACAGCCACCATTTTACAGCTTCAGTTGCAGCTTCAGCTCCTGGACTGCTGACTGTAGGGGGATCCAGCAATGAGTCTGGGGGGGTAATTGTTCTTGCTTTAACCTCCCTGGATGTGGATTACAGTATGGAGTAGTGGTCTTGGGGTGTGGGTGCAGCTTGCCAGAATATGTGGGGGCTTCAGGGAGGCCACCCAACTAATACCTCTGGCAGTTGAGAAGACCCCAACATTTGGGACAGAAGCTCCCCTGTCTGGTGGCAGAGTCCTACTGTGGCAACAAGCCCCAAAGTAAAGTAATTAAGTGGCAACATGCCTAGGCAAAGGAAACAAAATAAACTTAAAAATGCAACATTAGACTCCTATTTTGGGGCCAAAGAGGACTGAAGCATGGAACAGGAAGAGGACTGTGAGATCAGAACTCCTTCACCAAAAGCCCCAAATAAAAATATGAGTGGGTTAGAGGCCATAGAGAACCTTAAGAAGTATTTTAAAAACCAAATAAGATAAGTGGAGGAAAAATTGGGAAGAGAAATGAGAAGGATGCAGGAAAAAGTATGAAATGAGAGTCAACAGCCTGACTGAGGAAAATAACATCTTAAAAAATAGACTAAATCAAGTGGCAAAAGAGGCTCAAAAAGGCAATGAGGAGAAGAATGCCTGAAAAAGCTGACTTTGCCAGATGGAAAAAGAATCTCAAAAGCCCACTGAGGAGATTCATTCCTTCAGAATTAGACTGGAGCAAATGGAAGCTAATGACTTTATGAGAAATCAAGATGCTGTTAAGCAGATCCAAGCAACTGAAAGAATAGAAGGCAATGTGAAATATCTCATGGGAAAAACCACTGACCTGGAGATTATTGGACGACCTGAAAGCCATGATCAAAGACAGAACCTAGAAATCATCCTTCAAATAATTCTCAAGGAAATTTGCCCTGATGTTTTAGACCCAGAGGGTGAAATACTGGTTGAAAGAATCCACAGATCACCTTCTGAAAAAGATCCCCAAATGAAAACTCCTAGGAATATTATAGCCAGTTTCCAGAATTCCCAGATCAAGGAGAGAATACTACAAGCAGCCAGGAAGAAACAATTCCAATATTGTGGAAACACAATCAGAATGGCACAGGACCTGGCAGCTTCTACACTGAGAAATCAAAGGGCATGGAATATGATATTCCCCAGGGCAAAGGATATTGGGTTAAAACCAAGAATGACCTATCCAGCAAAACTGAGTACCTTGTTTCAGGGGAAAATATTGTCATTCAGTGTAATAGAGGACTTTTATGCATTTTTGAGGAAAAAAACAGAGTTGAATAGAAAATTTGACATTCAGGCACAAGAATCAAGAGATACTTGAGAAGGTAAACAGGGAAAAGAAATCATAAGGAACTTATCAAAGTTGAACTATTTACATGCCTACATGGAAAAACAATAACTGTGACTTATGTAACCTTTCTCAGAATAAAAATAATTGAAGAAGGGTGTATGGTCATATGAATAAAAATGTGAATGTGTGTATATATGTTTACAGGTATACATGGATAGAGGGCACAGGTCGAATTTGGTGGGAATGGATGATACTTAAGGGGTGATGTTAAGAGGTGAGAGAGGAAAGTGGCAAGAGGAGATGGGTAGAGACAGGGGTGGGGTAAACTGTCCCATGTGGAAGAGGTAAGGCAATGTAGTTGCAGGGGAGGGGAAGAATAGGATGGCAAAAAGGCAAAATCATATTCTCATTGAATATGGCTCGGGGAGAGAATGACATACATAGTAAATGGGATATCTCACCCTGCAAGAGAGTAGGGGGAGGGGGATGAGAGGGGAGATGATGATGAAGGGGAGGGCATGGTGGGGGAAGGGGAGGTTGGAGGCACCCACTTTTGAACAGGGACAGGATCAAAGTAGGGAATGATCCAGGTAGGGTTTGGGATGGGTGGGAAGGAAATATAGCCAGTCTTTTACAATATATCTGCTATGGTAATGTTTTGCATAGCTATACATGTACAACACATACTGAATTACTTATCTTCCCAGAGGGAATGACTGACAAGGGAGGAAGGGAATGGATCTAAAATTCGAAATCTTAAAAGTAAATGTTTCAAATATATGTAAATACTATTATTAATACTGTTTTGCATGTAATTGGGACATAAGATGTACAAGCATTGGGGCACAGAGATTCACCTTGCCCTAATGGGAAATTTGATGGGGGGTATGGGAGAAGATATGGGAAAGAGCAGATTTGATGAGGGGATATCTTGTGGGACTGCTATTCTGGGGTGGGGGGTAGCGGAAAAATGGGGAAAAAATTGTAACTGAAAATCTGGTGGAAATGAATGATGTAAACCAGAAGTTAATAAAGCATTTGGAAGAAAAAAAAGTAGTTTTCCAGAACTAAAAGCCTCCCTTCCCCATCTAATTCCTCTATTTGGTTCTTCATCTTGCACTTTATTTATATAATTACACCTTTAGCTGTTTTTGAATGATTTTATTTTTTGAAGTCATATCTAATCAGGTCTACCCCACTATTTCTTACAAGCTATCCAATTTCTCGTAATAATCTTAGACATAGGTTTTACATTTTTCATATTTAGAAGATAAACATTCTTTCCTTATTTAGTCCCTTGTAATAGGTCATTGGTGTGTACTTTATAATTGACTTGGCTCTTTTATGTCAAATCTTCTGTGGAGTTCAGGGTTTCTTTTTAAATAGAGTCCTGAATGTCTTTTTTTTTTTAAACTTTGAAGCAGGGGGGCAAGGCAATAAGTGTTCAAAGATTTGCCCAAGGTCACATAGCTAGTGTCAAATTTCTGAGGACAGATTTGAACTCAGGTCCTTCTGACTCTGGGGCCAGAGCTTTATTTACTGTGCCACATAGCTGGCACATCTTCATCATTCTTAAAGTTCAATAGTGTTCCATCACCTTTGTATAACTTTTTATATGACTTGTTCAAGCATTCTCCATTGATGTTTAACCTCCCAGATTCCCATTGCCCAAGAAATGGCTAACAGAAAATCTGTTTATAAAAAAAGCACGTGAGAATTGCATATTTTTAAAAAGTTTAGAAATATATATAGCCACCATATTGTAGAAATCTTTCACTCTGGTTTGAATATTATACATATTATCTTAGATATGAAGAGTCACCAAAGATTTTTGAACAGGGGAGTGATGCAATAGCATCTTTGTTTTAGGAAAGATACTTTGGCCACTCTTTGGAGGATTGATGGGTGGGGGACACTGGAAAAAAGGGGAAAAAATAGGAGATGAATTTTTTTCAGGCAAGGCCATTGAGGGCCTAAAATAGGATAGAGGCTGTGAGAATGAGGAAAAAGAGGCAAATATGAGAAATGTTACAGAAGAAAACTTGTTGCCTTCACAACTGATTATACATGGTCGTGAGGGAAAAGAAAGAATTAAGGATAATTTCAGGGTTGCAAGCTTGAGTTACTGGAAAGATAATAGTGCCCTGAACTGAAGTAGAGAATATGAGGAAACTAATAGGTTTAGAGGAAAACATACTAGGTTTTGGGGGGAACTTTTTTGCTAAGTTTAGAATATCAATTGTACCTCTAGGTTGAAATATACTCAGTAGTAAGCTGGCAATACAGGATTAGAATTTAGTAGAGGAATTGGGATTGGATGCATAGATTTAGGAGTTATGTATATTGCAATAATAATGAAAGCTATTATATCTCATTTGATCTCCAAGGGATAGCATAGAAAGGAAATGAAAGGTGGTTGTTTGTATCAAGAAAAGAGGGAAGGGAGAGGAAGAATGGGGAAAATTTTCTCACATAAAAGAGGTATGCAAGGAAGAGCTTTTATAGTGAAGGAGGAAATGGCATGGGGAAGGCAATGCTTGAACTTTAATCTCATCAGAATTGGATCAAAGAGGGAAGAATGTGTGTGATGTGTGTATATGTGTACACATATACATTCTTTTTTACATAGACACAGATAGAAATCTGTCTAGAAATAAAAGTGGAAGGAAATAAGAAAAATGGAGTGATAAAAGGGAATAATGAAAGGAGCCAATGGTGTCAAATTTTCTATTCAGCTCTTGCCTTTTCATCAGGAATGCCAGAAAATTCTCTATTTCTTTAAATATCCATTCTTTCCCTTCAGTTTTTCTGGATGGGTTATCTTTAATTGTAATCCTAGTGTTGAGGTTGAAATCCAGGCACACCAAAAATATGTTGTGGTTTAAATACAGGGATCCCAAAAAGCTGTTGAGGTCAGGACTCTACCCACCCTAAAACTGTTGTGGTTTCATGATATTTTGTGGTGCAACTATCTCAAAGAATTCAGAGTCAGATCACCTCTAATCCAAGTATAAGTATTTATTGAGATTGACGCCTCTCATGAGGCAGGCTAAGTTCCAAGAGGAACCAGCAACTTTAGGGAAAGCAAGATGGATTTTTATAAGGTAAAGATGCAATTACATAACAGAAATTTATATAGAACAGAGCAATATCCTTAATTTTAAAAAGGCAGGAGGAGTTTTTAAGTGATTATGTAATGGGGGAGCAGGCCTATCTATGGCTCCATGGTTAAACATTTTGGTCATTCTAGCCTCCAACTGGGTAGCTATTATGGTCCTGTCTGGTTAAGACAGGTAGTAAGGTATTGTGGTCCTGTCTTGGGCTAGATGGATGGTGTGATTATGATTGAATACAAGAAATACCTGTTTCTGTGGGAATGGGTCTTGGGGCAGTGGCCAGGTAGAGTCAGTAGCTAGGTTCCCATCACATGGACACATCTACTGTTTCTGTGGCAACTAAGAGTTCAGGGGCACACCTGTTGTTCCAGTGAGGAGTGAGGCATATATGAAGAAGTTAGGATATTGGCAGGGGGCTTAGGTAGGTACAGTGGGTCTGCTGTTCAGTAGGGCCAGACCTATAATGAAGCTAGTATATTAGGTCTGGGGGCAGCTTTATTAGAGTTCCATACTTCCCTGCTTAAAGACCTGGGGCCCAAATTCATTTTGCAGAAGGGACAAAGATCTCAGCTTCTGTAGCTTCTTCAGGCTAAAAAAGCGAGTAGAGCTGTCCCTATCTCAGTGGGTCCTAAGCAGGTAGCATTGTATTCCTATCTTTACTGACCACTTGCTCTAATTAGAGAAATTTGCCAAAAAAGGAAAAAGCAGGGATGCACCAGATATGACAGGATAAAACATCCTTAGCTCTGTTTGAATTCAGATAAGAGTCACTTTCAATCCATCTCATAGCCAGACTCAGGAATAGCCAGGTGAAAAACATTCCTTTTCAAAGGAAGGCAATGGGGAAACTGAGTCAAGAGGGTACTGTTTTAGATTGAGGTTACAATTGTCCTCTTGCCTTTTTGCAAAAGCAAGCCTTCAACTGTAGCAGGATTCCCTCTGAATAGATTGTGGCATTTCTCTCAGGTACTGATTTAATGCAGACATCTATATCTAAATTCAAACTCAAAATAAAACTAGTTGTGGTCTCAATGGCTTTTACCTCAAATGGCAAGCCTTACCAATTGCAGCTTAGGGCTAGATACAATTGTGTTTATTTGTATGGAGGTGTAATAAGGAATAAAAGTCTACCATGACTTACATACATAAGAGATTTCATTTCTCAGTAAACCAAGTTTGTTATTTAGGAACTCCATAACCCAAACAAACTTTGATTTTTTTTCTCCTGGGGCTGATGACCTTGCCCAGCAGGTGGTTTCTGGGGATTTGGCAAGTTTACAAACAAGGAAAAATCTGTAGGGACCCCAAGGAAGGAGCTGATTGGAGGAATCATTTCATGCCTATCAGATTGGTTAAAATGATAGAAGGGGAAAATGACAAATGACAAAGGGAGACAGAAAAATTTGGGTCATTAATACACTGTTGGTAGAACTGTGAACTGATCCAACCATTTTGGAGTGTAATCTGGAATTATGCCCAAGGAGTTAAAAAAAAATAAATTTGCATATATCCTTTGATCCAGCAATACCACTGTTAGGTCTATTTCCTAAGGTGATCAGCGATAAAAGAAAATAACCTATATGTTGTAAAATATTTTATGGCATTGCTCTTTGTGGTGTCAAAGGACTGAAAATTTAGGGGATGCCCATCAATTGATGAATGGTTAAACAATTTGTGGTATATGATTGTGATGGAATACTACTATTCTGTAAGAAATGATGAGCTGGCTGATTTTAGAAAATCATGGAAAGACTTGCATGAATTAATGAAAAGTGGAAAAACAGAACCAAGAGATCATTGTATACGGTTACAGCAATATTTTTAAAAGAATAGTTATAAACAACTAAGTTGTTCTCTGTACTATAAATACCCAAATCAGCTATACAGAACCTGGGAAAGAAGATGATATCCACTACCAGAGAAAGAACTGATACATAGAAATATGTATAGTATGGTTTTACACATATTTATAAATCTGGGTCACATGGTGGCCTTTTCTAGTGCAGGGTGCAGAAGGAGGGACGGAGATAGTTTGGAGGTTAAAATGTAACAAAAAGAAATTAAATTTTAAAAAGTCAAACATTGATTATGGAGGTAAGGAGGAGCCAATGGAGTTTATTGAACAGAATGAATATCACATCTGTACTTTAGAAAATTGAATTTGACAATGATGCATTCTATTCCATTCATCATTTCTCCTAGTTGTTCAACAGAAGGAACAAGTTATCTATTCAACCTTGCTAATGATATTATTATTCATTCATATAACTTTTATGGCTTGAAAAATACTTTCTATAGAATTTATGAGGTAAGAAGGGAAAATATCATAATTGCTTATTTTCTCATGTGGAAATTAAGTAAACCTTTAATGAGGTTAAACAGTTTGTATTGCTAGAGAGCATTAGAACAAAGTCTGAACATGTACTCTGACTTTAGGTCCACTGCCATTTCTTGGCCCACCCTTCCTTCACCAATATTGTAAGTTTTTCAAGGACAGGGAGGCACTATCATTATTTTTATTTGTATTTGTATACCCAGGACTTAGTAGGTGTCTAATAAAGTTTATTGACTCACTGGAATACACACACACACACACACACACACACACACACACACACCACAATATTTGTTGGTTTAATGGGTACTATTTCTTTTGATAATAGATTTAGAATTGAGAGAAAATCTAGAGAGCCTTAAGTTTCTTTAAAGTCAAAGAAGTAAGTGGCAGAATAAGTATTTGACTTACCTCCTCTGATTCCAAATCTCACTTATTCCATTGGGTCATGATGCTTCCATAAATAAAAGAAAATTAAACAAAAAATCCCATAACTTATATTGTACATTTTGTTAATTTTTCTTTCTTCTTTTGCATCATTTCCTCCTCAATTCCAGAGGTTTTCAAGCAATGATTGGATAGAAGGTTATAGAAAGAATTCAGAAGGGGTAGGTCTAATCTTGGGTCTGCCAGTTACTACATTTTTGACTTTGAAAAGTTTTTTCACTTCTCCCATTGACAGTTCCTTCATCTGTCAATAGACTAATCAATTGATCAGTTAATAAGTATGTATTAATACTTCTCTGCTACACTTTAGGTGCTTTGCTAGGTGATGGAAATACATAGAACAATGAAAGACTTGGGGGGTGGAGCCAAGATGGTGGAGTAGAAACAGCATTTCCATAGTGCTGCAGCCCACACCACTTAAAAATGATGTAAAAGGGGGACTCTGAACAACCTCTGGACATCCAGTACCCACAGACTGACACAGAAAAGCCAACCTCCCACTGAGGATAGCCTGGCAGCCTGGCAAAGAGGGCCAGCAGAGCTCTGGGAGCTGACAGCACAGCGCTCTGGGAGCCAAGCCCAAGACCATGTGAGTCTGATATTTTAGTCCCAGGACGTCCGGACCAGCAGCAGGCTGGAGGGACCCGAGGACACTAGCAGCTATGGCTTTTCCAGAATTTCCAACACAAGGTGAGAGGTTACTGCCCTATTGATTTTGGGACCGGTATTTGGGAGTATGTCAGCTTCTTCCCCTGGGGGCTAGCAGGGGATGGGAAGCTGTGTCAGAGCTGCCATTTTGCAGCTTCAAGTGCAGCTTCAGCTCCTGGCCTGTGGACTGTAGGGGGATCAGGCGATGAGTCTGGGGGGTAATCACTCCTGCTTTAACTTCCTTGGATCTGGATTACAGTATGGGGTAGAGGTCTTGGGGTGTATGTCTAGCTTGCCAGAGTGTGTAGGGGCTTCAGGGAGCGTACCCAACTAATACCTCTGGCAGTTGAGAAGACCCCAACATTTGGGATGGAAGCTCCCTTGTCTGGTGGCAGAGTACTACTGTGGCAACAAGCCCCAAATTAAGTAATTAAGTGGCAACATGCCTATGCAAAGTAAACAAAATGAACAAAAAATGCAGCATTATACTCCTATTTTAGGGGAAAAGAAGATTAAAGCATGGAACAGGAAGAAGACTGTGAGGTCAGAACTACTGCACCAAAAGCCCCAAATGAAAATACTAGTGGTTTATAGGCCATAGAGGACCTTAAGAAGGATTTTAAAAATCAAATAAGAGAAGTGGAGGAAAAATTGGGAAGAGAAATGAGGAGGATGCAGGAAAAAGTATGAAATGAGAGTCAACAGCCTGACTGAGGAAAATAACATCTTAAAAAATAGACTAAATCAAGTGGCAAAAGAGGCTCAAAAAGGCAATGAGGAGAAGAATGTCTGAAAAAGCTGACTTTGCCAGATGGAAAAAGAATCTCAAAAGTCCACTGAGGAGATTCATTCCTTCAGAATTAGACTGGAGCAAATGGTAGATAGTGACTTTATGAGAAATCAAGATGCTGTTAAACAGATCCAAGCAGTTGAAGAATAGAAGGCAATGTGAAATATCTCATGGGAAAAACCACTGACCTGGAAAATAGATCCAGGAGAAATAATTTAAAAGTTATTGGACTACCTGAAAGCCATGATCAAAAAAGGAACCTAGAAATCACCCTTCAAGAAATTCTCAAGGAAAACTGCCCTGATGTTTTAGACCCAGAGGGCAAAATAGAGGTTGAAAGAATCCACAAATCACCTTCTGAAAAAGATCCCAAAAAGAAAACTACTAGGAATATTATAGCCAGGTTCCAGAATTCCCAGATCAAGGAGAGAATACTACAAGCAGCCAGGAAGAAACAATTCCAATACTGTGGAAACACAATCAGAATAGCACAGGACCTGGCAGCTTCTACACTGAGGGATTGAAGGGTATGGAATATGATATTCCCCAGGGCAAAGGACCTTGGATTAAAACCAAGAATTACCTACCCAGCAAAACTGAGTACCTTGTTTCAGGGAAAAATATGGTCATTCAGTGTAATAGAGGACTTTTATGCATTCTTGAGGAAAAAAACAGAGTTGAATAGAAAATCTGACATTCAGGCACAAGAATCAAGACTTACTTGAGAAGGCAAATAGGGAAAAGAAATCAAAAGGAACATATCAAAATCGAACTATTTACAGTCCTTCATAGAAAAACAATAACTATGACTGATGAAACTTTTCTCAGTATGAAAATAATAGAAGAAGTGTGTATGGGCATATGAATACATATGTGAATATGTGTATATATGTTTACAGGTATACATTGATAGAGGGCACAGTTGGGAAGGGATGATACTTAAGGGGTGAAGTTAAGAGGTAAGAGTGGAATGTGGCAAGAGAAGATGGGGAGAGACAGGGGCAGGGGTAAACTATCTCATGCAGAAGAGGCAAGTGGAAGTAGTCTCAGGGGACAGGAACAACAGGAAGGCAAAAAGACAAAACCATATTCTTATTGAATTTAGCTCAGGGAGACAATGACATACATACTAAATGGGATATCTCACCTTTCAGAAGAGTAGGGGGGAGGGGGATGAGAGGGGAGTGGATGAAGGGAAGGGCATGTTGGGGGGAGGGGAGGTTGGAGGCACCCACTTTTGAAGAGGAACAGGATCAAAGTAGGGATTGGACCAGGTGGGTGTTGGGATGGGTGGGAGGGGAATATAGTTAGTCTTTTACAGTATATCTACTATGGTAATGTTTTGCATAGCTATATATGTACAACATATACTGAATTGCTTATCTTTCCAGTGGGAGTGGGTGAAAGGGAAGGAAGGGAATGGATGTGGGATTCAAAGTTTTAAAAATAAATGTTTCAAATATATATAAATACTATTATTAATACTATTTTGCATGTAACTGCGACATAAGATGTGCAGGCATTGGTGCACAGAGATTCACCTTGCCATAATGGAAAAGTTGAAGGAGGTATGGGAGAGTTGGATGAGTGGATATCCTTTGGGACTGCTATTCTGGGGTGGTGGTATGGGAAAAACTGGGAAAAAAATTGTAACTCATAATCTGGCAGAAATGAATGATGTAAACCAGAAGTTAATAAAGCATTTGGAAAAAAAAAAAAGAAAAATGCAAGACTCTCTGCTTCATGAAATTCCATTCTATAGGGAAAAAAAAAACATTTATACACATGAAATAAATTTTAACATATGCAATGTAAATTCAGTGATGAAATTTGCATTAATTTATTTCTGGAGAAGTGAAGGAAATTTTCACATGATTAATGTGAGTGTCAGTTAAATTTCACATACTCAGGAAGAGAATGGTACCTTTACCTAAAATATTTCTCAGCAAATGATGCAAGTCATAAATTATTGATTTCTCATACTTCCAATTACGTCAGGTGGAATATGTGTGGTAGGATAATCAGAATATAATAGCAAAAGGGGATCATAAAAGAATGAGGGAGTAAAAGAACATCAATTAAGTACAGATGATGTTATGGGCACAGTACTAAGCACTGGAAATAAACATTAAAAAAGTGAAAGTGATTGACCTTAAAGAGCTTCTTTCTTTCTTTTTTTTTATTGAATACTCTATGTAATCCATAACAAATAAAAGCAAAACATCCACAGAAAATCAAGGTAAAGCATTCACAATATTACAACTTATCATAGAAAATCACAATATAGTATTCACAGCAGCTTATTATTAAAATGGCCACCTAGTTTTCACCAAAGTGGTCATAAAACTTAGAACAAAGAACAATCATCTCAAAGTACAATAGTCAAAGTCTTCCACTCTTGGGGCACACTAGGTTAACTCAGTAAGTCACTTATTCAAAGTCTTCCATTCATCAGGCAACTAAGTTAACTCAATCAGTCACTTATCAATAACAATCATCTCAAAGTACAATAGTCAAAGTCTTCCACTCATGGGGCACACTTTATTAACTCAATCAGTCATTTATTCAGCAATCAATCACTAAGTATCATACACAAACACTCCACCCCTAGGTCTCTAGTAAACTAAACTTTCATCTTTACTCAGGACCCATGGAGAAGTCTTTTCATCTTGAGTTAGGGCAGGTTCTCAGATTCCCTGGATCCCCTTCCACAGTCCCAGATTCTACCTGGATTCACCAGACTGTCACCTGGGTTCAGTGGCAGAAAGCTCCCAGTTCTTTGCCAAACTCTCTGTGTAGGTACTGCTCCACAGTAAGTACACAGGGTCCAGTCTATCTCAAATCCTTTACAATTTCTGCTCTCAAAATAATTGAAGAAGGGTATATGGGCATATGAATACAAATGTGAATGTGTGTTATATATGTTTTCAGGTATACATAGATAGAGGGCACAGGTCGAATTTAATAGGAAGGGATGATACTTAAAAGGTAAGCTTATGAGGTGAGAGAGTAATATGGTGAAGGGCAATGGGGAGAGACAATGGGATGAATTGTCTCATGTAGAGGAGGCAGGGGAAAGTGGTTGCAGGGAGGGGAGTAACAGGAAGGCAAAAAGGCAAAACCTTATTCTCATTGAATTTGGACCAGGGAGAGAAAGACATGCATACTAAATAGGGTGTCGCACCCTACAGGATTGTGGGCAGGGGGCGGTGCAGGAAGGTGGTCGAGGAGAGGGGGGCTGGGGGGGAGGGTAGTTGGAAGCATCCACTTTTGAAAAGGGACAGAATCAAGGGGGGGAGTGGACCAGGTGGAAGGTGGGATGGGAGGGAGGGAAATATAGTCAGTCTTTTACAATATATCTACTATGGTAATGCTTTGCATAGCTACACATGTACAGCATATACTGAGTTGCTTGTCTTCCTTTTAAAATCAAATTAAAAAGAATGTATAAATTCTATGATAAATACTATTTTGCATATAATTGAGAGATAAGATGCACAGACAATGGGGCTAGGGGATTCACCTCTCCCTACTGGAAAAGTTGAAGGGGGTGTGGGAGAAGAGATGGGAGAGAGCAGATTGGTTGAGGGGATATCCTGTATGACTGTTATTCTGGGGTGGTGGGTAGGGGAAAAATGGAGAAAAAATTGTAACTCACAATCTGATGGAAATGAATGATGTAAACCAGAAGTTAATAAAGCATTTGGAAAAAAAAATGACAGTTTATCAAAAGAAAATTGTCCTAAGTACATTTCTAAAGGGTGATATACTTTGTTCAATCAATGTGTGTGTTGTGTGTGTTGTGTGTGTGCGTGTATGTGTATGTGAGTATACACTGTCAGTAGTGGAACCCATGGGCAATCTTGTGAAGCCTAAGAAATTTTCTTAGAATGATATTGTTAAGTACATAAAGAAATTTTCTTAGAATGATGTTGTTAAGTATGTAAAATAAAATACATAGTGCTACAAAAGAAACAAATCATAGTAAAATACAATGTTTAATTAAAAAAAAAAGTTCATGTACCCTGACTCAAGAACCCCTGAACCAGAGCTTTATCAGGACATCAATTATTACCTTTCCCTTAGTTATAACATCTCCTTTAGAGACTTCTGTAAAATTGCTAATAATAATAGCTAGTGATATCATACATTGTGATTTGAAAGATGCCTTGTAAATATTATCTTATTTATCCTCACAACACTTGTGAAGTGGGTGCTGAAGAGGTTACCCATAAGAGGGTTAGGGTTGCTCTGGAGACCCCAAAATACCAACATGCCAGGTCCTGCCTAATGAATTCAACTCTTCTCTCAGCAAAAGAAAAGTAAGGTGTATTAAAGGTTTGCTTGTATCAGACACAGAGTAAGTCTGTGCCAGGTCATTCTATGGTGCTCTCACAGACATGGAGACAAGATGGGGTCTTATATCCAGAAAGTTGTGGGAGGAGTCCAGGGGTGGTCTAGAGGAGGAATTTGGAGAGGTTCTTCAGGAGAAGTCAGATAAGGTCAATGAGTAATTAAGGCTGGGAAGTCACTGGAGGCTACCTAAAGATTACAGACAATGGTCAGCTAGGCCAATTCAAAGGTGGGTTGATATTTTGATTGGCTTAAGGGTGGGAAGTCTAGTAACAGGTTTGGGCCCAGCCACTATGTAAGGCTTATGGCCTCATGCAAATGCCTCATCAAATAGGATGCTTTAATCTGGGTTCAAGGGGATTTCCCATAGTTTATACCTCAAAGAGTCATAGAGAGCTCAAGGGGGCTCCCAGAGCCCATACCTCATAAGATACTATTGCTCTCTTTATTTTGCAGGATAAGAAAAGTGAGACAGGCAAGGTTAAGTTACTTTCTCAGTTAGACAATGAGGCTGCGTTTGTACTCATGTCTTCCAAACTGTAGTGCCATGTCCACTGTACCACTTAGATGCCTCTAAGAATTTAGTAACTCCAAGTATACTGACCTTTGTCTGGGTGATCATTATAGGGAATTCATCTGTAAAGAAAGGACTAATTACATAATAATAGTTCATATAGAAATCTTTCTCTATTCTTCCTACTCTAGCCAGTGTAACAGAAAATAATATCAATGTTTATTGAAAATTTTTGAAAAATGAGGCTAATTTACAAAATATACACATATATATACATATATATGTATATATATGCATATATATACATATATATACATATATGTATATATATATGCATATATATACATATATATGTATATATATGCATATATATATATATATACATATATATATGTAAAGCCAAGTAGTGGAGAAGATATAAATTATAATAATGATCAAATTACAATAATGTCATCTTACTACATATAGAAAATAATAACTTTCACTAAGACTTTTTGAGCATAACTATTTTTTCCCTTTACAAATAAAACTAAAAATATGTTGCAAACTATAAGCTGCTAGAGGGTTGGGGGTTTTTTAAGCTTTGAATTTCATGGAACTATCACCCTGAGAAATTTAATACAGGGCATTGCAATGAATGAAAAACCCCAAGAAATGCAGTTTCTGGTTAATTAATAATCAATTTATTAGTTAGGCTAGTTATTCAGTAAACTTATAATCAATGATTTCTCTTGGTAACCAAAGACATCCATTGGAAACTCTGAAAGTTTTAAATAACTCTTCTGAAAGGAAATTCCCTTGACATATGAAAACCAACCTTAATTGATGGACATTTGATGAGAAGATGGGTTAAAAGTCTTCAGCTCTTCCTTGTAAGAATATGGCTTGATCATAAGATTCAGCCACCTCCAGCAATCTGAACAGGAAAATATTTGTCAGAACTTTTTGTGGCAAATTTGCAAATGAAATTTTCTTTAATCAGTAATTTTTAAATAGTCTTCTCAACAAATTATTTTTTTTCCAAGTTATTTCCTGGGGTCCCAATTTAACTTAAAAAGGTGTTCTTATTTGAAAAAATATTTAAAAATGTTTTAAGATAAACATGGAAATTATTACATCTCTGGAGTCAAAAAGTAGAATGTTTCTAGTAAATCCAGATTTGTTCATTTACTTGTCATTGGCATATGCATATAGCAACTTAAGTATGTGTCATTTTTTGACATCCCAAAATACAAGAATACAAAATAAGGGGGAAAAACCCCTCTGAAATTTTATCTAAACCCAGAATTTAGGGCTAATAATGGAGATGGGATTTTTGTTGGATTTAAAGCAATAATCAAAAGGGAGGAGAGAGAGAGGAATAGGTATTGATATAGCACTTATTAGGTGCTGGACATTGCATTAGGATATTTACAGATATCTCATCCTCTATGTGAGTTAGTCAGGTACCCACCATTAAATTCCTCACCACTGACTCTTTCACAGATGTAGTAAAGCTATGTATGAGAGTTGTAGAACAGGAAATTGAAAACAAAAGTGAAACTCCACAAATGCTCAATAGGACCCCTTTGCTAATGATTGACTCTTCTGTTTGCCTAGAAGGAAAGACGGAATGGGAGATGGCCAGTCTTATTTTTAAAGCATGTATCTTTTGCCGCTTGTATTTCATGCCAAAATATAAGCATTTCATTAGAAGAAATATGATGGGTTGTGATAAGTTTGTTATAGACACAGGGATTAAATTTAACTTTAAATGGATTAAATAATGAAATTCTTGGTGGGGATGACACTCTGACTCCTATTTTCTGAAGGCAGAGACCCACATACACATCTTCTAAGTGTAGTACTTTTATACTAAAAGAAACCTGGTATACCATGGTAGCCAAACTTCCAGAGAACACATATCCAGTTCCGGAGCAAAAATCTGGGTAGAACTCTCCAGGGTATATGTCAAGAGGCATGTACCATTTGCTCATGCTGTTCCTGATAGGGCGAGCTTTCCTCATAGGAAAACCAGTGAAATAAAGCTCTGAGGTGGATATTTTAACTAGTAGCTTTTGGATCAGGTATTCAGTGTTAACAAATACATCAGAATCTGTTTTCATGACAAAGCGTGCATTAGGACAATAAGAAGCAACCCATTTCATGCCCATTAAGACCTTGAGTGTCAGGTTATGGTAGGTGTCCTGAAAGTCCTGTTGAATGATATCCCGATGCATCCTGCTTTCTTCCCTGATTGCTTCAGTAGAACCTTGCTTCCAGACACCTAGCATAAATAAGCGAACCACAGAAAATCCTGGCACCACACTTTCATTCCCCCAAGTTTTCCTGATGTTATCCCTTTTTAATTTTTCATTCTCTGTGGTACATATTAAAAACACCAAGAATGGAGCAGTCTTTTTACATTTGTCTTCCTCCTTGATTAGAAATGTGTATGGCACAGGGTCGTTTTTTGGAGTTGTTTCCTTGACTTTTAAATGAGACAATGTAGTGAATTGTAGTCTCTGGGTTGTAATGTGGAGAAGGTGTTTTCCTCCTGTGGCTTCATGGGGTGGGGACATTCCTTGGTACAGAATCTTCTGTGAAATAAAAAATAGTTCCTTTGTTGTTTTGATTGATGTTTTAGCTACTTCAAGTGTGAAAAGGAAATACATAATTCCTGAGCAAATGACAGCAATCAAGAAACATAGTTTCACAGAGGGCCAAGAACATGTTGGGCCTGTTTTCTCATGAGCCATGTTTCATAAATTCCAAATATTCTTTCCCTCACTATGTTTCATCAGAGGGACAGCAACTAGCTCTCACTTTGTCTTCCTGGCACTTTATAAGCTTTCATTAATGTTTTGTAGAGAATTTTTCACCTGAGGAATAAAGCAAAGCTGTGATAAGTGGCATAATAGAGATATTAAGAAATGTAATATAGGAGTATATTATTCAGTTATCCTACTGATTTAAATTTAGACTGAATGTTTATTTCCTAAAATAGTACATATGTGCATATTTATACGCACATGTTTGTATATTTGTTCATTTGCATACGGTTAATATAAAATCTTTAAAAATCATTAATGATAGTGTTGTTCTACCTATTTCCCAAATAATTTGAAGATGGCTGCAAGTTGAAACACACTTTAAAATGTTGGGATAATAAGAAAAAGTATTTACATAGAGCACATTAAGGTAGGTACTCCATAAATTATTTAATTTATGTGAGAAAGATGCTAATATAAAAACGAAGAAATTAAAGGCAATAATAAGGGCTAAGATCTAGCTGGAAACTCAGAAAATGCGTCGGTGGATCTATCAGGAGCAAGTAATAAAACCAGGTATCCTAAAAAGTTGTTAGGAGAAAATTCATATATCTAAACAATGTTATTTATGGGAAAAAGAAAGAACAGTTTAAAAATGACAATACTAGGGGACAGAGTCAAGATGGCAGAGTAGAAACAGCACTTCTGCAGAACTCCCCCACACACCACTTCAAAATTATGTAAAAGTAAGACTCTGAATGACCTCTGGAGCTCCAGAATCCACAAAATGACATAGAGAAGCTCACCTCCCACTGAGGACAGCCAGACAGCTGGGCAGCCTGGCAGGGAGTGGCCAGCACAGCACTCTGGGAGGCAAGCCCAGGTCCAAGTGAGTCAGAGGTTTTAGCCCCAGGGCAGCCAGACCAGTAGGTGGCTGGAGGGACCCCAGAACACCAGGAGCTGTGGCATTTCCAGAATTGTCAACACATAGATGTCTAGGAGAAAGTGAGAGATCAGTGCCCTGTGGACTTGGGACTGGTTGGGAGAGTGTGTGGACTCTTTCTTCTGGGGGCGAAAAGCCATTGAGGAACCATGGTGCAGCTTGTGCCACATTGCAACATTACAGATGCAGCTCTTGGCCTGCAAACTGTAGGGGGATCTGATGATCAGTCTGGGTGCTAATGGCTCTTGCTTTACCCTTCTTGGATCTGGATTGTGGTCTGGGGAGGAGGTCTTGGGGTGTGTGTACAGCTTGCCAGAGTGTGTTGAGGCTTAACAAAGGCCACCCAACTAATACCTCCTGAATTTGAAAAAAAAAACCCAATATTTGGGACAGAAGTTCCCCTGGCTGGTGGCAAAGTCTTACTGTGGCAACAAGCCCAAAAGTCTAGTAATTGAGTGGCAACATGCCTAGGCAAAAGAAACCAAATAAACAGAAAATTTCAACATTAGACTACTATTTTGGGGGCAAAGAGGATCAAAGCACGGGACAAGAGGAGGACTGTGAGGTCAGAACTCCTGTACCAAAAGCCCCAAATGAAAATATGAGCTGGCTACAGGCCATAGAGGACCTTAAGAAGCAAATAAGAGAAGTGGGAGAAAAATTGGGAAGAGAAATGAGAAAGATCCAAGAAAACTATGAAGTGAGAGTTAACAGCCTGATTGAGGAAAATAACACCTTAAAAAATAGACTAACTCAAATGGCAAAAGATGCTAATAAAGGCAATGAGGAGAAGAATGCCTGAAAAAGCTGACTTTGCCAGATGGAAAAAGAATCTCAAAAGCTCACTGAGGAGAATCATTCCTTCAGAATTAGATTGGAGTAAATGGAAGCTAGTGACTTTATGAGAAATCAAGGTGCTATTAATCAGATCCAAATAAATGAAAGAATAGAAAGCACTATGGAATATCTCATGGGAAAAATCACTGACCTAGAAAATAGATCCAGGAGAGACAATCCAAAATTTATTGGACTACCTGAAAACCATGATCAAAGAAAGAATCTAGTAATAATTCAACAAGAAATTCTCCAGTAAAATTGCCCTGATGTTTTTGTACCAGAGGGGGAAATAGAGGTTGAAAGAATCCACAGATCACCTCCTGAAAAAAGATCCCAAAAAGGAAACTCCTAGGAATATTGTAGCCAGATTCCGGAAATCCAAGATCAAGGAGAAAATATTACAAACATCCAGGAAGAAACAATTTCAATATTGTGGAAACACAATCAGGATAGAGCAGGATCTGGCAGCTTCTACCCTGAGGGATCAAAGGGCATGGAATATGATATTCCACAGGGCAAAGGAGCTGGGATTAAAACCAAGATTAACCTACCCAGCAAAATTGAGTATCATGTTTCAGGGGAAAATATGGTCATTCAGTAGAATAGAGGACTTTCAAGCATTCTTGAGGAAAAAAACAGAGTTGAATAGAAAATTTGACATTCAGGCACAAGAAGCAAGAGATGCTTGTGAAGGTAAACAGGGAAAAGAAAATTTATCAAAGTTGAACTATTGACATTCCTTCAGGGAAATATTATAATTGTAACTGATGAAACGTTTCTCAGTATGAAAATAATTGAAGAAGTGTATATGGGCATATGAATACATACGTAAATGTTTATATATATATATATATATATATATATATGTTTTCAGGTATACATAGATAGAGGGCACAGGTCAAATTTAATAGGAAAGGATGATACTTAAAAAGGTGAAATTAAGAGATGAGAGAGGAATATAATGAGAGGAGATGGGGAGAGACAGAATGGGGTGAACTATCTCATATAGAAGAATCAAGGGAAAATGGCTACAAGGGAGGGGAAGAACAGGAAGGCTAAAAGGCAAAACCTTATTCTCATTGAATTAGCATCAGGTAGAAAATTACATACTAAATAAGGTTTCTCACCCTAGAGCAGAGTAGGAGAGAAGGGGATGAGAGAGGGGACAATGGATGGGCAGACAGGCTGGACGGGGGAAGTTGGAAGTACCCACTTTTGCAAAGGCACAGGACCAAATTGGTGAGTGGACCAGATGGGAGGTGGGATAGGAGGGAGGGAAATATAGTCAGTCTTTTACAATATATCCACTATGGTAATGCTTTGCATAACTACACATGTACAGTATATTTTGAGTTGCCTATCTTCCTTTTAAAATCAAATTTTAAAAAATATATTAATACTATGATTAATACTATTTTGCATATAATTGGGAGATAAGATGTGCAGGCATTGGGGCAAGAGGATTTACCTTGCCCTACTATAAAATTTGTAAGGGGTATGGGAGAATAGATGGGAGAGAGCAGATTGGAGGAGGGGATATCCTGTGGGACTCCTATTGTGGGGTGGTGGGTAGGGGAAAAATGGGGGAAAATGTGTAACTCAAAATCTGATGGAAATGAATGATGTAAAACAGAAGTTAATAAAGCATTTGGGAAAAATGACAATATTCTTTGAATGAATATTACTTAATTGAATGAATTGGAAACACAATTAAAAACATTAAGTATCCAACAAATCTTAATTAAATGCCAAAGTAGAAATCCAGCAAATTATATACAAATTAAAATTTTTGAAATGAAAGTTGAATTAATGAATAAAATATGAGATGTTTTTAGATAAAAATGACAATAAAATTTAGAGTAACCATTATATAATTTGATTAAAAAGAAGGAAAAAAGCAAATATAAGTAACAAAAATAAAATGTGTATTTGCAACAAATGAAAAAGTATAAAAATGTTATCAGAAACAGTTTTGCCAAACTATGTGGCAAAAAACAATAACAAATCGAATAAATGAGTATTTTAAAATATAAAAAAATCAAAATAATAGATCACAGTATAGAGAATTTAAACAATTTAATTTATTTTTTCACAAAATGCTTTATTAACTTCTGGTTTACATCATTCATTTCTGTCAGATTTTGAGTTACAATTTTTTCCCCAATTTTCCCCTACCCACCACCCCAGAATAACAGTCATACAGGTTATCCCCTCAACCAATCTGCTCTCTCCCATCTCTTCTCCCATACCCCCTTCGACTTTTCCAGTAGGGCAAGGTGAATCCCCAAGCCCCAATGGCTATACAGTTTATCTCCCAATTATATGCAAAATAGTATTAATCATAGCATTTATATATTTTTTCAATTTGATTTTAAAAGGAAGATAAGTAACTCAGTATATGCTGTACATGTGTATCTATGCTAAACATTACCATAGTAGATATATTGTAAAAGACTGACTAAATTTCCCTCCCTCCCATCCCACCTTCCACCTGGTCCACTCCCCACCTTGATCCTGTTCCTTTTCAAAAGTGGGTGTTTCCAAATTGCCTCCCACCCCAGCCCACCCTCTCCTCCACCAAATTTCCCCATTCCCCTTCCCCCCATGCTCCTGTAGGATGGGAAACCCTATTTAGTATCCATGTCATTCTCTCCCTGGTCCAAATTCAATGAGAATAAGGTTTTGCCTTTTTGCCTTCCTCTTCCTTCTCTCCCCTAAAACCACCTTCCCCTGCCTCCTCTACACAAGACAGTTCATCCCATTATCTTTCCCCATTCACCCTCACCATATATTACTCTCTCACCTCTTAACCTCACCTTTTAAGTATCATCCCTTCCTATTAAATTTGACCTGTGCCCTCTATCTATGTATACCTGAAAGCATATATACACACATTCACATATGTATTCATATGCCCATATACCCTTCTTCAACTATCTTCATACTGAGAAAAGTTTCATCAATTACAGTTATTGTTTTTCCCTGTAGGACTGTAAATAGTTCAGCTTTGATAAGTTCCTTTTGATTTCTTTTCCTTGATTACCTTCTCAGGCTTCTCTTGCTTCTTTCGTATGAATGTCAAATTTTCTATTCAACTCTGGTTGTTTCTTCAAGAATGTTTTAAAGTCCTCTATTCCACTCAATTGCCAAATTTTTCCCTGAAACATGATACTCAGTTTTGCTGGGCAGGTGATTCTTGGTTTTAATCCCAGGACTTTTGCCCTGGGGAATATCATATTCCATACCCTTTGATCCCTCAGTGTAGAAGTGTCAGATCCTGTGGTATCCTGATTGTGTTTCCACAATATTGAAATTGTTTCTTCCTGGCTGCTTGTAATATTTTCTCCTTGATGTGGGAATTCTGGAACCTGGCTACAATATTCCAAGGATTTTTCTTTTTCAGCAGGTGATCTGTGAATTCTTTCAAACTCTATTTTACCCTCTGGTTCTAAAACATCAGGGCAATTTTCCTTAAGAATTTCTTAAAGGAGGGGCAGAGCCAAGATGGCGGAGTAGAAACAGCATTTCCAATGTGCTCTGCCCCACACAAATTTCAAACAATGGGAAAGTGGACTCCGAACAACTTCTGGAGCCACAGCACCCACAGAATGGCACAGAGAAGCTAACCTCCTCCTGAGGACAGCCCAGCAGCCCTGCAGGGAGCAGCCAGCGCAGCACTCTGAGAGCAGGCAGCACAGAGTGCTGGGAACCGACAGCACAGCGCACAGAGCCGAGCCCAGGTCCGAGGTTTTAGCCCCACAGTGGCTGGGCCTTCAGCTGGCTGGAGGGACCCCAGAACACCAGCAATTGTGGCGATTCCAGAATCATCAGCACAGATATGCCTAGGACAAAGTGAGAGGTTAGTGCCCTATGGACTTTGGGACCAGTATTTGGGGAATGCGTGGCTTCCTCCCCTCGGGGCGAAAAGCTGCTGAAGAAACAGCAGCACAGAAGCCATTTTGCAGTGTCAGTAGTGCCTCTAGCACCTGGTCTGCGAACTGTAGGGAGATCCAGCAAACAGTCTGGGGGTTAATCGCTCTTGCTTTAAACTGCCTGGATCTGGATTGTAGTCCTGGGTGGGGGTAGTTTGGGGTGGGTATCCAATTTGCCAGAGTGGGTGGAGGCTTTACAGAGGCCACTAAACTGGAAGAAGTTGTGAAGACCCCACATTTGGGCGGAAACTCCCCTGTCTGGTGGCAGAGTCCTACTGTGGCAACAAGCCCAAAAATCAAGTAATTAAGGGGCAACATGCCTTGGCAAATGAAACAAAATAAACAGAAAAGTTCAACATTGGACTCCTATTTTAGGGGCAAAGAGGCTCAAACCATGGAGGAGGACTGTGAGGTCAGAACTCCTACACCAAAAGCCCCAAATGAAAATACAAGCTGCCTACCAGCCATAGAGAACCTTAAGAAGCAGATAAGAGAAGTGGGGGAAAATTTGTGAAGAGAAATGAAAAAGATGCATGAAAAGTATGAAATGACAGTCAACAGCCTGACTGAGGAAAATAACACCTTAAAAAATAGACTAACTCAAATGGCAAAAGAGGCTCAGAAAGGCAATGAGGAGAAGAATGCCTTAAAAAGTCAAATTTGCCAGATGGAAAAAGAATCTCAAAAGTTCACTGAGGAGATTCATTCCTTCTGGAATGAATGGAGCAATATGGAAGCTAGTGACTTTATGAGAAATCAAGATGCTGTTAAGCAGATACAAACAAATGAAAGAATAGAAGGCAATGTGAAATATCTCATGGGAAAAACCATTGACCTGGAAAATAGATCCAGGAGAGATAATTTAAAAATTATTGGGCTACCTGAAAGCCACAATCAAAGAAAGAACCTAGAAATCATACTTAAAGAAATTCTCAAGGAAAATTGCCCTGATGTTTTAGACCCAGTGGGGGAAATAGAGATTGAAAGAACCCACCTATCGCCTCCTGACAAGGATCCCAAAAAGAAAACTCCTAGGAATATTATGGCCAAGTTACAGAATCCCTAGATCAAGGAGAAAATACTCCAAGCAGCCAGGAAGAAACAATTTTAATATTGTGGAAACACAATCAGAATAGCCCAGGACCTGGCAGCTTCTACACTGAGGGATCAAAGGGCATGGACTATGATATTCCAGAGGGAAAAAGAGCTGGGATTGAAGCCAAGGGTCACTTACCCAGCAAGACTGAGTATTTTGTTTCAGGGGAAAATATGGTCATTCAGTGGAGAGGAATTTAAAGCATTCTTGATGAAAAAAACAGAGTTGAATAGAAAATTTGACATTCAGATGTAAGAAGCAAGAGATGCCTGAGAAGGTAATCAAGGAAAAGAAATCAAAAGGAACTTATCAAAGTTGGACTATTTTCATTCCTACAAGGAAAAACAATAACTGTGTTTGATGAAACCTTTCTCATCATGAAAATAATTGAATAAGGGTACATGGCATATGTTCACAGGTATACATGGAGAGAGGGCACAGGTTGATATTGATGGGAAGGGATGATTCTTTTTTTTTTTTTTTGGAGGGCAGTTGGGTTTGGATGACTTGCCCGGGGCCTCGTGGCTGGGTTTTTCTTTGTGTGTCAGGTGTCTGTGGCCAGATCCGAGCTTGGGTCCTTCTGGCTCCGGGGCTGGTGCTCTGCTTGCTGGGCCACCTAGCTGCCCCAAGGAAGGGATGATTCTTAAGGGGTGAAGTCAAGAGGTGAGAGAGGAAAGTGGCAAGAGGAGTTGGAGAGAGACAGGGTAGGGTAAACTATCTCATGTAGAAGAGGCAAGGGGAAGTGGCTGCATGGGAGGGGAAGAACAGGAAGGCAAAAAGGCAAAAGCATATTCTCATTGAAGTTGGCTCAAGGAAAGAATCACATACATACTAAATGGAATATCTTACCCTCACTCACTCTCCTGAGTAGGGGAAAGGGGGATGAGAAGGGGAATGATGGAGGGGAGGGCATTCTGGGGTGAGGGGAGGTTGGAAATACCCACTATCAAAGAGGGACAGGATCAAAGTAGGGAATGGACCAGCTGGGGCATGGGATGAGTGGGAGGGAATTATAAGCAGCCTTTTACAATATATCTACTATGGTAATGTTTTGCATAGCTATATATGTACAACACAAAATGAATTACTTATCTTCTCAGAGGGAGTGGGTGACAAGGGAAGAAGGGAATGGATCTGAAAATTTAAGTTTTAAAATTAAATGTTTCATAAGATGAAAAAAAAGAATTTCTTAAAGGATGATTTCTAGATTCTTTCTTTGATCATGGTTTTCAGGGAATCCCATAATTTTTAGATTGTCTCTCCTGGATCTATTTTCCATGTCAGTGGTTTTTCCCATGAGATATTCCACAGTGCCTTCTATTCTTTCATTTATTTGGATCTGATTAATAGCACCTTGATTTCTCACAAAGTCAATATCTTCTATTTGTTCCTATCTAATTCTTTTTTTTTAAGAGGGAAGTGAAAAATTTGTAGTATTTATATATATTTGAAACATTTATTGTTAAAACCATGACTTTCAGATTCATTTCCTTCCTCCCTTGTCACCCATTCATTCCCTCTGGGGAGATAAGTAATTCAGTATGTGTTGTACATGTCTAGCTATGCAAAACATTATCATAGTAGATATATTGTACAAGGCTGCTTATAATTCCCTCCCACCCATCCCACCCCCCACCTGGTCCATTCCCTACATGATCCTGTCCCTATTCTATAGTGGGTTCTTCCAACCACCCCTCCCCCCAGGGATGCCCTCCCATCCATCATCGCTCCTCTCATCCACCTTCCCCCTATTCTGCTGCAGGTTGAGATATCCCATTTAGTATGTATGTCATTCTTTCCCTGAACCAAATTCAGTGAGAATGTGGTTTTGCATTTTTTGCCTTCCTATTCTCCCCCTCCACTGCAACCAGTTCCCCTTGCTTTTTCTACATGAGATAGTTTACCCTACCCTATCTCTCCCCATCTCCTCTTGCCACTTTCCTCTCTCACCTCATAATTTCATCCCTTGAGTATTCTCCCTTCCCAACAAATTCAACCTATGCCCTCTGTCCATATATAACTGTAACCATCTACACACACATTCACATATGTATTCATATGACCACACACCCTTCTTCCATTATTTTCATAGTGAGAAAGATATCATCAATCACAGTTATTACTTTTCCATATAGGAATGTAAATAGTTCAACTTTGATAAGTTCCTTTTGATTGAAGCAAGAGCGCTTACCCCCCAAGACTGATCGCTGGATCTCCCTACAATTCACAGGCCAGGAGCTGGAGCTGCCTTAGAAAACTACAAAATGGTGTGTCTCCTCAGTGGCTTCTAGCCCCCAGGGGAGGGAGCTGACACATTCCCCAAATACTGGTCCCAAAGTCCATAGGACACTAACCTTTTACTTTGTCCTAGGCATGTCTATGTTGATAATTCTGGAGTTGCCACAGCTGCTGGTGTTCTTGGGTTCCTCCAGCCGGCTGCTGGCCCTGCCGCCCTGGGGCTAAAATCTCGGCTCACGGGGACCTGGGCTCGGCTCGGCTGGGCTCCTGCGCTCTGCGTGTTGCCGGCTCCCAGACTGCTGCACTGGTCCTTCCTGCAGGGCTGCTGGGCTGTCCTCAGCGGGAGGTTAGCTTCTCTGTGTCGTTTTGTGGGTGCTGGGGCTCCAGAAGTTGTTCAGAGTCCTTTTTTACATAGTTTGTGGGGAATCTGGGGGCAGAGAGGCTTGGACAAGCTGTTTCTACTCCGCCATCTTGGCTCCACCCCCCCTCTTATTTGGTTTTTAAAATCCTTCTTAAGGTCCTCTGTGGCCTGTAACTCACTCATATTTTCATTTGGGGCTTTTGGTGCAGGATTTCTGACCTCACAGTCCTCCTCCTGTCCATGCTTCGATCATCTTTGCCCCCAAAATAGGAGACTAATGTTTCATTTTTCTGCTTATTTTGTTTCCTTTTCTAGGCATGTGCTATGTCTCCTCAGCCACTTCTTTACCCCAGGGGAAGAAGCCAAAGTGTTCCCCAAATCCTGTCCCCAAAGTCCATAGGGCACTAACCTCTCACTTTGTCCTGGGCATGTCTTTGTTGATAATTCTAGAATCGCCACAGCTGCTGGTGTTCTGGGGTCCCTCCAGTTGGCTGCTGGCCTGGCAGCCCTGGTGCTAAAACCACAGCTTACAGGGGCCTGGACTCTGCTACCAGAGTGCTTTGCTGGCCACTCCCTGCAGGGCTGCTGGGCTGTCCTCAGTGGGAGGTTAGCTTCTCTGTGTCGTTCTGTGGTTGCTGGATCTCTAGAAGTTGTTCAGAGTCTCCTTTTACAATATTTTGAAGTGGTGTGGGAGAGAGCACCTTCTAAGTGCTATTTCTACTCTGCCATCTTGGCTCAGCCCCTCAAGGAGTTCACTTGTAATAATGAGACAATATGCAAGCAATTATGTATAAGTGAAATATGTACATAACAATTTGATGAAAATCTCAGGGAGAAGGCACAAGAATTAAATGGGACTAGGAAAGGCTTCTGGCACAAGGTGGATTTTATTTGAGACTTGAAGGAATGTAGGGAATCTACAATGTGGAGATGAAGGAGAGAATTCTAGTTATGAGGGCTGGGGGCAACCAATGAAAATGTACAGTAAGGAAATGGAATATCTGATGGGAGGAACAGGAAAGAGGTCACTGTCATTGGATTTTAGCGTAGGTGGGAGTGTATAAGATGTAAGAAGTCTGGAAAGCTAGGAAGTAGCTTGTATAAACTGGGTTTCTTTTCTTTTTATCATGGGGGGTGGTGGTGGAGGTGTTGCTTACCATGATTTGTAGCCATTGGGGATTTCCTATTACTATGTAGGATCAATGGGAGACAAATTTTGGAAAATCTAGCTTTTATATGATCCTCTGATAATTTCTTAGAAGAATGACAGAAATCTTCATTTACACATCACACAAAATAGAATTCATATGTTGCTAGCAATGTAACTCTGTTTTTTTGGAGGATTCTTCGTGTTTTAATTCCTATAACATGATAAGGCTATTAGGCCTTAATATAACATTATTGTCTTTCTATACATCAGATTTAAGGGTTAGAAGGTTTAGAAGCTAATGACTGATGTTTCTGGAAACTTTTTACTTTCCCTTATTAGTCATTAGGACTGAAAGCTACAGATTTATCTTAATCTTACTTTTGAACTAAGGATCATAGGAATTCAGAGGTGGAGGGACCTTAGATGTAGTCCAGGGATTCTTAACCCGGAGTCCATGAAACTAGATGGATAGATAGAAAGATAGATAAGTAATAGATCAATAGACAATAAAGAGAGAGAAATAGATGCTAGAGAAATAGATGACAGATGATTGATGATAGGTTCATAGATAAATTAGATAGATTATAGGATGGCATAAGATGGGTAGTTAGCTAGATAGCTAGAATAGATGACTATATTTTAATAATATTGATTTCAGTGGGTTAAGAAATCTTGACCCAGTCCAATGCCTTCATTTGCAGATAGTGTGGGGACTGAGTCTGAGAGGTTAAATGACTAGGAGAAGGGAAGGAAGTAGAGGGGACCAGGCAGATCTCCTGCAGAAAGCAGGATTTTAGTGTTGAAGGAAATCAGGTAAACTTAGAAGTGGAGGAGAATTCTTATCCCAAAACCTTAAGTCTTTACACTCATAAAATACAAGGTTATTATATGTATTTTCTGCTATAAATTATATGTCTGCTCTGTGTAAATCCAATCATGAGCAGTTCTCCTAAGTACTGCTGCTGTGAATAACCTTAAGGTTCTAATCTCATATTATAGTGAATTCCCTATTTCTTCAGCAATAAATTAAAGCAAACATTCACAACACTATAACATAACAATTTATTGCTAAGGTGGCCACATAGTCTTGAACAAAACATAACATTCAGTAAGTCACAATCTCCTCAATCAATATAGAGTACCCAAATAAAGTCTTCTTTCATCTTGCCTCAAAGCATGCTTCCAATCATCCTTAAGGTGTAATCATCGTTAGGCCAATCAAACTTAAGGGCTAGCAGAAAGTAAAAACACCATCTACCCCTAGGTCAGAGTAAGTTACAATATCATCAGTCAGCACTGAGTACTCAAGTAAATGTCCTTTCTTCTTAACTAAAGGGTGACTTCCAAACTTCATGGCTCCTCTTCCACACTCCCAGCTCTTGCTTGGATTCGTTGAGAAGCCCTAAGAGAGGATTGTTGCCTGGATTCTCAGGTAGGCAAGGGCAGTTCTTAGGGGAAATTTTATATCCCTGAGTGCATACATGAATAAATTAGAGAAAATGGAGGTCAATAAATTGAGCATGCAATTGAAAAAGCTAGAAAAAAACAAATTGAAAATCCCCAATTAAATACTAAATTAGAAATAATGAAAACCAAAGGAGAGATTAATAAATTTGAAAATAAGAAAACTATTGAATTTATAAATAAAACTGAGAATTGGTTTTATGAAACAAAACCAATAATATTGATAGATGCTTAGTCAATTTGATAAGAAAAGAAAGAAGAAAACCAAATTATCATTATCAAAAATGAAAAGGGTGAATCTACCTCCAATGAAGAGGAAATTAAGACAATAATTAAGAATTATTTTGCCAAATTGTATTCACATAAATTTGACAATCTTAGTGAAATGAATGAATATTTACAAAAAATATAAGTTGCCCAGATTAACTGAAGAGGAAGTAAATTTCTTAAATAACCCCATCTCAGAAAAAGAAATTGAACAATCCATCAGTGAACTCCCTAGGAAAAATCTCCAGGGCCAAATGGATTTAATAGTGAATTCTACCAAACATTTAAAGAACAATTGATTCCAATACTCTACACATTATTTGGGAAAATTAGTGAAGAAGGAGTCCTACAAAATTCTTTTTATGACATGAACATGGTACTGATCAGGAAGAGATAAAATGGAGGAAGAAAATTATAGACCAATCTCACTCATGAATATAGATACAAAATTTTTAAATAAAATATTAGCAAAAAGACTACAGCAACTTATCACAAGAATAATACACTTTGGTCAGGTAGGATTTATTCCAGGAATTCAAGGATGTTTGAATACTGGGAAAACCATCAGTATAATTGATCATATCAATAATAAAACTGGCAGAAACCACATGATTATCTAAATATATGCAGGAAAGGCTTTTGACAAATGCTTAGTTTCCAATTAGTTTTTAGTCTATCTTTTCCTGGCCCTTTATTGCATATGATTTTTATTGCATCATGATCTGAGAATGATGCATTTAATATTTCTGCCTTTCTGCAGAGATTTTTATGCTCTAGTACATTGTCAATTTTTGTGTATGTGTCATGTATTGCTGAGAAAAAGGTTTATTCCTTTTTATCCCCATTCAGTTTTCTCTATAGATCTATCATAACAAGCCTCTCTAAAATTCTATTTGCCTGTTAACTTCTTTCTTGTCTATTTTGAGGTTATATTTATCAAGTTCAGAGAGGGGGAGATTAAGGGCCCCCACCAGTATAGTTTTGCTATCTATTTTTTCATCTAATTCCCTTAACTTCTCCTCTAGGAATTTAGACGCTATACCCCTTGGTGCATATATGTTAAGTAATGATGTTGCTTCATTCTCCATGGTGCCTTTTAGCAGGATATAGTTTCCTTCCTTATGTCTTTTAATTAAACCTATTTTTGCTTTTGTTTTATCTGCGATAAGGATTGCCACCTCTGCTTTTTTTATTTTAACTGAAGCATGATATATACTACTCCAGCCTTTTACCTTTACCCTGCAGGTGTCCTTTTGTTTCAAATGTATTTCTTGTAGACAGCATATTGTAGGATTATGCTTTTTTTTTTTTAAGCAATTGATGTTAAGTAACTTGCTCAAGGTTACATGGCTAGTCATTATTTATATGTGGGTGCTCATTTTCTGTGGCTGGATTGGATCCCGAGTCATCGCAACTCTGAGGCTGGCACTCTTACTCACTGTGCCACCTAGCCACCCCAGGATTATGCTTTTTAATCCATTCTACTATCTGCTTCTGTTTTATGGGAGAGTCCATCCCATTCACATTCACAGCAATGATTATTATCTGTCTCTTTCCCTCCATCCTATTTCCTTCCCTGCTTATGTTTTTGTTTCTTCCTTCTCCCTTCCCCTCATTAAGGATTTTCCTTTTGACCACCGCCTCCCTCAGTATTCCCTCCCTGTGGACCCCCCCCCCCATTCTTTACCTACCCTTTCCCCTTACTACTATCTCCCTCCCTTCTAATCTCCCTTCTTATTTTCCCCTTACCCCTCCTACTGCCTATAGGACACAATGGATTTTTATATTTATTGGAGTATGTTATTCCCTCTTTGACCTGAAACCAATGAGAGTAAATTTCATACAGTGCTCCTCTGTTTAATGAGTTTTTGTCTTTTCACATTAAAATCTTAAACTAAACTGATTATGTTGATCCCTCTTTGACACTCTTTGATCCGTCTTAGACATTATTTTCCAATGAGAATAACTTTCAAATGATGTTCATCTCCCTCTCTCCTTCCTCTCTACTATAATATGTTTTTATGCCTCTTTGTATGGCATAATTTACCATTTTCTGCCTCATCCTTTCCTTTTATCCCATTACAGTACCTTTGAACCCCTTAATAAGGTTTTTTTTTTTTATCATCAGATTAGTTCATTTATACCCACACCCTCTATATATGTAGGTCCCTTTTAAAGGTCATGATAATCATATAAATTTCAATATTGACAGGTATCAGCTTCTTATATAGGGATGTAAACACTTTGCTCTTAGTGCATGTACATGAGTGTGCATGTGTGCATGTGTGTATGTATGAGTGTGTATTTTCCTTGTATAGCTTTTTATGTCTTTCTTGAGTCTTGTAATTGGAGATCAAATTTTCCATTGAGCTCTGCCTTTTTCATCAGGAAAGTCTGGAAGTCCCTTATTTCATTAAATGACCATCTCCTTGCCTGAAAAATTATGCTTAGTTTTGCTGGGTAGTTAATCCTTGGTTGCAGTCCTAGCTCTTTTGCCCTACAAATTATCAAATTCTAATGCCTCCAATCTTTTAATGTAGAAGCTGCTAGTAATCCTGATTGTAGTTACACAATATTTGAATTGTTTCTTTTTGAATGCTTGCAATATTTACTCCTTAACCTTGTAATTCTGGAATTTGGCTATTATATTTCTTGGAGTTTTCAATTTAGGATCTCTTTCAGGAGGAGACTGGTGAATTCTTTCGATAACTAATATACCTTCTGATTCTAGGACTTCAGGACAGTTTTCTTTGACAATCTCTTGGAGGATGTTGTCCAGGCTGTCTTTTTCACCATGTCTTTCTACGAAACTAGTAATTCTTATGTTATCTCTCCTGGATCTGTTCTCTAGGTCAGTTGTTTTTCCAGTGAGATATTTTACACTTTTTTCTAAGTTTTCAATCTTTATATTTTGTTTGATTGACTCTTGGTGCATCATAGAGTCCTGGGCTTTGATTTAACTGATTATAATTTTTAGTGAATTATTTTCTTTAGTTAGTTTTTGAAGGTCCTTTTTTAGGGAGGTATTTTCTTCAGTTAGTTCACAAATTTTAATTTTTAAGGATTTGTTTTCTTCAATGAAACTTTTTTTTCCAATTTGGTCACTGTGGATTTAAATTCATCTTCTACCACTCTAATTCGGCTTTTAAAATCTTTCTTGAGCTCCTCTGAGAATGCTTTTTGGGCTTGACACCAGTTCATATTTCCATCAGTGGTCTCAGGTGTGCATACAGAGTCCATAGTGTCTCCTGAAAGTGATTCTTCTCATGCATAATAATAGGATTCTATTGTCTTTGGTCTTACCTTTGCATGCTGCTTCTGACCTATTGTAACTGACTATTTCCTGACCTTTAAAGTGTTTTTCTGCTCCTGGGGTACAGAGGGCTCTGATCCAAGCTTCTCAGGCTGGGAGCTAGGTGCCTGGTTGTTGACTTTTGTACTGTAGTCTACACTGAGGTCAAGGCCCTGACTCTCATTGTTTCCCCTGAGTTACCCTGAGGCTCACAGAGTAATCTGGGGTAAGGGGTGGTGTGGCTGCTTCAGATTTCTGCCTCTATGCCCCTGGGCTACAGCTCAGGCAAACTTTTGCTTGTCATTTGAGTTGGGGCTTGTTGGGACCCCTCCAGACCTTCACTTCAGACTCCTTAAGGTCTCCATTACACCCTTTCTCAGTGACTCCTAAGCCTGAGGCTATTTCCTCTATTTCAGGATTTTACTCTGGATGGGACTTTTATCTCTGGATTTTTTAGGTCAGGGATGGGGACTCCAAGCAGCTAGAGTTTACTTTGCCATCTTGACTTCTGAAAAATCTGGTAGGTGAATTTTAAACTTCCAGGCTTGGGCTGATAGCCCCAGGGGAAGCTGCTGTCTCTGCTTTGGGCCCTGAGCTTTCTCTTTCCCAGCTCTGAGGGATCCTCCCTTGGTAAGACTCTGATGAGAAGGCTGTGAATTGCCCTGGTGAGTCTGCTGTCTAGGGCTCCTTCTCTCTCTGCTGTATTCTGCTCTCTACTCTGGGCTGGTGCAGCACGCTTGCAAGCTCTGTGCTCCCAGTTCCCAGACTCATCTGGGCACTTTCCTGTTCTGGATTGTGCCACACTCCATCTCCCAGTGAATTCTGAGGTTCTAAAATCCATTCAGATTCACTTTTTAAAGTTTAGTGATGGGATTCTTGGAGGAGCTTAGAATAGTTACTGCTTCTGTTCTGCCATTATGGCTCCACCAAACCTGAGTTTTCTGATCCCAATTCATATCATCAATTTCTTAACCTCCTCACCCCTACCCTTTTAAGGAACTTGTCAAGGTCAGGTAGTTAGCAAAAGAGCCACTGAATTGAACCCAGGCTTTTTGATTTCAAGCCCAAGATTCCCTCTATGAAAACTGGAGCTCTTTACCCATTATCCATTTAACTCACTTAAAATATTTTTATAACTATATTTCAATATAATTTATTTCCTCTGCAATAATTTATACAGGTTTTCCCAAAATTCTTGCTGTAATTTTACATGTTAATAGCTTAAAAAGAAAGTGTTTTGAGTTAAAGCTGTATTTTATTTTGTGCACTTAAAAACATCATTCTGAGAAGGGGTTCATAGCATACAACAAGACTGCCAAAGGGTACATGACACAAAAAAGCTTATAACTTTCTGTACTATACCAACTTGGTAGTGAATATATGTTCTACCCCTTTTGGGGAATGGAAGTTAGGTCGCACAGTGGCTAAAGTACTGAACCTAAGAGTCAGAAAAACATGAATACCAGTTTGGCCTCAGGCATTTGCTAACTATGTGTCCCTGGGGAACTCATTTAACTTCTGTTTGCCTCAGTTTCCTCAACCATAATTAGTAGTCATAATAATGCCTACCTCTCATTACTGTTATAAGGATCAAATGAGATAATATTTGGAAAGAACTTAGCACAATGCTTGGAACTTAGTAGGCACTTAATGTTTATTTCCTTTCTTTCTGATGGAATACATCAAGTATTATTTCCCTTTATGGAAACCATGTAAAAGCATGGATTGACACTTACACTTGACTATTTCACAGATATGTGATTTTTATCATTGTGAATACTTTCCATTATGCATATCACAACCCTTTCTTTGTAAATACACTGTGGGAATTTCAGTGGTTGAAAATTTTATCACCCTAGATAGAATTAGTCAGACTCATAATTTAGACAATAGACATCCAGTTTAGGACTGGGTTCAAAAGTGAAGCTTTAGGACTTACTGGGAAATGCTAGAATCACCTTGATAGTTAAGGGTTAATTGCACAGTGATTAAGTATAGAATAGGACTTTCATAAAATATTGTCATTGATTAGTAATATTTATTTAAATAATTTCTGATCTTATTCTTTAATATAGATGTGACTTTTTTGCATTAGTATTTCATTTTAACTTTATTCCTACATACACCCTTTTAAATTGTTAAAATAATTTCTGAGAAATAACATTATTTCACCATTATTATTATTTCTATTCAATTTTTGTTGTTGTTCAGTCAATTCAGTCTTTTCTAACTCTTTATGACACTATTTGGAGTTTTCTTGTCAAGGATACTGGAGTGGTTTGCCATTTCTATTTCTACTCATTTTATAAATGAGGAAATTGAGGTAAACGGGGATAAATAATTTGTCCAGGGTGACCCAGCTAGTATCTGAGGCCAGAAATGAACTCAAGAAGACTAGTGTTCCTGACTCCAGATCCAGCACTGTATTCACTGCAACTAGCTGCCTTTCTATTTACTACTTTTAAAAAATTTTCTACCTTTTTTTCACTAATCTTTTAGAAAAGAATATTAACATATATACATGTATGTTTTGCTTTTCACTAACATTTTTTATTTATATGCTAATCTTCTCTCCTAATTTAGCCTTTCCAATAGTACCTATTGTCTGCTGAATGCTTAATCTTTAGTCCCTAATTATTTCCAATTTATATTCCTCTATTATAGATCTTTTCTCATTTCCTTGTTTGCTTTATAAATTCCCATTTGGGGCTTTTCTCTCCTTCTCTCTTATTTTTATAATTTCTCATCTTTTATGTATACATCATACATATGCTTTTTCACTCCCAGTCTCCTGTGATTATATGATACAATTTTATCTTGTAAACCCCATAATAATCCTCTCTCCTTCTACTCAGAATATTAAATAAATTTATAAGTAGCCAATATGAAGGAACAATAACAGGAATTAAGAATGGATAGAGGAATCTAGAATTTGTACAAGGTATCCGAAAGATCAAAGAAATATAATTTGTGAACTATCACATATCAACCAAAAATCACATTCTGGTTTTATGTGCTAAATCAGGGGATGCCATTTTAGACTACTTTCAGGACATTTTGGTTCTATGACATGTAAATCTCCAATAAGTTTTAAACATCCTTAGTAAGACCAGCAGGACATCAAATGCTACTGATAATTTTGAGATGATATAGATATTTTATCTTTAAAGGTTTACTGATAACTTTGAGATGATCCAGATATGTTAATTAATAATATGTTGATAACATATTATTAATATGTTAATAATATAATGTGCAACCTAAGAGTTAGTCCCCTGCAAAAATCCTATAAAAAATAAGACATCAGACTCTTGCTCCCACACCCCCAGCACTCTTCCATCATTAGCTGGGTCCATACTGCCAAATGCTCACAACTTTAATCTGTGGCTATGTGAATGATACTTTCTGCCTCTCCCGCTCCCAATTCTCTTCCCCACCATTACCTGCCTTCCTTTCTGATACCATCTTCTGACCTCATACCATTGACCTCTGTACCTTTTTTGCAACTTGTCTGTGTTCTTTCTGTGATGATTTCCAGTATACACTCGGTGCCTTGTCAGAATATGAGGGCAGCTTCACTTCTCAGGGCATGCTTACCACATATCATAAAATCATCGATTAATTAGCAATTCACCTTTGAACATAAGCTTCATTTGTAGCAAAAGGAAAGTGATCATATGATCATAGATTTAAAGCTAGCAGGAACCTTAATGGTCACCTATTCTAACAGTATTACTTAAACATTATCAAACTGAAATCCACATAAAACTTTGTGAAAGTTGTATGTTTAATAAGAGGCCCGCTTGAATGCAAATTTATTTCCTTTGCTCCCAAATGTAGTATTCTTTCTATTTTACTTTAAAAACTTTTTTGCAAAGTTACATGTTCTTCACTACTGATTTAATTTACATTTATTCATCTACTCATCCATTAGTTCATGAAAAAAAATGTCTCAAAATCTCTGAGCCCATTTTTACTATGTTAATTCTTATCTAAATCTGATGATATTGTGTTTAAATGAGAAAGTAGTCTAGTTATTCCATTAATGAAAGTGAAATCATAGTTACTAATAGTCCATCACACAACCTTAGATTTGTGATTCATAGGTTATACACCAGGAGGGATCCACACTAGAAAAACATTATCTAAAATTCAAGAATTTAATACCAGGAAATGTTACTACTTTAATCATCATTCTCTTATCCCTTCCAGAAAGTCACATATTAAATAAACACAGGAATCATTTCTTAAGGGAAATAATCAGTATCTAATTCATTATGTGTACATCTGTATTGTGTTTACATATATAACAGGTAAACTGTTCATATAGCAGGAATATCTAT
>WOXC01007052.1:62500-368107 GCA_011680675.1 Gymnobelideus leadbeateri
ATTTCACATTTTCTTCTATTCTTTCCTTTGTTTGGATCTGTTTAACAGCATCTTGATTTCTCATAAAGTCACTACCTTCCATTTGCTCCTCAGTGAGCTTTTGAGATTCTTTTTCCATCTGGCAAATTAGGCTTTTTATGGTATTCTTCTCCTCATTGCCTTTTTGGGCCTCTTTCACCATTTGAGTTAGTCTATTTTTTAGAGTGTTATTTTCCTCAGTCAAGCTGTTGAATCTCCTTTCATAATTTTCTTGCATCATTTTCATTTCTCTTCCCAATTTTTCCTCCACTTCTCTTATCTGCTTCTTAAGGTCCTCTATGGCCTATAAACAGCTTGTATTTTCATTTGACGCTTTTGGTGCAGGAGTTCTGACCTCACAGTCCTCCTCGTGTTCCATGCTTTGAACTTCTTTGCCCCTAAAATAGGAGTATAATGTTGAATTTTTCTGTTCATTTTGTTTCCTTTGCCTAGGCATGTTGCCACTCAATTACTTGACTTTTGTGCTTGTTGCCACAGTAGGACTCTGCCACCAGACAGGGGAAGCTTCCATCCCAAATGCTGAGGTTTTCTCTAAAGTCTCCACACACTTTGGCAAGCTTGTCACACACTCCTGGACCTCCACCCCAGACTGAAATCCAGGTCCAAGAAGGTTAAAGCAAGAGCAATTACCCCCCAGACTGCTTAGCAGTCCCCCTACAGTCAACAGTCCAGGGATAGCTATGCCAAAGTATCTCAGTGGCTTCTCACCCTTGGGGAAAAAGCTGATGCTCTCCCCACTACTGGTCCCAAAGTACACAGGGTATTGACCTCTCACTTTGTCCTTAGCATCTATGTGTTGATAATTCTGGAAAGGGCCACAGCTACTGGTGTTCTGAAGTCCCTCCAGGTGACTGCTGGTCAGGCTTGCCCTGGGGCTCAGACCTCTGGCTCACAGTGGGTTGGAGTCAAATCCAGACCACTATGCTGGCTGTTCCCTGCCAGGCTGCCTGGCTGTCTTCAGTAGGAGGTTAGCTTCTCTGTGTCATTTTGTGGGTTCTATAGCTCCAAAGTTTGTCCAGAGTGCCCTTTTATATGGATTGGTGAAAGTGGAAGCTGGAGCCACACAGAAGTCCTTTTTCTACTTGAGAGCAACATTTTTTTAACATACTGAGTCAGCAACCTTCTCCAATCAGCTTCTGCATTCCAAATGATAACAAAATTGATTCAGGAATCTTCCTACTACTGCAGTCGCTTCCATTACACCAGAATCGTGGTGCAATAAACAACTATGTCAGTCACCTGTTGGGGGGAGAGAGGTACAAGAGGGGAAGGTCTTGCTCTACTTGGGATGATCTATACAGGTTAGGGAAGCTTAAAGAAGCAGAGTATCTGCCTACCAAATGTAGTCTATCCTAGGCTAAGCCAAAAACAAACAAAACCCAGAAAACACTGACTGAGCCTAGTAGAAAACTAAAAATGAAAGGACCTAGAGAATAGGGTCAGAGTACTTGTAAACACTAGACCTAAATGAAAGGGGATGGTGTTCAGCCCTATTTCACCAGAGGTTATTTGGGGTACAGATCATGGCTCATGAAAAATGAAGTCCTCAATGTGGGAGTAAGTTGTGGCAAACCCACCAGAGTAAACCTGCTGGCAAATCTACCATCAAAGAGGAAAGTGTTGGAAACCAAGTCATGCCCCTCCCTTCCTCTGAAATTTACTTGGGTAGAGATCAAAACCAGTGAAAAGTAAATTCCCCATTGTAGGAGAAAACTGAGGTATATAAGTAGAATGGATGAGGAGGAGGAGGAGGAAGAAGAAGAGAATTTAAATCCACTTAGTTAAACTTGGGAGTAACTTAGTATCTAAAAGAATGATTAAGACCCTAAAATCACCTAAACTATCAGGTGGAAGAAAACTCAGTTAAGAACCCAGAATCTATGCAAATAAATCAACAGGAAAGACATCTGTAAAGGAAAAGAAGATTAGAAGTAAGATTTCTAAAAGACTGCAAATACCTTGAGAAATATTGGGGAAAAAAAGACTATTGAAGCAACACTTGAGACATAGAAACCTATGGATTTACAGGATCGGTAGCAGCATGTTCTAGAGGAAAGTCAGCACCTTGAAACACTTAACAAAGAATAAATGTTGTAATTTATAGCCTGCATAGCAAAATAATTAGCAGGATGGAAATTTCGCATCTATAATGGCAAGTCTCTCCAAAGAAGGAAAAACAAAACCAAACAAACAAACAAACAAAAACATTAGCAATACAAATATATTGAAGTGAAGAACAATCTGGAAGAAGAGGAATTATAACATTAAAAATATAATCTCTATATAAGCAAATCACATTCATCTTTAAGACAGGATATGGAGAAATTGCATACCAGACCTGCCAGAAGATAACAAGATAAAAAAAAAATCTAAATACCATAAAGGAAGAGATAATATAAGAAAAGAATCCAGAATTTCTAAGCAACTTTTGTAATACAGAAAATAAAACAACTGAAAAAATCCACAGATCACATTGAAAAAACAAAACAAAATAACAGCAAACTATGCTTCAATCTCCAAGGCATATAATGATAAAACCTGACAATTTCTATGACAATCCAATTCTGCCAATGATCAGGAAAAAGGTCTTCAAAATCAAATTAAAAGGCAGTGAAACACAACACAATTCTATACCTACCAGAAATTTCAGAAGAGAATAGAATGATATATCTTAAAAAGCAATTGGGAGTGGCTAGGTGGCACAGTGAATAGAGCACTGGCCCTGGAGTCAGGAGGACCTGAGTGCAAATTTGACCTCAGACACTTAACATATACTAGCTGTGTGAAATTGGGCTTTATCCTAATTGCCCTGCCTCCCCTCCCCCCCAAAAAAATGCAAAAAAAAAAAAAAAAAAGCAAATGTTCTCAGTTCAACCCAAGGTTGCATACCTAGCAAATGTAAGATTAATCATCAATGAAAAAAAGTTAGAAAGTCAACAGATAAGCCTAATTGAATACAAAAGAGGATATAAAAATTAGATTAGATAGATTAGAATCTCCAAAGTATATGAGTCATAAAATTAAAATCTGTTTCTTTGAAAAGACTAATAAAATTTAGCTAACATGATTAAAAATACTGGAAGAAGAAATTAAAGGAATTAAACAATTTAGCAAACAAGGTGAAATTACAAGAAACTCTTGAAGAAAATAATTATCATATATTGTAATTTTATTTTAACAAAACTGAGAACCCAAAAGAACAGGCTTACTTTTCTTTCTTTCTTTTTTTATTTTATTTTATTTTTTTTCTTTTTTCCCCCAAATGCTTTATTAACTTCCAGTTTACATCAATCATTTCAGCCAGATTCTGAGTACAATTTTTCTTCCATTTTTCCCCTACCCACCACCCCAGAATAGCAGTCCCACAGGATATCCCCTCATCCAATCTGCTCTCTCCCATATCTTCTCCCATACACTCTTCGACTTTTCCATTAGGGAAAGGTGAATTTCTGTGCCCCTATGCCTGCACATCTTATCTCCCAATTACATGCAAAATAGTATTAATAATAGTATGTACATCTATATTTGAAATATTTAATTTTAAAACTTCGAATCCCAGATCCATTCCCTTCTTCCCTTGTCACCCACTCCCTTTGGGAAGATAAGCAATTCAGTATATGTTGTACATGTATAGCTATGCAAAACATTACCATAGTAGATATATTGTAAAAAACTGGCTATATTTCCCTCCCACCCATCCCACCCCCCACCAAGAACAGGCTTACTTTTAAAAGTATACAAATACAAATGAACAGAATTCTAGATTAAGTTCCTAAATAGCAACTGGGAACGTTTAGGAACAATTTCTCAAGGGAAAAACAAAAACAAAAACAAAAACCTCCCTATGTCATATTAACTGATTGAAAAACTGGAAAACAGTCTAGGAGAAATTTGGCATGCACCAGCATATTGCACTGTAATCTACGATAAATTCAAAGTAGATATGTGACCTGAATATTGAAAACAATACCATTAAATAAATATTAGAAGAGAAAAAAACATATACTGTTCACAGAAAAGGGTAGGAAATCTCTTAACTAAATGAGATGCAAGCAATTTTAAGTAAAATAAATCATTTTTACTTTATGAAAAAGAAGTTTTGCAAATGAATTGAAAATAATTCCAAATTATTAACAACTATATGAAAGAATGCTCTAAATCATTATTAATAAGAGAAGTTCACATTAAAACAACCCTAAAAAATCTCCCACCCCAAAATTGACAATATGAAAGTGATTAGACTAGTCATTGTTGCAAAAGTTATGGAAAGATAAGCACACTCTTGCCTTCTTGGTGGAGTTGTGAAACGATGCATCCATTTTGGACAGTAACTTGGAATTTTGCAAATAAAATGTCTATAATTTCAAAATTCTATATTTTCAAAATACTACTACTAGTCATAAACTCCAAGCATGTCTTTGAAAAAGACACCAAGATATTTATAGCAGCACTTATGGCCATATCAAGCACCTGGAAACATTAGCAGATTCCTATTTGTTGTTTGCCCTCCACGCTGAAAGAGGACCAAAAACATATCATAATGTCTTGTTGGTGATGCCTTTTGACTTGCATATAAGTTGGATTTAAGTGGGCACTGTTGCAAGAGGTCTCCAGTCTCACTCTCTCCGAGTCATTGGAACCTAGTGCCAAAAAAACAGCCAAGATGACTGGAGAGTGCTCTGGATGAGGTGGATGATCTCTGTGTCTTCCTTGTTTGATCACCTGATTCAGGGACCTTTATCTTCAGATGCTTGGGGAGACACTTTCCCACATTCCAACTTAGGGATGGGCTTGAGGCCCATCAATTACCCTCCATCTAGCCAGTCAGACTAGATGTTTTTTTACTGGGCTGTGGCTGCTGTGAATACTATAGCTTCTTGTAGTCAGAGGTGAGAGAGGTGTCAGGTGAATACCTAAGTTGTATAAGCAGCCCCAAAAAGAGCTCAGCAAGGTGAACATCCCATACACCTCATAAGGATATCTTATTATTGGGGTATGAAAGTAATAAAATATTACTGTGCTTTAAGAAATGTTGAATATAATAAACATATATAAACTGATGCAAATGAAGCAAGCAGAGTCAAGAAAATATTGCACATAAATGTAATGTAAATTGAAAGAACAACCTCAAAGCAATAGAGAATTAATGTTGCAAAATCACAAAACATGAATTTGTTAAAATTATATATTGTTACTCTCCCCTTTCTTAGTAAGTATACTAAGGAAGTTTCCGAGTAGCCACCATAAAGAAACAAGAGTAGGGAGTAAGATTGCAAAAAGAAACGCCATCCCAAAGATCAAAGGAGCATCATTTGAAAACTGTATCATATATTAACCCAAAATCACATCCTGGTAATATGTGCTAATCAGGGAAAGCCATTTAGATTTTGTTGTCAGGACCTTTTGGTCCTATGCTATATAAATCTCAGATAAATTTCAGACATCTTTAGTAAGACCAGAACACCAAATGGTATTAATAATTTTGACATCACGTAGATGTGTTAACTTTTAAGTTTTGCTGACAACTCTGAGATGATCTGTATATGTTAATGAGTAAACCCCAAGGTGCCATGGATAAGAGTTATGATTCCCATTCCCCAAGCATCCTTCCATCTCCATCTGGATCTATGCTGCTGAATGTTGCCAATTCTAATCCATGATTACATGAATGATTATCTGTGCCTCTCTTCCAACTCTCATTCTCTTCCCTAAGGTGGCCACCCTTTCCTAAACCCCACACCATCTGCCTCTATACTTGGTTCTTTTTTGATGCTTGTCTCTGAACTTTCTGTCTTGTTTGCCCCTACATTACTCTGTACCTTATTAAAGTGTGATTGCAACCTCACTTTGCCTGCCATTGTGGTCTTTCCTGGTGATTACCCAAAGAACAAGGTGTACCTGCCTTATTTCAAAATATTATTAATTAATTAGCAATTATCATTTAATTATCAATGAATTAATTAATTAATTAGCACTTCAATGAGCTAGGCCCCAAAGAAGAGACTCCTGCCTGCCTCCAATTTCACTGGAGAGGTGGGGAATTTGTAGATGTGGAACATTACATACATTGTCACATTTCTTAAAGTTTTATTCTTGAGATGGTCTGATTTTTAATTCCAAGTATGGATATGACCACTGGCATCTACTAATAATCATTTTCCCCTTCTTTTTTTCTAGTTTGTCCAGTTTATGGATATTCTTAAAATCTTTCCATGACAATTTGTGCTTTTAAATTGAAAATGTAAAATCTCATCCATTGTTGAACTAAGAAAATTTTATCTTTGATATCCCTCAATACAAAAGTAATGCATGAATATTTTTTGCCTTAAATTCGTAGATTCCTCAGGGCTACAGAGCTATAATTTCCAAAATGGATAACAGTCAGGATTCAAAAAAGATCTTAACAAGATCCCACTGAGTTGGATCTAATGAGATGGATATTTTTTTTTTTGGCAGGAGGGGCAGAAAGGTGGCTGTTGGATTCCACTGGAGTATGGAATATTTGGTGAAGAAATTCCCTGTAAATCACATTACAGTTTAAAATCTTAAAGAGTCATCCTGAACACTGAGGCATTAAATGACTTATCCATGGTTAAGTATGTACCATAAATGATACATGAAACCAAGGCTTCTCATCTCTAAAGACAACTCCCTATCTTACCAACACCACCTCTCAAGATAATATTTTAATAGGGATAAATTGAATTCTTGTTCTGGGGTTCAAAAAATCAACTTCTTTACAATAGGATGGGGGTAGGTGGGACATGGTTGAGCTAATTCATATATTTTTCCACACCACTTAACTTTAAAAAAAATTCTCATTAAAGGGAAAAAAGTTAATTTCAAATATTAAAGAAGGGGAAAAACATGTCTACTGAATTACCTTTCACATGGAATGAAAAAACAATTAGATTTGGATACAATCCTATTGGGTTATAGTCAGGACCTTTACATAACAAATGTTTATAAAGGTCACCATTTGGCTCAAATTCTTTTCTTTAATCCAGTATTCAAGAAGCAGGAATTGGAGGAAAGACACAAAATAATTCATTAATGCTTATCTAACATACATTTACTTGATAGCAAAACCTCCTTCCCTTTTCACTGAGAATGAACATAATTTTATCATGTAACTTTTGTTAAAACGATTGATTTCTCTATTTTCCCAACATCTTCTATCTCTTTACCAATATTGTGCTTTTTCTCTATTTGCACACAGAATGTTAGAGATTCAAGGCACTTTAGAGACCCTCTAGATCAACACCCTAATTTTACAGATTTAGGAATTAAAGGAATTTTGGGAATTAGAGCTAAAGGGAAAATTAGAGGTCTTCTAGCACACTTTTTCCCTCAAGGGATGTAGACTTCTTGAAATTAAAAGGCTCATTGGTTAATTATTATGGGGTTTTGGTTTAGGGAAAGATTACTGGACTCTTTAATTCCTCTCCTTACTTCTAAGAAAAAAATATGGGAGAAAGGATAGTACAAGAGAAACAGACGTGAACTGAATTATAAAATAAAAATCCTATAAGTGACTTGGAGGCATTTGGACTAATGAAGTTGAATTTAGGGAGAAGGAATTTAGAGGGATTTGTGAGAAATCAAGGAAAATTTGAAGGAGAACATTTTCAGGCTGAAGAATGTGTTGGTATTTTTCTTCTGGGTTAAAAGTGAAGCAGGATGAAGGACAATTAAAGGTTGGGGAATAAAATTTGAACAGTTACACTCAAGAAGGAATAAGGGAATATATGTACTACAATCTGGCTTCAAGACATTTTATAAAGGCCTAATTTACGATACTTCCATTAAAAGATAGGCAATTTGGGGATATAAAATCTTTTTCTTCTCCTCCTCCTAGAATATCATATTCCATTTTCACTCCTTTACTTTAAACTTTTATTCATACCTTTTATTTTTATATTGCAGTAATTGAGTATGGGGTGATGGAGCATACTAGCATGTCTAGCATGAGGGCTTGCTGAACCCTTTTCAGTGCTGCTCATCCATCTTTAGTGTTAACTTTCACCCAACTCTCACCTTTGGTTCCAAGAAGCTGTAGGATATTCAGTGGCCCTATACTGCTAAAACTACCTCAGCAGATGGCTGAAACATGTTGAGAGTAACTGACGGGCCTCAAACCCATTGGTGATCTAAGGGGATGTCTACCCACAAGCATGTGAAGACTTCTTCCTGGGAAGAAAGGACAAATGATAACTTCGTTCCAAAGTCCCTGAAGATGGAAGAAGCAGGCACTGTGGAGCATTTCGAGCTTGGTTAGACATCTAAGATGCTAAAGTCATCAACTGCATTTTGGACCATTGCAAATTGTCCTGACTTTAGTCTTGAAACTGGGCTCTAATGGCTTAAAAAGAGAGAGCCAAGCTTTTGCCTAAATATGAGACAAGTAATCTTCTGCTCTGAGATTCCTGCAGGACCACTGGGCCTCATTGGTCTCTCTTTTCTCAATCATTCCTCAATCCTACCTTTTATTTCTCTTTTCTACTATTTCCCCTGTACCACCAATTCTTCCCATTCTGTTCTTCAGGTTTCACCCTCCCCACTGCCAGACAGTTGTACACCTAGGATCTGAATTGACTTGCTAGTTTATACAAAATCCACAGGACATAATCAAGTCTTCTCAACCAATCCATACATACTTCTCAAATAATGTTTACTCTTTCAACCAGTGCTTTCAAAAACTTCTACACTGATCAAGGGCCTTTAATATAGTCTAAAGCCTCGATTGACTGCTTGAGCATATATGATATGATAATAAATGTGATATCACATGACAGGATATATTTGATAGTATATATAATATCATATGATATACATACAAACATATGCATATATTTGTGAGTGTCTCCCTACTCTTTTCAGAAGCTTAGAATCATTCAGAACATTCTACAATTCCCTGAAAACAATTCAGTCCCATTTTCCCATTCTATTCAAATATGAACTAGTTCATATTTTTCCTACATTGACTGTACAAGGTGAGTCTGACCATACTTCTTCTCAGTTTACATATCTAACCTTATTAAAAATTCCAAAGTCCTACACATTTCTTTTATTATTTCCTTTCCCTTTATTCAGTGCTAGTCCTTCTATTCTTCTATTCTTTTTTTAAAATTAACTTATTAGTTTAGTTTCAGTTAACAAGATTCAATTCCATAGTTCCTTGATTATCAAGTTTCCTTTACTTCCCTCCACCTACCCCCCACAACAGCATATAGTCCAGTATAGGATCTGAAAATACATTCATATTAGACATTAGTCCAATTACAAAGGCGTATTGTACTAGGTGGGATGAACAATGGTAAAGAAGAAATAAAACCAAACAATGAAAAGAAAAAGATCAATTAGTTTGCTTCCATCAGGATTCAAGCTCAGTTCTTTCTAGTTATATCTCTGGATGTCACATTTCTCTCTTTCATAAGTCTTTCAGGACTGACTTATATCACTGCATTGCTGAGAAGAGTCCAGTGTGTCATAGCTGGTCATCACATATAAGATGTGTCTGTGATTGTATACAAATTTCTTGTGATTCTACTCTTCTTGCTCAGCATCAGTTTGTATAAGCCTCTCCAGGTAAATATGAAATTCGTCTCCTCCTTGTTTCTTATAGCACAATAATATTCCATTACATTCATATACCACAACTTGTTTAGCCATTCCCCATTTGATGGTCACCTCTTCAGTTTCCAATTCTTTGCAACCACGAAAAGAGCTGCTATAAATATTTTGGTACATTTGGGTCTTCCTCCCATTTCTATAATCTCTTTGGGATATAATCCTAGAAGTGGTATTGCTGGGTCAAAGGGTATGAAATTATTTATAGTCCTTTGGGCATAAATCCAGATTGCTCTCCAGAATGGTTGGATAAGTTCACAACTCCACCAGCAATGCATTAGTGTTCCAATTTGCCCACATCCTCTCCAGCATTTGTCACTTAGTTGTTTTGTCATCTTAGCCAATCTGACTGGAGAGATGTGGTATCTCAGAGTTGTTTTGATTTGCATTTCTCTAATAAATAGTGATTTAGAGCATTTTTTTTTTGCTTTTTAGAGGGCAATTGGAGTTAAGTAACTTGCCCAGGGTCACACAGCTAGGTTTTTGTTTGTATGTGTTAAGTGTCTGAGGCCGGATCTGAACTCAGGTCCTTCTGACTCCAGGGCCAGTGCTCTACTCACTGTGCCACCTAGCTGCTCCTTAGAGCATTTCTTCACATGCTTATAGATATCTTTAATTTCATTCTCTGAAAACTGCCTGTTCATATCCTTTGACCATTTATCAATTGGGGAATGACATGTATTCATATAGATTTGACCCAATTCTCTGTAAATTTTAGAAATGAGTCCTTTATGAAAGACATAAGTTGTAAAAATTCTTTCCCAATTTCCCACCTCCCTCTTGATCTTGGTTACATTGGCTTTGTTTGTACAGAAGCTTTTCAATTTAATGTAATCAAAATTATCCATTTTGCATTTTATAATGCTCTCTAATGCTTGTTTGGTCCTAAAGTCTTCCCCTCTCTACAAATCTGTCAGGTAATCTATTTCTTGCTTTCCCAGATTGCTTACAGTATCATCTTTTATACCTAGATCATGCACCCATTTAGACTTGATATTGGTATGTGGTGTTAGATAATGATCTATGCCCAGTTTCTGCCACACTGTATTCCAGTTTTCCCAGCAGTTTTTTGTCAAATAGTACATTCTTGTCCCCAAAAGTGGGGTCTTTGGGTTTATCGAACAATAGATTACTATATTCATTAACTGCTGGGTCTCCTGCACCCAATCTATTCCATTGATCCACTACTCTAAACCTTTGCCAGTACCAAGCAGTTTTGATGACTGCTGCTGTATAATACAGATTAAAATCTGGCATAGCTAGGCCACCTTCCCTAGCATTTCTTTTCATTAATTCCTTTGATATTCTAGACCGTTTGTTTTTCCAAATAAGTTTTGTTATTATTTTGTCTAACTCTAAAAAGTAGTTTTTTGGTAAATTGATTGGTATGGCACTAAATATATAGTTTAGTTTGGGTAAAATTGTCATTTTTATTATATTAGCTCAACCCAGCCATGAGCAATTGATATTTTTCCAATTAGTTAGATCTGATTTTATTTGTGTGAGAAGTGTTTTGCAGTTGTGATTATATGGATTCTGGGTTTGTTTTGGCAGGTAGATTCCCAAATATTTTATAATGTCTACAGTGACTTTAAATGGGATTTCTCTTTCTATCTCTTGCTGTTGAGTTTCATTAGAGATGTACAGGAATGCCTAAGACTTATGTGGGTTTATTTTATATCCTGCAACTTTGCCAAATTGATTTATTGTCTCAAGTAGTTTTTTACTTGATTCTCTAGGATTCTCTAAGTATATCATCATATCATCTGCAAAGAGTGAAAGCTTGGTCTCGTCTTTGCCTAATTTGATTCCTTTGATTTCTTTTTCTTCTCTAATTGCTACTGCTAATGTTTCTAGTATCAGATTGAATTAAAGGGGTGATAGTGGACATCCTTGTTTCACTCCTGTTCTTATTGGAAAAGCTTCTATTTTATCCCCATTGCATATAATACTCGATGATGGTTTTAAATAGATGTTATCAACTATTTTAAGGAAGTCTCCATTTATTCCTATACTTTCTAGTGTTTTTAGTAGGAATGGATGTTGTACTTTGTCAAAAGCCTTTTCTGCATCTATTGAGATGATCATGTGGTTCCTGCTAGTTTTATTGTTGATATGCTCAATTATACTGATGGTTTTCCTAATAATAAACCATCCTTGCATTCCTGGAATAAACCCTACCTGATCAAAGTGTATTATTTTTGTGATAAGTTGTTGGAGTCTTTTGGCTAATATATATATATATATATATATATATATATATATATATTGTTTTTTTTTTTTTAAGCAATTGGGGTTAAGTAACTTGCTCAAGGTTACACGGCTAGTCATTATTTATGTGTGGGTGCTCATTTTCTGAGGCCAGATCTGATCTCGGGTCATCCCAACTCCAAGGCCATCGCTCTTACTCACTGTGCCACCTAGCCGCCCCTTTTTTAGGGCAATTGGGGTTAAGTAACTTGCCCAAGGTCACACGGCTAGGTTTTTGTTTGTGTAGGTTAAGTGTCTGAGGCTGGATCCGAACTCAGGTCCTTCTGACTCCAGGGCCGGCGCTCTACTCACTGCACCATCTAGCCACACCTTTTGGCTAATATTTTATTTAAAATTTTTGCATCTAAATTCATGAGGGAAATTGGTCTATAATTTTCTTTCAATGTTTTATCTCTTCCTGATTTAGGAATCAGTACCATATTTCTGTCATAGAAAGAATTTGGTAGGACTCCTTCTTCACTAATTTTCCCAAGTAGTTTGTAGAGTATTGGAATCAATTGTTCTTTAAATGTTTGATAGAATTCACTAGTAAACCCATCTGGCTCTGGGGATTTTTTCCTAGGGAGTTCATTGATGGCTTGTTTGATTTGTTTTTCTGAGATGAGGGTATTTGGATAATTCACTTCCTCTTCAGTTAATCTGGGCAACTTGTAATTTTGTAAATATTCATCCATTTCACAAAAATTGTCATATTTATGTGCACACAATTGGGAAAAATAATTCCTTGTTATTTTTTTTTATTTCCTCTTCATTGGAGGTAGATTCACCCTTTTCATTTTTGATACTCATAATTTGGTTTTCTTCTTTCTCTATTTATCATATTGTCTAAGGGTCTATCAATTTTATTTATTTTTTCATAAAACCAGCTCTTAGTTTTATTTAAATTATAGTTTTCTTAATTTCAATTTTGTTAATCTTTCCTTTGGTTTTCAATACCTCTAATTTAGTACTAAATTGGGGATTTTCAATTTGTTCTTTTTCTAGGTTTTTCAATTGCATGTCCAATTCATTGACCTCCTTTCTCTCTGCTTTAATTAAGTATGCACTCAGGGATATAAAACTTCCCCTAAGAACTGCCTTTATTGCATGCCACAAATTTTAGTGTGTTGTCTCATTATCATCATTCTCTTGAATGAAATTATTGATTGTTTCTAAAATTTCTTGTTTGAACCATCCATTCTTTAGGATTAAATTGTTTAATTTCCAAATAGTTTTTAGTCTATCTTTCCATGGCCATTTATTGCATATGATTTTTATTGCATCATGATCTGAGAATGATACATTTAATATTTCTGCCTTTCTGCACTGGGTTGTGAGGTTTTTATGCCCTAGTACATGGTCTATTTTTGAGTATGTACCATGCACTGCTGAGAAGAAAGTAAATTCCTTTTTATCCCCATTCAGTTTTCTCTTGAGATCTATCATATCTAGTCTCTCTAAGATTCTATTCACCTCCTTAACTTCTTTCTTGTTTATTTTGAGGTTAGTTTTATCAAGTTCAGAAAGGGGGAGATTAAGGTTCCCCCATGAGTATAGTTTTGCTATCTATTTCTTCCTCTAATTCCTTTAACTTCTTCTCTAGGAATTTGGATGCTATATCACTTGGTGCATATATATATATATATATTAAGTAATGATCTTGCTTCATTCTCAATGGTGCCTTTTTGCAGGATATAGTTTCCTTCCTTATCTCTTTTAATTAGATTTATTTTTGCTTTTGCTTTATCTGAGATAAGGATTGCTACCCCTGCATTTTTTACTTTAGCTGAGGCATAATAAATTCTACTCCAACCTTTTACCTTTACCCTATGGGTATCCCTTTGTTTCAAATGTGTTTCTAGTAGACAGCATATTGTAGGATTATGGTTTTTAATCCACTCTGCTTTAGGCCTCTGTTTTATGGGAGAGTTCATCCCATTCACATTCACAGTACTGATGACTATCTGTCTCTTCCCCTTCATCCTATTCCCTCCCCTGTTTATGTTTTTGTTTCTTCCTTCTCCCTTCCCCTCACTGAAGTTTTCCCTTTTGACTGCCCCCTCCCTCAGTTTTCCCACCCAGTGACCCCCTTCTTACCCTACCCTCTCCCCTTTCTATTATTTCCCTCCCCTCTAATCCCCCCTTTAGTCTCCTCCTTTCCAACCCCCCTTTACACTTCTACTATCTATAGGACACAACAAATTTTTATACTTATCAGAGTAAGTTACTTCCCTTTTGACTCCAAACCAATGAGAGTAAATTTCAAACAGTGCTCCTCTCCCTCCCTCCTTTTCCTCTATTTAATGAATTTGTGTGTCTATTCACATTAAAATCTTAAACTTCACTGATTAAGTTGATCCCTCTTTGAACCAGTCCCTCCGCTCTTTTAATGTAGAAGCTGCTAGGTCTTTTGTGATCCTAACTGTAGTTCCTCAATATTTGAATTGTTTCTTTTTGGCTGCTTGCAGCATTTTTTCTTTAATCTTGTAATTCTGGAATTTAGCTACTATATTTCTTGGAGTTTTCAATTTGGGATCTCTTTCAGGAGGAGCCTGGTGAATTCTTTTGATAACTATTTTATCTTTTGATTCCAGGACCTCAGGACAGTTTTCTTTGACAATCTCTTGGAGGATGTTGTCTAGGCTGCTTTTTTCTTCATGGCTTTCTGGTAGACCAATAATTCTTAAGTTGCCTGTCCTGCATCTGTTCTCTAGGTCAGTTGTTTTTCCAGTGAGATATTTTACATTTTCTTCCAATTTTTCAATCATCTTGTTTTGTTTGATTGACTCTTGCTGCATCATAGAGTTCTGAGTTTCAATTTGTTTGAATCTAATTTTTAGCGAATTATGGTCTTCAGCTAGTTTTTGAAGTTCCTTTTTTAGGGAGGTATTTTCGCCAATTACTTCACTAATTTTACTTTTTAAGGATTTGTTTTTTTCACTGAGACTTTTTTCCAAGTTGGTCACTGCCTCCCTGATTTTGTCTTTAAATTTTTTTCTTAAGCTCCTCCAGGAATGCTATTTGGGCTTGAGACCAGTTCATGTTTCCTTCTGTGGTCTCAGGTGTGGGTAGAGAGTCTATATTGTCCTGTGTATTTGGTTGTTCTTGCCCTACATAGTAGGCTCAAATAGACTTTATTGCATTTCCCTTCTCCTTCTCAGCTTCCTTCTTTCCCTTTGTGATTTTCTGTTTCTTAATTTCTCAGGCTATGAGCTAAGGGCCTGCTCATTGGCTTTGAGTGCTGTAGCCTCCTGGCTAAAGCAGGAATGTCAGAAAGGAGGGTAGATGCATATGAGAAGACTGCGGAGGTGAATTGATTTCTGCCTCTATACCCCTGGGCTATAAGTAGGCTTTTGTTGGTGAGGTGGGGCTTGTTGGGACCCCTCCCTTTCTTCTCTTTGGACTCCTGGTTTTCTCAGTTATACCCCTTCTTGGAGACTACCAAGCCTGAGGCTATTTCAATTAACTTGGGATTTCAATCTGGGCGGGAGACTTATCTTTGGGTTTTCTACTTCATGAGGGAGGGATGTGAGGATCAGAGCAACTAGAGTTTACTTTGCCATTCTGGCCCCTGTATTATAGAGGCAGGCAGTTTCTAAACTGCCAGGCTGGGGGCCAATTGCTGCAGGAGAAGCTTCTATCTCAGCTGGGCACCCGACTCTCCTACCTGGCTGCAATGATTCCTTCTGTCGCCTCGTGAGATGAAGGTGAGATCACTGCGATTTGTCCTTGGTAAGTCTGTAGGCTGGGGATTCTTCTCTCTCTGGTATAGTATGCTTGTCTGCTCTTAAGTCTGAGCTGTGCACACCCCTGGTGCTCTGAGCTCGTACTGTCTGGATGCACTGGGCAATTTCCTGGGCTGGATTCTACCATGATCCATCTCCAAGTGGATTTTGTCACTCCAGAATCCGTTCAGATTCACCTTTTAAGGTTTAGTGACGGAGAAGCTTAGCGAGGTTACTGCTTTTTTTCTGCCATCTTGGCTCCACCCTCAACTCTTCTATTCTTTTGCCTTAAAACTTTCACATTTAGTGGACTGAAGTGGAAACCATGAAGAATTTGACTTGTAAGAACTGCTCACCTCATTAAAGGAAAAACCTTTATTGTTTGCATACTCCAAAAGGAATTATTGCCTAGGGCAAAACTAGTAAACCACTTTCAAGTGGTAGATGAAGGCTTGTTCATTCTACTCTGGAAGAGTGATGTTGACAGTGTGTGCACCCCCAACAGAAATCCTAACCCAAATAATACTCAGAGGTTTCTCAAGGTAGGAAGCAGAAAAGAATAGTTTACGTATGATCTCGAGAAAGGGCCACCCTCCTGACAAATGATCAAGGAAGAGAAGCAATTTACAAAAAGAAATGGTTAAGTTATAAAGCCCTAATGCAGTACACCCCTGACACTTTTCTTCCATTGGCTGGAAGTTAGGTATACAATCTAAGTGCAGCAATCTACCTCAAATACCGGAACAAGGAAACAATAGATCACCCAATAATGTACATTTGAGAAAGCACTTCTGTCCTTATTTGGCATAGCTTATGCTGAGGTGGCACTGGGGAGAGTCTCCATTGCACTAAGTCCCAGATTCATGGAAGGTCATGTGACTTCTAAAGTTAGGCCTAATGGATGCTGAAGCTGATGAGGTGTGGGCTCTGGGATCCCCCTTGAGCTCTCCTTGAGTCCTTGAGGTACAGGCTCTGGGAAACTCCCTTGGACTCTTGATTAAATCATCCCATTTGATGAGGCATTTGCATGAGTCAGTAAGCCCTTCATTGTGGCTGGGCTGAGACCTCTAGCCTAGTTACAGACTGCTAATTACTATCTCTAGCCTAGTTACTAGCCTAGCCCTCTATTGTTTATCTACTTCCCACCTTTGAGCCTATCAAAATATCAATACACCCTTGAACTGGCCTAGCCTACCATTGTCTGTGGCCTCCACAGATTTCCCACCCTTAATTCCTCCTTGACCTCATTAATTCCTCTGGAAGACCTTCCCCAAACTCCTCCCCTAGACTACCCCTAGATTCCTCCCACAACCTTCTGTATATAAGACCTTATCCTGTCTTCATGTTTGTGAGAGCATTATGGAATGGTGTACCATAGAATAGTGAGAGCACCATAGAATGACCTAGCACAGACTTACTCTGTGTCTAATACAAGTGAACTTTTAATGAACTTTACTTTTCTTTGCATGAGAAGACTTGAATCGAATTCATTCAGCAGGACCCAGAGTGTTGGTATTTTGGGGTCTCCAGAGCAACCCTAACCCTCTTAGTGCATAACCTCTTCAAAGCCACTTTAGATTTGATTTTTAAGAATGGGGAAACTTCACTGCAAATTATCCCTCACAACAGTTTAGTCTGAGTCACTGCCATCTTAGAACAGAAAAGAAGCCACTATCAAGCTAGAAATAGGAATAAGATTATTTGCAATGCTGTATGGAACACCAGTTTATTACCTCATAGGATTCCAGGGGTTGACAGACTTTTTTTTTTCTGCTTGTGAATTATGCTCCTCAATCCAAAGAGAGGATGAGAGAGCAGGTGTCAAATTCACAGTTTGTAGGAACAATCAAAACTCTTGAGTGTACAAGAACCAGACAAAAATGTGAACGGGAAGTGTTTGACAAAAAATAAATTAAAAAGCAATATAACATACACAGTGTTAAATTGTCATTTTTTAGATCAATTTGTAGCCTACAGGGATCCATTTCTATTTGAGTTTGAATCCGCTGGCACAGAGAACCAGTTCTTGTCTGCTCCTTGCTCAGGAAGACTTGTGCTGCAAAATATGCAGAATGTGGCTTAATTAGGTTCAATTGTGGAAGTAAAGTTAAAGTTCCAAATTCAAAGAATGTACTTTTACTAGGAGAAAACACTTGAGTACACATATAAAACAATGAAATTCATTAAACCCTAACATTTGGGTGTAGATTTGCATAAATTACAAAGGCTTCCCTGTGGTAAAGTTGTGGGTCAATCAGTTGTGTAAATAGGGAGCTAACTGGATAATGATTAGGAAGAGTTGCTGCTACTTGCCTTTCCCCTTCCCCTCCCGGACAATTCCAGTCACACCTGGCCATTATAACAGAAGAATTTTGCTCTCTGTCTGTTACAACTTTACTACTCTTCCTGTAACTAGGAGATCCAAACAGGTAGACTTACTGATGGGCCTAAGCTATTTCACCTTTTTTTCCTCTTAACTTTGTTTAACAGCCAGTTGTGCAAATAAGGAGGGATAAAGGTAAGTAGGTGATGAATTGGAGCGGCCATTGTTGATTCTTGGCTTTACTTTAATGACAATTGCTTTAAAAGGAACTATTTGCAGATATTTACAACACATAAAGCAGATGGTGTGAAATGTCATAGCCACTCTGCAGTTTCCCCTAACTGAGATCCAACTTCAATTTGTTTCTGAGGCTCAACCTTGAATGGTGAATTTCCTAAGCAATAGTGTAATCCTGAATGTTAAAAGGGAAACTTAAAATCCTTTCATTTTGCTGACATTTCCATACTTCAGAATGTAATATAGACAATCAGAAATATTCTCATACCTTTTTACTCACATTCATTCAGCATGAATAAACATTCAAATTAGGGTATCAATAAATTCAGGGTGAAATTGGCACCAAGTAGGGTATTGGTATATTCTGCCTTTGTTTGCATAAAACTCAATGGCATACCTATAGTACTTGTAAACCTTTGGACATGGGCAGATAGTGGGGCTGTGTTTTTACTTGGGCAAAATTCTGGAACCATTTTAGGGTAAAAATTTTAAAACATGTTTAAAGGTGGGTAATAGGAGAACATCTTTAAAAAGATTATGGTAAAAATAAATAATGATATAATAATAATAGTAGTAGTAGTAGTAGTAGTAGTAGTAGTAGTAGTAGTAGTAGTAGCTTATACAGAATTGCATATTAATTTTTTAATACTGAATTTCTCTATCTTGCCCAAGTTTGAAGTGTAGGGCCTACTCACAGGTCTGATCCCACTACTGATTGAGAAGATAGCTTTAACCTGCTCTTTTTCTTACCAAGGCCAATTCACTCCTTATGAAACCTTCACTTCCCAGGGACTTACAATATTATTGTCAAATATAATACAGGCACCTCAATGACAAAGTACACTGCAGCTCAGAAATGATATGTTCAAGAGAGCCATCAGTCTTAGCCTCCCCAGTAACAGGGACTACAGATATGAGCCACTATACATTTCTCACTTTATAATTTTGACTTTTCTCTTTCTTTGCTAACAGCACCACAAGCATCACAGTCACTCAGACTCATGACACTGGACTCACCTTTGATTCTTTTCTAACCCAAATTCCACACACTCAATTTCTATCTTTTGTTTATTCCTTCACAGTATATCTTGCTCCTCCCTATTTGCAGAAGAAGTCAGTGTTTTAATCCTAGCTCCTTTGACATCTGGAATATCATATTCTAAGCCATTAGATTCCTTAATGTAGAAGCTTCTAGATCTTGTGTTATCCTGATTTGTGTTTCCAAAATATTCAAATTGTTTTTTTATTGGATGCTTGTAATATTTTCTCCTTGATCTGGGAACTCCTGAACCTGGCTATAATATTCCTAGGAGTTTTCTTTTTGGGATCTTTTTCCAGAGAAGATAAGTGAATTCTTTTCATTTCCATTTTGCCCTCTGGTTCTAAAATATCAGGGCAATTTTCATTGAGGATTTCTTGAAGGATGATTTCTAGGTTCTTTTTTTGATTATGGCTTTCAGGTAGTCCAATAATTTTAAAATTATCTCTCCTGGATCTATTTTCCAGGTCAGTGTTTTTTCCAATGAGATACTTCACATTGCCTTCTATTTTTCATTTGTTTGGATCTGTTTAATAGTATCTTGATTTCTCATAGTCATTAGCTTCCATTTGCTCCAGTGTAATCCTGAAGGAATTATTCTCTTCAGTGAGCTTTTGAAATTCTTTTCCCATCTGGCAAATTTTGCTTCTTAAGGAATTCTTCTCCTCATTGGCTTTTTAGGCTCCTTTTGCCATTTGAATTAATCTCTTTTTTAAGGTGTTATTTTCTTCAGTCAAGTTGTTGACTCTCTTTTCATGATTTTCTTGCATCATTCTCATTTCTCTTCCCAATTTTTCCTCCTTTTATCTTACTTGATTTTCAAAATCTTATTGAGCTCCTTCATGGCTGTTAAGTGGTTCATATTTTTCTTGGAAGCTTTTGGTGCAGAAGTTCTGACTTCATTGTTTTCCTCCCATTCCATGCTTTGATCCTTTTTGTCCCCCAAAAGAAATCTAAAGTTTGATTGCTATGCTTGCTTTGCTTCCTTTGCTTACTCAAGTTGCCACTCAATTACTTGACTTTTGAGCTCTTTGCCACAGTAAAACTCTGCCTCCAAAGGGGGAAGTTTGTCTCAAATGGCTGGGGTTTTCACAGCTGCCAGAGCTATTATTTGGGTGCCCTGTCTGCTGCCCTCACAAGCTCTGGCTCTCTGGTCACATACCACAGAACCCCTACCCAAGACCATGATCTAGATGCAGGCAGCTTAAAGCAAGAGCGATTACCCTCTGAATGTTTCCTATGGCTCCTTAAGATCTTCAGGCCAGGAGCTCTGAAGCAGGCTTGTGGAGGGGGCTACACCTCTGCTGGTTCTTGTTCCAGGGCCAGAGGCTGGAATTTGTGTTATAGGAATGTAAATTTTTTAAGATCTTCCCTGCCCCTAGGTTAAGTGCACTTGGAGCCTGTGGTGGGAGGCTTGTTTTTCAGTAATGCCCACACCTTGATACTTTGTGATTGGAGGGTGGGTCAAGAAGGTGGTTACTTTCTCTGAGCCAGGAGAATGCTATAAAAGCCGTGAGGGGAGGCTTTGCTTTGGGGCTCACTTTGAAAAGTGTTGTGAGATTTGACCAGATGAGACTCTGGGCAGCTGTTGAGAGCACCCCGGCTTTGAAAACCCAGATGCTGATGCTTTGCTCTCTGGTAACTGTGATTTGGTATTGATAATGGTTGGAGAGTTTGGAAGCCGGTCTGCTTGATCTGTTTGTTTCTCTGTTTTGAAATTTCTGTCTGTATACTCTGAAGTTTGGGGTGCTGGCCTTTTTCCCCTGAACTAGGTAATATATGTTTGTTTGATTAGAGTAAGCTTGTTAACGCCTTTTGAGTTGCTTTCCTTTGAAAAAGCAGATCTAAGAACCTGTGTTGACAGCCACCTTGGGGATGTTGGGGTGCTTGCTGCTGCACCTTGCTCCCTACGTACCCCCCAGTTCCAAAACACTAACCTTTTACTTTGTCTTTGGCATTTATGGGTTGATATTTCAGGAAACTGCCACAGCTGCTATTGATTCACTCTCCTGAAGTCACCTCCATCCACTGTTGGTAGGGGCCATCCTGGGGCTAAACCACAGGCTCATGAGGGGCTGGGCTCTACTCCCAATGTGCTAAGGGGGACGCTTCCTATCTGCCTGCCTTGCTCCCTTCAATGGGAGATTTGTTACTCTCTATCACTTTGTGGATTCTGTAACTCTAAAATTTGTTTAGAGTCATATTTTATAGGTATTTGAGGTGGTTATAGGGGGAGCTCGAGGAGTTTTCCTGCTTCTTAGCATCTGTCTTGGCTCCACCCACTCATTAAAATGTTTTATAATAATAATGGACCCTTGTAAGATGTACTTATTTTTACCATTATATCTAATGTGAAATAACATAAACACAATTTATATATAAACATATATTTAAATACTTTTTCTAAAGTATTCGTAATTCATACTGATATCTTATAGTAATCTCACTAAAAGAGGTCCAGAGTAGTTTTAAAGGCTTGAAAATAAATGAATGTTTAGTTAATATCAATAAATTACTTTTGACTATCTACAACAGTGAAGTAAGCAAATTTGGTCTACCTTTGAATATTTGTCTAAAGTTAACTTATACAAACTTGTATTTATAGTTGGTATTGTTATCATTTCATACACTTGTATTAGCAGAGCAAATGATGTACTAAAAGGTTAGCAAGGAAAGGAAAGTTTATAAGGCAGTTCTTTACTATAAACTCTAGGTTACATTACGACACAACTGTTAATTGGTGTTTTTTTTTTCCCAAGTGCTTTATTAACCTCTGGTTTACATCATTAATTTCCATCAAATTTTGAGTTACAGATTTTCCCCCATTTTTCCCCTACCTAACACCCCAGAATGACAGTCATACAGGATATCTCTTCAACCAATCTGCTCTCTCCCATCTCTTCTCCCATACTCCCTTCCACTTTTCCAGTAGGGCAAGGTGAATACCTGAGCCCCATTGCCGGCACATCTTATCTCCCAATTATATGCAAAATAATATTAATCATTATTTATATATATATATATATATATTTTTTTTTTAATTTGATTTTAAAAGGAAAATAAGCAACTCAGTATGTGCTGTACATGAGTTGCTATGCAAAACATTACCATAGTAGATATATTTCCCTCCCTCCCATCCCACCTTCCACCTGGTCCACTCCCCACCTTGATCCTGTCCCTTTTCAAAAATGGGTGCTTCCAAATTCCCTCCTCCCCACCCTCTCCTCCCCTCAATCACCTTCTAAAATTCCCCGTCCCCCTACTCTCCTGTAGGGTGGGACACCCTATTTAGTATGCATGTCATTCTCTCCCTGGTCCAAATTCAATGAGAATAAGGTTTTGGCTTTTTGCCTTCCTGTTCCTCCCCTCCCCTGCAACCACCTTGCCCTGCCTCCTCTACCCGAGACATTTCACTCCATTGTCTCTCCCCATTCCCCTCACCTTTTAATTGTCATCCCTTCCCACCAAATTCAACCTGTGCCCTCTATCCATGTATATCTGTAAACATATATTCACACATTCACATATGTATTCATATGCCCGTATAACCTTCTTCAATTAAAGTTTCATTAGTCACAGTTATTGTTTTTCCATGTAGGAATGTATATAGTTAAACTTTGATGAGTTTCTTTTGAGTTTTTTCCCCTGTTTACCTTCTCAAGTATCTCTTGCTTCCTGTGTCTGGATGTCAGATTTTCTATTCAACTCTTTTTTTTTCCTCAAGAATGCTTGAAAGTCCTCTATTCCACTGAATGACCATATTTTCCCCTGAAACAAGATACTCAGTTTTGCTGGGTGGGTAATTCTTGGTTTTAATCCCAGGTCCTTTGCCCTGCAGAATATCATATTCCATGCCCTTCAATCCCTCTATGTAGAAGCTGCCATGTCCTGTGTTATTCTGATTGTGTTTCCACAATACTGAAATTGTTTCTTCCTGGCTGCTTGTAGTATTTTCTCCTTGATATGTTAATTCTGGAACCTGGCTACAATATTCCTAGGAGTTACCTTTTGGGAATCTTTTTCAAGAGGTGATCTGTGGATTCTTTCAACCTCTATATTGCCCTCTGGTTCTAAAACATCAGGGCAATTTTCCTTGAGAATTTCTTGAAGGATGATTTCTAGGTTCTTTCTTTGATCATGGCTTTCAGGTAGTCCAATACTTTTAAAATTATCTCTACTGTATCTTTTGTCCAGGTTAGGGTTTTTCCCATGAGATATTTCACATTGCCTTTTATTCTTTTAATTTCTTGGATCTGCTTAACAGCATCTTGATTTCTCATAAAGTCACTAGCTTCCATTTGCTCCAGTCTAATTCTGAAGGAATGAATCTCCTCAGTGTGTTTTTGAGATTCTTTTTCCATCTGGCAAAGTCGGCATTTTAAGGCATTCTTTTCCTCATTGCCTTTTTGATCCTCTTTTGCCACTTGAGTTAATCTATTTTTTAAGATGTTATTTTCCTCAGTCAGGCTGTTGTCTCTCATTTCATACTTTTCCTGCATCCTTCTCATTTCTCTCCCCAAATTTTCCTCCACTTCTCTTATTTGATTTTTAAAATCCTTCTTAAAATCCTCTATGGCCTGTAACCTCGTATTTTCATTGGGGTTTTGGTGCAGGAGTTCTGAACTCACAGTCCTCCTCGTATTCCATGCTTCCATCCTTTTTGCCCCCCAAATAGGAGTCTAATGTTGAATTTTTCTGTTTATTTTGTTTCTTTTCCCTAGGTATGTTGCCACTTAATTACTTAACTTTTGGGCTTGTTGCCACAGTAGTACTCTGCCATGAGACAGGGGAGCTTCTGTCCCAAACATTGGGGTCTTTTCAACTGCCGAGGTATTAGTTGGTTGGCCTCCCTGAAACCCCCTTCACTCTGGCATGCTGTACACACACCCCAAGACCTCCACCCCAGACCATAATCCAGATCCAGGGAGGTTATAGCAGGAGCGATTACCTCCCAGACTGATCGCCAGATCCCCTTACAGTTTGCAGGCCAGGAGCTAAAGCTGCAACTGAAGCTGCAAAATGGCGACTGTGCCACATCTGCTTTTTTCCCTCAGAGGAAGAAGCTGACATGCTCCCAAATACTGGTCCCTAAGTCCATAGGGCACTGACCTCTCACTTTATGTTGGAAATTCTGGAAAAGCCACAGTTGCTGGTGTTCTTGGGTCCCTCTAGCTAGCTGCTGGCCTGGCTACCCTGGTGCTAAAATATTTGACCCACGTGGTCCTGGTCTCGGCTCCCAGAGTACTGTGCTCTTGGATCCCAGAGCTCTGTGCTAGCCATTCACTGCTGTGCTGCCAGGCTGTCCTCAGTGGGAGTTTAGCTTCTCTGTGTCGTTTTGTGGGTGCTGGAGCTCCAGAGGTTGTTCAGAGTCCCCCTTTTACATGATTTTGAAGTGGGGTTGGCTGGAGCTCCATGGAAGTGTTGCTTCTACACCACCATCTTGGCTCTGCTCCCCCTTTTATCTGCTTCTTAAGATCCTCTATGGCCTGTAGCCAGCTCATATTTTTATTTGGGGCTTTTGGTGCACGAGTTCTGACCCCACAGCCTTCCCTCTGTTCCATGCTTTGATCCTCTTTGCCCCCAAAATAGGAGTCTAATGTTGCATTTTCTGTTTATTTTGTTTCCTTTACCTAGGTATGTTGCCACTTAATTACTTGACTTTTGGGCTTGTTGCCACAGTAGGACTTTGCCACCAGCCAGGGGAACTTCTGACCCAAATGTTGGGGTTTTCTCAACTTCCAGAGGTATTTGTTGGGTGGCCTCTGTGAAGCCTCCACACTCTTTGGCAAGCTTGTCACACAATGCAAGTCCTCCACCCCAGACTGCAATCCAGATCCAATAAGGGTAAAGCAAGAGCAATTACCCCCCAGACTGATTGCCAGATCCCCCTACAGTATGCAGGCCAAGAGCTGAAGCTGCAATGTGGCAATGTGGTGCAAGTTGCACTGTCTCCTCAGTGGCTTCTTGACCCCAGGGAAGAAGTTGATGCATTCTCCCAACGAGTCACATAGTCCATAGGCCACTGACCTCTCACTTTTTCCTAGGCATCTATGTGTTGATAATTTTGGAAACTCCACAGCTGCTGGTGTTCTGGGGTCCCTCCAGCTGGCTGCTGCTCTGGCCACCCTCAGGCTAAAACCACAACTCACACAGTTGTGGGCTTGGCTCCCAGAGCTCTGTGCTGGCCTTTCCCTGCCAGGCTGCAGGACTATTCTCAGTGGGAGGTTAGCTTCTCTGTGTCATTTTGTGTATTCTGGAGCTCCAGAGTTTGTTCAGAGTCCCCCTTTTACATAATTTCAAAGTGGTGTGGGCTGGAGCTCTGTGGAACTGCAGTTTATACTCTGCCATCTTGACTCTGCTTAATGTTTTTGATAGGGTTTCTGTATGAAGTTTCATCAAAAGTCTTTCTGAAAAATCATTGAATCCAAGGTGGTTTTATATATCTTTTTAACTTTCTCAAAAAAGGCTAGAGTTGTATCTTTTGCCGAATATTTTCAGTGACCACTTCACAAGATGATGTAACATAAATTACAAAATTATGTTTTAAATATTTGCAGATAAATTTTTCACAGACAGTAAACACAATCATGAATCTTATAAAACAGAGGGCATATATCCATTCTATTAACCTTTTGGTAGAGTACATAATTATTAATCCTATCTTCTTTATGTTGTTGCTATGAAGAAAAATTACAATGATTTCGATGGAACTGTCCATGATATTTTTCTTGAAATTCTCCCTTACACTAATATCATTTAATCAGCGTTAGTCAACATCTGTTTCACTGCTGAGAAGTGCACAAAGCAAATTTGGACTATGATAAGCCACATGGCCAGAATGTTGACTTTCTGTGCAGCATATAGATAATGAAGCTTTAATAGCCAACCCCACCCCCCATCCATCTTCCGAAGTTTTTACAACACTACTATTCATATATTCCAGGAAAATAGTTTATAGCAGGATGGTTGACCTTGGTGATTCCTTGAATCACGGACCTGGGTAGCAAGTGGTATCCCTTCGGGTTGTGAATTAAAAAAAAAAAATTCAGAGGTTTCCTCAGCACCTTGTTATAAGCTGGCTTTTGTAGCCACTACTGCATCCTAAGGAGTAAGTAGTGTCTTTTGGGAGTGACTTGAGAAACAGAGCAATGAAGGCTGAGGTGGAGTCTTATTCACAGATATGGCCTATCTGGACATGAACTTGGTAGGACTGACACTATGTAGGAGCTAAGTTAGGTTTTAAGACAAGTCCAACCTCAGAGACTCAAGTGGTATGGGGGGGTTATGCCCCCAAAGTATTGGGGCACATGCTTGCATGATTATTTTTATTATATTTTAAGCAAATATATTTTTATTAAAAACCTAGTTCAATGTTAAGTGGTTAAATGAAGCTTGACTATGTGTGAGATACCACTCACAAATAAAGGGAATACAAGCTGAGGGTGTTTGAACCAATGGCAAAAGAAAAAAGAGATGCTCTGAACCCCTCCTGTATGCTGGAACCTCAGTTACCATGAATCAACCTGCCACTGTAGGAGTGGCATGAGAACATTAACACTACACAAGGATCAAACCACTAGGATTTGGGGGGAACCCAAGCAATTATCAACCTTAAGTTCCCTCCTTTCCCTTTCCCTTTCCCTTTCCCTTTCCCTTTCCCTTTCCCTTTCCCTTTCCCTTTCTCTTTCTCTTTTCTTCCCTTTTCCCTTCCCCCTTTTCTTCCCCCTTTCCCCTCATTCTATTCCTTCCTTCACCCACTTCTGAAAAAAACAATTTCTATATTTTGGAGAGTTGGTTTTATTTGTTCTTTTGCTAGATGAAGATAATTGAAAACTCCTTAGTTTCTTTGTAAAACACCTCTTCCTGCCTGATTTGTTGTATTTATTGGATAGAAGGCATTACCTTGTCACATCATAATTGATTGTAGTAGCAAAAAATCTTGCTATTTTTTTTTCCACTGAAGGGATAGAAAATTGAATTTCTTATAAAGAATAATCAAGATGGATCGGGGTGGTACATTCGTAATCCTAGATATCTGGTAGGTTGAGGTTCATGGATCTTTTAAGCTCAGGAATTATGAAATACAGTGGGCTATTCTTGTTGTCAGTCCATGTCAAATTCAACATTAATGTGAGGAGGCCCTAAGAGCAGGTGCCACTAGATTATCCATGAAGGAGTGAACTAGCTTAGGTTGGAAATTGAACAGGCCAGAATTTCCGTATTGATCAGTAGATGGTTGGGAGAGGGAGAGAGGAAAGAATGGAGGGGAAGAGAGAGAAAGAAAAAGGGAGGGAGGGAAGGAGGGAGGGAGGGAGGGAGGGAGAGAGAGAGAGAGAGAGAGAGAGAGAGAGAGAATATGTATGTGTATATTTATGTATGTATGTATAAAACTAATAAGTAATAAGATAATAATGAGGAATTTCAAACATATTTGACCTGCAGAAAAGCATAGATATAAACAAAATAAACTCAGTTTGGTTTATCTTATAAACAGCTTTGTGATACCACCATCTTGTGGTCAAATATAAAATATCTCTCCAACTCTGAATTCCAGACTCCTCTTCAGATGCTCAGTGTTTTGCTGTGATTTTTGCTATAAGACTTTCTTTGCCGGGGCGGAGCCAAGATGGCGGAGTAGAAACAGCTCGTCCAAGCCTCTCTGTCCCCAGATTCTCCACAAACTATGTAAAAAAAGGACTCTGAACAACTTCTGGAGCCCCAGCACCCACAGAATGACACAGAGAAACTAACCTCCCGCTGAGGACAGCCCAGCAGCCCTGCAGGAAGGACCAGCACAGCGGTCTGGGAGCTAGCAACGCACAGAGCGCAGAGCGCAGGAGCCGAGCCAAGCCGAGCCTAGGTCCACTTGAGCCGAGGTTTTAGCCCCAGGGCGGCAGGGCCAGCAGCCGGCTGGAGGAACCCCAGAACACCAGGAGCGGTGGAGACTCCAGAATTATCAACATAGACTTGCCTAGGACAAAGTAAGAGGTTAGTGTCCTATGGACTTTGGGACCTGTATTTGGGAATGCGTCAGCTCCCTCCCCTGGGGGCTAGAAGCCACTGAGGAGACACGCCATTTTGTAGTTTTCAGAGGCATTTCCGGCTCCCAGCCTACAAATCGTGGGGAGATCCAGCGATCAGTCTTGGGGGGTAATCGCTCTTGCTTTAACCTCCCTGGATCTGGCTTGTGATCTAGGGTGGAAGTTGTGGGTGGGTTTACAGCTTGCCAGAAACGGAAGTTGCCCCCCACACGTTCGGGATGAAAATTCCTCTATCTGGCCTTAAAGCCATAGTGTGGCAACAAGCCCAAAAGTCAAGCAATTAAGTGGCAACATGCCAAGGCAAAGGAAACAGAAAAATGCAACCCTAGACTCCTATTTTGGGGGCATAGAGCGGGAAAAGGACTGTGAGGTCAGAAGTCCTGCTCCAAAAGCCCCAGGGGAAAACATGAGCGGGTTGCAGGCCATAGAGGACCTTAAGAAGGACTTTAAAAATCAAATAAGAGAAGTGGAGGAAAAATTGGAAAGAGAAATGAGAAGGATGCAGGAAAAGTATGAAATGAGGGTCAACAGCCTGACTGAGGAAAACAACACCTTAAAAAATAGACTAGCTCAAATGGCAAAGGAGGCCCAAAAGGGCAATGAGGAGAAGAATGCCTTAAAAAGTCGAATTTGCCAGATGGAAAAAGAATCTCAAAAGCTCACTGAGGAGATTCATTCCTTCAGAGTTAGACTGGAGCAAATGGAAGCTAGTGACTTTATGAGAAATCAAGATGCTGTTAAGCAGATCCAAACAAATGAAAGAATAGAAGGCAATGTGAAATATCTCATGGGAAAAACCACTGACCTGGAAAATAGATCCAGGAGAGACAATTTAAAAATTATTGGACTACCTGAAAGCCATGATCAAGGAAAGAACCTAGAAATCACCCTTCAAGAAATTCTCAAGGAAAATTGCCCTGATGTTTTAGATCCAGAGGGCAAAATAGAGGTTGAAAGAATCCACCAGTCACCTCCTGAAAAAGATCCCAAAAAGAAAACTCCCAGGAATATTATAGCCAGGTTCCAGAATCCCCAGATCAAGGAGAAAATACTACAAGCAGCCAGGAAGAAACAATTTCAATATTGTGGAAACACAATCAGAATAGCCCAGGACCTGGCAGCTTCTACACTGAGGGATCGAAGGGCATGGAATATGATATTCCAGAGGGCAAAAGAACTGGGAATGAACCCAAGGGTCACCTACCCAGCAAAACTGAGTATTTTGTTTCAGGGGAAAATATGGTCATTCAGTGGAATAGAGGACTTTCAAGCATTCTTGAGGAAAAAACCAGAGTTGAATAGAAAATTTGACATCCAGACACAAGAAGTAAGAGATGCCTGAGAAGGTAATCAGGGAAAAGAAATCAAAAGGAACTTATCAAAGTTGAACTATTTACATTCCTATATGGAAAAACAATATCTGTGACTGATGATATCTTTCTCACTATGAAAATAATGGAAGAAGGGTGTGTGGTCATATGAATACATATGTGAATGTGTGTGTATATGGTTACAGTTATATATGGATAGAGGGCATAGGTTGAATTTGTTGGGAAGGGAGAATACTCAAGGGATGAAATTATGAGGTGAGAGAGGAAAGTGGCAAGAGGAGATGGGGAGAGACATGGTAGGGTAAACTATCTCATGTAGGGAAGTGGGTGCAAAGGAGGGGGAGAATAAGGAAGGCTAAAAAGGCAAAACCACATTCACATTGAATTTGGTTCAGGGAGAAAATGACATACATACTAAATGGGATATCTCAACCTGCAGCAGGATAGGGGGAAGGGGGATGAGAGGAGGGATGATGGATGGGAGGGCATCCTTGGGGTGAGGGGAGGTTGGAAGTACCCACTATAGAAGAGGGACAGGATCATGTAGGGAATGGACCAGGTGGGGGGTGGGATGAGTGGGAGGGAATTATAAGCAGCCTTGTACAATATATCTACTATGATAATGTTTTGCATAGCTAGACATGTACAACATATACTGAATTACTTATCTCCCAAGAAGGAATGGGTGACAAGGGAGGAAGGAAATGGATCTGAAATTCGAGGTCGTAACATTAAATGTTTCAAATATATATATAAATACTATTATTAATACTCTTTTGCCTATAATTGGGAGATAAGATGTGCAGGCATTGGGACACAAAGATTCATCTTCCTCTAATGGATAAGTCGATGGGGCTATGGGAGAAGGTATGGGAGAGAGCAGATTGGAGGAAGCAATATCTTGTGGGACTGCTATTCTGGGAGTTTGGGTAGGGGAATAATGGGGGGAAAATGATTGTAACTCAAAATCTGGCGGAAATGAATGATGTAAAACAGAAGTTAATAAAGTATTTGTTTAAAAAAAAAAGACTTTCTTTGCCAAGTGCCATTTTGACATTGAGTGACAAATCCTTGTATTTTATTGCCTTTCTTCTTCTTATAACAGATACTTCTTTGTTAAATTCCTCATAAATTCATTCTTGGAACATTGCCATAGCCTTCTAGATGATCTCCTTTCTTCAAGTCTTTGTCCAGTCTAGCCCATCACCAATTCAGCTACAAATGACCTAATGTTCCTAAAGCCTAGGTCTGACAATATAATCCTGTTTCCTCTCCTTTACTTAATGCATTCCTATAGTTTCCTATTACCTTCAGGATCAAATATAGACTGCTCTGGCTTTTAAAGCCCTTTATAACTTGTCCCTTTCCTACATTTTCAATGTTCTTACACTTTATTTACCTCCATATAATCTGCAATTCATTGGTATAGGCCTTCTTGCCCTTCCTTGAACAAGGTAATCCATCCCCTACCTCCATTTCTTTTCTTTTTTTTAATTTAAAAATTTTTTTAAAAATACATTTATTATTTATTTTTAACATTCATTTTAGAAAAAATTTCAGTTCCAAATTCTCTCCCTCCTTCCCTCTCCTCCCATCCATTGAGAAGGCAAGCAATGGAATATCATCATCTGAGAAGTTTCCGTGGGTTAGACGATCAGAGCCTCTAGGCCTGACTCTGCCTGTCTCTGGTGGCTCCTGAGTTCTAGAAAAGGAGATGGAAATAAACACAGTCTCCACGTGCCACCATTGCAGCAGAGCCCACAGGGTCAGCTAACAGATGAGCTGCAGCTCAGTCTTCATGGGATCTTGCTGGTCTTACATGGTACATCTGTTTCAGGGGCCACCTGGGCCACAGGGTCAACTTGGTCTGAAAGGGGGCGCTGGACCGAGAGGGATGAAGGTGAGTATCAGTTGTAGTCTTCCCAATTTGCTCATTAGCAAAGCAGTTTCTGTTAAACTTATTTGACAATTTCTTCTTTTGTATACTGTATAGACTGCCCTGAACATGGGTTATTAACTAGACTGGCCATTTCTATAAGAAGCAGAGGGATTGATAGTCTTATAGCCAGAAAGATAGAAATAGATGAATGCATATGTATTTATCAACCGATCAATAAGCATCTATTTTTTTAAACAAATGCTTTATTAACTTCTGTTTTACATCATTCATTTCCTCCAGATTTAGAGTTACAATTATTTCCCCCCCCCCGCCGTTTTTCTCCTACCCACCCTCCCAGAATAGCAGTCCCACAAGATATCGCTTCCTTCAATCTGCTCTCTCCCATACTTTCTCCCATACCCCCTTAGACTTTTCCATTAGAGGAAGGTGAATCTTTGTGTCCCAATGCCTGCACATCTTATCTCCAATTTACAAGCAAATGAGTATTTAGTATTATACTCATTTAGTATTATACTCATTTAGTATTATATTCATTTAGCAAATGAGTATAATAGTATTTGTATATATTTGAAACATTTAATGTTAAGACATCGAATTTCAGATCCATTTCCTTCCTCCCTTGTCACCCATTCCCTCTGGGGAGATAAGTAATTCAGTATATGTTGTACATGTCTAGCTATGCAAAACATTATCATAGTAGATATATTGTACAAGGCTGCTTATAATTCCCCCCCCACTCATCCCACCCCCAACCTGGTCCATTCCCTACATGATCCTGTCCCTCTTCTATAGTGGGTAATTCCAGCCTCCCCTCCCCCCAAGGATGCCCTCCCATCTATCATCCCTCCTCTCATCCCCCTTCCCCCTATTCTGCTAAAGGTTGAGATATCCCATTTAGTATGTATGTCATTCTCTCCCTGAACCAAATTCAATGAGAATGTGGTTTTCCCTTTTTGCCTTCCTATTCTCCCCCTCCCTTGCAACCACTTCCCCTTGCTTCTTCTACATGGGATAGTTTACCTCGCCCCTGTCTCTCCCCATCTCCTCTTGCCACTTTCCTCTCTCACCTCATAATTTCATCCCTTGAGTATTCTCCCTTCCCAACAAATTCAACCTATGCCCTCTGTCCATATATAACTGTAACCATATACACACGTTCACATATGTATTCATATGACCATATACCCTTTTTCCATTATTTTCATAGTGAGAAAGATATCATCAGTCACTGTTATTGTTTTTCCATATAGGAATGTAAATAGTTCAACTTTGATAAGTTGCTTTTGATTTCTTTTCCTTGATTACCTTCTCAGGCATCTCTTGCTTCTTGTGTCTGGATGTCAAATTTTCTATTCAGTTCTGGTTTTTTTCCTCAAGAATGCTTGAAAGTCCTCTATTCCACGACTTCCACCCCAGATCACAATCCAGATCCAGGGAGATTAAAGCAAAAGCGATTACCCCCCAAGACTGATCGCTGACTCTCCCTATAGTTCGCAGGCCAGGAGCTGGAACTGCCTCTGAAAACTACAAAATGGCATGTCTCCTCAGAGGCTTCTAGCCCCCAGAGGAGGAAGCCTACACATTCCTCAAATACTGGTCCCAAAGTCCATCGGGCACTAACCTCTTACTTTGTCCTAGGCATGTCTATGTTGATAATTATGGAGTCGCCACAGCTGCTGGTGTTCTGGGGTCTCTCCAGCTGGCACCTGGCCCTGCTGGCCTGGGGCTAAAACCTCGGCTCATGGGGACCTGGGCTCTCCTTGGCTCCCCGCTTCTGTGTGCTGCCGGCTCCCAGAGTGCTGCACTTGTCCTTCCTGCAGGGCTCCTGGGCTGTCCTCAGTGGGAGGTTAGCTTCTATGTGTCATTCTGTGGGTGCTGGAGCTCCAGAAGTTGTTCAGAGTCCCCTTTTACATAGTTTGGGGGGAATCTGGGGGCAGAGTGGCTTGGATGAGCTGTTTCTACTCCGCCATCTTGGCACTGCCCCCCTCCGTTTCTTTTCAAAGTCTGTCTCTTTTTCTCACTTGGGCCTCCTGGTTTCTCTGGTTTCCTTAATGACTTAGCTCAGATCCTAGCTGCTTCAGGAGAAAGTATTTTTATACTTTGTTGTTTAGTAACAGCTAAGGGAATGTTAAGGAGGGGGATAAGAGCTCCCATGTCATTCAATGCCTGTGAGATTCACTTACAATCCATAAGAGACATCTTTTCTGGCCTTGTTTATATATAGCCTAAGTATTAAAAATTATGGTTTATGATTATACATTCTTCTATAAATGTCTAGCTTGAATTATTCAAAGGCAGATGTTCCTAATCATGCTTTTGCCATAGTCTGCCTAATCCAGTCAGGCAGAGCTTATAGACAACTTCTTAGAATTATGTTTCAACTTTTTAAGCTTAATATTCTATTTTCCACAATTACATGCAAAAATAATTTTCAACATTCATTTTTTAAATTGAAATACAAATTCTCTCCCTCCCTCCCCACTCCTCATTGAGAAGGCAAGAAATTTGACATAGGTTATATATGTGTAATCATTCAAAACATATTTCCATACTGGTCATGTTGTAAAAGAAAAAATAGGCAAAAATGAAAACCCAAGAACAATAAAGTTTAAAAAAGCATGCTTGCATCTGTATTCAGACTCCATAAGTTCATTTTCTGGGGATGGATCGTACTTTTTTTTTTCCCAAATGCGTTATTAACTTCTGGTTTATATCATTCATTTCCACCAGATTTGAGTTACAATTATTTCCCCATTTTTACCCTACCCCCCACCCCAGAATAGCAGTCCCACAGGATATCCCCTCATCCAATCTGCTCTCTCCCATATCTTCTCCCATACCTCCTTCGACTTTTCCATTAGGGCAAGGTGAATCTCTGTGCCCCAATGCCTGCACATCTTATCTCCCAGTTACATGCAAAATAGTATTAATAATAGTATTTGTATATATTTGAAACATTTAATTTTAAAACTTCGAATCCCAGATCCATTCCCTTTGTCCCTTGTCACCCACTCCTGCTGGGAAGATAAGCAATTCAGTATATGTTGTACATGTATAGCTATGCAAAACATTACCATAGTAGATATATTGTAAAAGACTGACTATATTTCCCTCCCACCCATCCCACCCCCCACCTGGTCCATTCCCTACTTTGATCCTGTCCCTCTTCAAAAGTGGGTGCCTCCAACCTCCCCTCCCCCCAGCATGCCCTCCCCTCCATCATCCCCCTTCTCATCCCCCTCCCCACCCACTCTCCTGCAGGGTGAGATATCCCATTTAGTATGTATGTCATTCTCTCCCTGAGCCAAATTCAATGAGAATATGGTTTTGCCTTTTTGCCTTCCTGTTCTTCCCCTCCCCTGCAACCACTTCCCCTTGCCTCTTCTACATGAGATAGTTTATCCCACCCTGTCTTTCCCCATCTCCTCTTGCCACATTCCTTTCTCACCTTTTAACTTCACCCCTTAAGTATCATCCCTTCCCACCTAATTCAACCTGTGCCCTCTATCCATGTATACCTGAAAACATATATACACACATTCACATATGTATCCATATGCCCATATACCCTTCTTCAATTATTTTCATAATGAGAAAGGTTTCATCAGTCACAGTTAGTTTTTTCCATGTATGAATGTAAATAGTTCAACTTTGATAAGTTCCTTTTGATTTCTTTTCCCTATTTACCTTCTCAAGTATATTTTGCTTCTTGTGTGTGAATGTCAAATTTTGTATTCAACTCTGATTTTTTCATCAAGAATGCTTGAAAGTGGGCGGCTATGTGGCACAGTGAGTAGAGTGTTGGCCCTGGAGTCAGAAGGAGCTGAGTTTGGATCTGGCCTCAGACACTTAATGCACACACAAACAAAAAACCCTAGGTGTGTGACCTTAGGCAAGTTACTTAACCCCACTTACCCTCCAAAAAGCAAAAAAAAGAATAGTTTAAAGTCCTCTATTCCATTGAATGATCATAGTTTCCCCTGAAACAAGATACTCAGTTTTGCTGGGTAGGTGATTCTTGGTTTTAATCCCAGTACCTTTGCCCTCTGGAATATCATATTCCATGCCCTTCAATCCCTCAGTCCTTGCCAGGTCCTGTGCTATTCTGATTGTGTTTCCACAGTATTGAAGTTGTTTCTTCCAGGATGCTTGTAGTATTTTCTCCTTGATATGGGAATTCTGGAACCTGGCTATAATATTCCTAGGACTTACCTTTTTGGGATCTTTTTCAGGAGGTAATCTCTATATTCTTTCAACCTCTATTTTGCCCTCTGTGTCTAAAACATCAGGGTAATTTTCCTTGAGAATTCCTTGGAGGATGATTTCTATGTTCTTTCTTTGATCATGGCTTTCAGGTAGTCCAATAATTTTTAAATAATCTCTCCTGGATCTATTTTCCAGGTCAGTGGTTTTTCCCATGAGATATTTCACATTGCTTTCTATTCTTTCAGTAGCTTGGATCTGTTTAACAGCATCTTGATTTCTCATAAAGTCACTAGCTTCCATTTGCTCCAATCTAATTCTGAAGGAATGAATCTCCTCAGTGAGCTTTTGAGATTCTTTTTCCATCTGGCAAATTCAAATTTTTAAGGCATTCTTCTCCTCATTGCCTTTTTGATTCTCTTTTGCCACTTGAGTTAGTCTATTTTTTAAGATGTTATTTTCCTCAGGCTGTTGTCTCTCATTTCATACTTTTCCTGCATCCTTCTAATTTTTGTTCCCAATTTTTCCTCCACTTCTCTTATTTGGTTTTTAAAATCCTTCTTAAGGTCCTCTATGACCTGTAACTAGCTCATATTTTCATTTGAGGCCTTTGGTGCAGGATTTCTGACCTCACAGTCCTCCTCCTGTTCCCTGCTTCAATTGTCTTTGCCCCCCAAATAGGAGTCTAATGTTGAATTTTTCTATTTATTTTGTTTCCTTTCCCTAGGCATGTTGCCACTTAATTATTATATTTTGGGGCTTGTTGCCACAGTAGTACTCTGCCACCAGACAGAGGAGCTTCTGTCCCAAAAGTTGGGGTATTCTCAACTGCTGGAGTTATTAGTTGGGTGCCCTCCCTGAAGCCCCTTTACACTCTGGAAAGCTGGACACACACCATAAGACCTCCACCCCAGACCGCAATCCAGATCCAGGGAGGTTAAAGCAAGAACAATTACCCCCTCAGACTGATAGCAGGATCCCCCTACAGTTCACAGGCCAGGAGCTGTAGCTGCCACTGAAACTGCAAAATGGAGTCTGTGCTGTGTGTCCTCAGACCCTTCCCTCCCCCAGGGGAAGAAGCTGACAGGCTCCCAAACACTGGTCCCATAGTCCACAGGACACTAACCTCTCACTTTGTCCTAGGCATATCTGTGTTGCTTATTCTGGAATCGCCACAACTGCTGGTGTTCTGGGGTCCCTCCAGCCAGGTGCTGTTCTGCCCACCCTGGAGCTAAAATATCTAACTCACGTGGTCTTGGACTTGGACCCCAGAGTGCTGTGCTGGCTGATCCCTGCCAGGCTGTGGGGCTGTCCTCAGCAGGAGGTTAGCTTCTCTGTATCGTTCTTTGGGTCCTGGAGCTCCAGAAGTTGTTCAGAGTCCACCTTTTACATGATTTGGAAGTTGTATGGGCTGGAGTGCCTCAGAAGTGCTTTTTTCTACTCTCCCATCTTGGCTCCACCTTCTCTCACCTTTTTAAAGGCTCCAAACTTCGCCTCAAATTTCTATGTCAAATCTCAAATCACAATAGCATTAATCATACAAAGAAATAAGTAGTCATCGGATTTACATCTGATTTCTTTTTGTTGTTTAGTTGTTTTAGTCACATCTAACTCTTTGTTTCCTCATTTAGGGTTTTCTTGACAAGGATACTGGAGTGGTTAGCTATTTCATCCTTCATCTTATTTTACAGATGAGGAAACTGAGGCACACAGGGTTATGTGACTTGCCTAGGGTCATGCAGGTAGTAAGTTTCTAAGGTCATATTTGAACTCAGGAAAATGAGTTTTCCTGACTCCAGGCCCAGTGGTCTATCCACGGCTCTATGTAGCTGCCCTATTTATTTAGTACATTACCATGTATCATAATGAAAAGGAGTATCATAAAAAGGTAAACAATATAGGTAAGCACTGGTTCTTTTTGGCTAGCTTCTTAGAGAGACAGAATCCTTTTTCTCCCCCTGTTTCTTTTCCAAATCATGGAGGAAGCAGTGTGGAGCTGATAGTTCAAATTAGAAGATCTTGGTGGGATATTTTTGAGTGGAAAGATGCCAGAGAGCCCTAACCTCAATTTTATTTGGTTTCCTTATGTTACACAAATTCTGATTGCCACATCCTGTGACAAATGTCCGCAAGGGAGCAGGATAGAAAGGAAGGTTGTCCCTTTCCAGTAGGTAACTATCTCACATCCCAACCCATTCCTGTACTGCAAAGTCTTCAAAATGAAATCTCTTTAGGTTTCTCCTTAGGAATATCAGTGCCAGATTTGAATAACATTACCAGACTTGAGAATTATGGGAAAGAGTTTATTTAGTAATTTTTAGGATTTGAGACTTTTACCACAACATTTATACAATAGTGTTTTGTGAACCAAAGTGTTACAGGTAAAAGATGAGCATTAATTGGGAGCACTTCACTCACTTCAACAATCTCCCTCACTGCCAGCAGCCAGCATTGTGTCTTTGCTTTTGAAGGGTATCTGATAGGAAAGGGCTGTTTTTTGCCTTTGGGAAAGTCCAACATATGTTTTCAGGCAAAAGGCACAGAAAATTTCAGAAAACTGACAGAAGGAGAGAGAAATAAGACTCTATGTCTGGTGCCTAGTGCCATTCTAATTACTCAGGCCACATTGGGAAAAATTTCCTGAAATGGCTTTGTTTCTTACCTTGAATTAATAGAATGTCTGACTTCTGATGGAAAAGATATAGGGATAGAAAAAGACTATATTATTCAGCTCCAAAATAGAAGCTAGTGAGAATTCAACTTCTAGATAAGACTAATAGGTTAGCTCTTATTCTTAGTCTGAGAAAGGAATAGGAAAGAGGAATTTCAATCTAGAAAGGATTTCATGCTCATTAGGTGTTAAGCCCCAGAGGTCTAATGGTATGTGTAAATTTTGTCTAAGTTTTATATATATATATATATACATATATATATATATATATATATATATATAAAATTGTGGCATCAATATATATATATATATATATATATATATATAGATTGATGCCACAATTTTTAACTTTGACTTATTTTTATAAAAATATTACAAATAGGTCCTAGTGTTAGAGGAAAATTAATGTAGAATTTCACTATGAATAAAAACAGGGGATAATTTTCTAGTATGATGGTGGCTAGAACAACGAGAAATTTGACAGGACATATGCATTGATTTTTTTTTTCCTTCAGTTGTTTCAACTCAGTAATTTTTCTTGCAACTAGAAGACAACACATCATAAAAACTTTATGGTAGGTTTAGGGGAAAGTGTTATTTACAATAATTGATGGAATAGTTTATTTCTGACAATATGATTACACATCCAGAAAATGTAAAATGCAGGTATGTGTGACTCTAAATCAACATCATCTCATCCCCCAAAGTTTAGCTACTCACTCTTGCCTTCAGAGGGCTTGCTTGGGTAACAAAAAAGTACAACTTAACATTACTTTTTCTTCCTCCAGTTTGGCTCTCATTTTCTTCATGATTTTGGCAGTTTCATATAGCAAATACAAGAAAAAAAAATTCAACTTTGAAAAGTAACTTCTCAACTAAAATTAATTTGGCTAGGGAAGGTTATTGGCCAGTAAAGACCAATTGACCCCTAAACATCGATCCTAATCCACTCAGCCTTTTGATTGCTTTATCGCTTTCCCCCTCTTTGTTAAACAAAACAAAATAAAAAAAAATCAGAAGTGTTACAGAATCAGAGTAGAAAGAAGTACAGGTGTATGTTTTCTAAACACAAATACTATTGACTTTCAAAAAAATTGCAGATTCAAGGGAATAGAAAGGCAGTTAGGATTCTGAGAAACAGAGAAAACTTGATTTTTATAACTGGGTACCCTCTGCTGTTGATTAAGTACCCTCCACAGAAGGAAAATGTTTGCAAGAATTGGTGATGAGAGTTTGATTAATGTTTTGGTGGATAAATAGGTCCAGTCATTGCTTCTCATAAAAGCACCTGGCTTCCTTATTGAATTAAAGTAAATAATCTCAAATCAATTTACATACTAGGGTCCTAAGCAACTGGCAAATATGACTGCAATCATATAACTGGCAAAATAATTTCTTTTAAAAAAGGATCTTTTAAAAAGATCATGAAGAATAGGTCAGGTAGGTGTCACAGTGGATAGAGTGCTAGGCTTGGAATCCAGAAGAATGATCTTCATGAATTCAAATCTACCCTTAGATACTTACTAGCTGTGTGACCCTGGCAAAGTAACTTAACCCTGCTTATATTAGTTTCCTCATAAGGAAAATAAGCTAGAGGAGGAAAGAGAAAACAATACCATTATCTGTGGCAAGAAAACCCCCAAAGAGGTCACAGTGTTGGACATGACTGAAAATGACTCAGCAGCAACAACACAGGATCAGAGAAGAGTAAATGTTTCAAATTTAAAAAAAAAGACAAAAATAGAGTCTACCACCTACTGGACCATGATATTGACCCTAATTTTGGCAGGATTCTAGAGCATATTATTAATTATATCTAATTATTTTCTAGAAAAGGAAGCAGCATTCACAAAGATCTGGAATGGGCTCATAAAAACAAAAAACATGTGATTCCATCCTATAGTTAATTTTTGACAGTGAAATATTTAAGCTACTATTTATTTATTTTTGGTCTTTTTTTTGGAGGGGAAAGGCAGGGCAATTGGGGTTAAGTGACTTGCCCAAGGTCACACAGCTAGTAATTGTTAAGTGCCTGAGTTCAAATTTGAACTTAGGTCCTCCTAACTCCAGGACCTGTGCTCTATTCATTAGGTCACCTAGCTGTCACTATTTACTTTTATTTAAGCAAAGACTTTGATAAACGCTATAATTCTATTCTCTTAAGATGAAGATAAGTGGGGTAGATAAGGGTATATTTAAACAGATATTGGACCTGATTGAATGATCAGATCTTAGAAATACCAATAAAGGATGTCATGTCCACAAAGGAGAAAGTGGTCTCTAATGGAGTGCCTCAGGGATCTGTCCTTTTTTACATACTCTAACATTTTTGTCAATGCCATATAAAGTCATAAACATCCTTAAACTTCTCTTCACTACATTTCTTCCCTTTTCCATTTTTTTTCTTTCTTATTTCTGTTCTCCACCCCCCCCCCCCTTTTTTTTTCAAGAAGGACTGAAAACTATATTTTGATTCCTGTTTGGGGAAAAATTTCAGACCTTGAAAATCAAATATTTACTAGAAAAACAAATGTCAGGATTTGTATAATTGCCTTATTGGAAATACTACCATAGATTGAGTCAACTGGGAAGAGAAATAAAGAAGCCAGACTGACTTGGAGAATCAATGCTGTGAACCAACCATATGATTCAATTAACAAAAGATTATTGAAGGTCAAGGGAACAATGTTGTTTGAAATGTTAATGACTTTGAATCAGTCACATTCTGCATTTTAATTAATATTTAATATCTTTTTTGCATAATAGCTTTCATTATCTGACATCCTAGAGTGCATTCCTATATCTCTTACATAATTTATATCAATGGTAATGAGTATTTTCATTGAAAAAAGTTCTATATGCCCCTGGAATGCATACTCTTCTTTAAAAAGGATATTAGTGTACTCATAAAATAAGGAGACAAAAGAGAATCAAAGCGTGGAAAATATAAGTATGGAAGCAGTGAATTGTTCTGGGGAAAATGAATTCTGGTGATACAGCATTGACCAACTACCATAGGAAGTCCAGGAGTTAGAAAATGCTACCACATTCTAAAATTCTTAGAAGGAAAACAGTGTAGCATGGATCTGGCCAGTAGTATGCTGGTAAATGTTAAATAATTGGCTCTTTGTGGAAAATGTACATATGCCACTTTGAAGTTTAATTTCCACTAATAATAATGGGCAATTTTATTATGTAAAGTGGAAAAAAAATCTACAAACAAAATCAGTGTGTTTAGTAAAAAAAGAAAAACATTTAAATGGGAAAATATTTTTGCAATAATTTTAATAATAAATTTAATAATAAAATATTTTGATATAAAGATTAAAAAGAGGTGTCCCTCAATTGATAAATATCAAGGAAATTAGGCAGTTATCAAAACAAGAAATGTAAGCTATCAATATAATATTTGAAAAAAAACTCCAAACTTCTTATAGTAAGAAAATGCAAATCTAAACTACTCTTCCATTTCATACTCATGCTATTCACAAAAATGACAAAAAAAAAAAACCAAAAAACACATGTTAATTGTTGGAGGGGCTGTGGGAGGAAAAGCAGATTAACACAAATTTAGTGAAGCTGTGGATAAGCTTGCTATTCTAGAAAGCAATCTGAAATTATACAATCTGAAAATATACCATCACTAAATGGTGAATAACATTTGACCCAAAGCTTTGAATATTCCTAAAAGATTTCAAAAACACAGAGAAGAGACTTATACACACATACACACACACAGAGGTACGCATATATCTATATCTATATCTATATCCATATCTATATCTATATATACACACATTGTGTGTATAAATATATGTATATATACATATGTATAATTATGTATATGTAACAATGTAAAACATGACTCCAATGTTGAGGTGATAGAGGAGAGAATTCTAGATATGGTTGACAACCAGTGAAAATGCATGGCATAGAGACATGAAATGCCATGTTTGAAGTATTCTTCAAAGGAGGTCAGTGTCCATGGACTGTAGAGTATGTAGAGGGGAGAGAAGTATTGAAATACAAATTAAAACAACTCTGAGGTTCTGCCTGCAAACTATCATATTGGCTAATTTGACAGAAAAATGAAATGACAAATGTTGGAGAGAATGTGGAAAAATTGGAATGCTAGTGGAGTTATGCAAAGATCCAACCATTCTGTAGAGCAATGTGGAACTAAGCCCTAAGGGCTATAAATTTTGCATACTCTTTGGCATAGCAATATCAAAATTAAATCTGTACCCTAAAGAGATCAAAGGAAGAGGGAAAGTACTTCTTTGTACAAAAATATTTATAGCAGTTCTTTTTGTGGTGGCAAAAAAAAGGAATTATAGAAGTCCAACAATTGGGGAATAGCTGGCCAAATTGTGGATTGTGATGGAATACTATTGTGCTATAAGAAATGATGAACAGAATGCTTTTAGAAACACCTGGGAAGACTTAAATGGATTAATGCAAAGTGAAGTGATCAGAACCAGGGGAATATTGTATTCAGTAACAGCAATATTGTACAATGATCAACTGTCAATGACTTAGCTAGTGTCAGTAATGCAATGATCGAAAACTATTCTAAACGATTTATGAAGAAAAATGTTATCCACTGCCAGAGAAAGAACTATTCATTTTAAATGCAGATTAAAGCATATTAACAACAACAACAACAACAACAACAACAACAACAACAACAACAACAACAACAAACCTTTTTTTCTGGGCAGAGGGTCTATATTTTCTTTTTTCTTTTCTTTTCTTTTTTTTTTTTTTTTGCCTTTTGGAGAGCAATTGGAAGTGAGTTTGCCCAAGTTCACAAGACTAGTGTGTGTGTGTGTGTGTGTGTGTGTGTGTGTGTGTGTGTGTGTGTGTGTGTGTGTGTGTGTGTTCTATCTGAGGTTGGATTTGAGCTCAGGTCCTCCTGACTCCAGAGCCGGTGCTCTATTCACTGTACCACCTAGCTGCCCCAATCTGTATTTTCTTTTGCCACATGGCTAATATGGAAATGTTTTTCACGACTGTTCATGTATAATCTATATCAAATTATTTGCCTTCTCAAGGAGGGAGGAGAAGGAGAGAGGGAGAGAATTTGAAATTCAAAATTATTAAAAATGAAGGTAAAATTTTTTTGTTTACATATAATTGAGAAAAAAATAAAATGACTCAAAGGCAAAAAAAGAAATTTGTTTGATTGATTTATTTAATAATCAATAGTCAATAAAATTTATTAAGTGCCTGATCTGTGTTGAGTCCTGCTAAGTGCTATGTGACTGAAGATATACATAAGGATATAGATAATGAAAAAAAAATTCAGTTCTTTCCTCAAAGAATTTATAATCTCATAAATGAAGACAAAATATCAAAGGAAGCTGAAAAGGACTTAGAGGATAGAAGGTACCTGACTTGGGGCACAGTTGAGAAGTTAGTCTGAAAAACCCTAAAGTAGTATATTCAGATGAGAAATGAGAAATCTCAACTGAGCTTATGCCTTAAATGGAGGGTTCCACCTTCCAGTATTGGTTTATGCTCAGGAATAGTACTAAGATTTATCAGATCCTACAGTATAATGAGATTACCCTAATAATGTACTTCTGGGAACATGGTGGAGATCTCAATCACAGAAGTTTCCCAAAGTGAATGATGAGTCAGGTGAAATATGACAATACTTTTAAGTTTTAGCCAAACTGGTCTATTGACTTTTCCTATTACACATCATTCCATGTCCTATCTCAGCAAAATACAGGATATGAGTGCTATTTCCATTCCAATACCTAGAATGTATTTCCTTCTTACCTCTCTTTGGAAATATAACTCATATTTAGAACTACAATGCCAAATTCCTAACTTATGCATGCTCATTGATCTAGTGATACAACTACTAGACCTGTACCCCAAGGGCAAAAAAGAAAAAGGAAAAGGATCTATATATTCAAAATTACTTATAGTAATTATTTTTGTATTAGCAAAAATTGGAGACTAAGTATTTATATATGATGTAATGGACTAAATAAATTATGTTACATAATGTAATGAAATATTTTTGTTCAATAAGAAATAATGAACTGGATAGTTTCAGAGAAATCTGGGGAAAGCAATATAAAACTATGAAGAATGATGTGAGCAGGACTAAAAGAACAATTTTTTATATAACAACAGTGTAATAAAAACAGCTTTGAAAGATGTATATGCAGATCAATGAAATGATCAGCTATAATTCTCAAGGACTAAAAATAAAGCATAGTAGCCACTCCTTGACAAAGAGATGATGGATAAAATATGTAAAAGAGAACATGCAACTTTGGACATGGTCATTGTGGGAATTTGTTTTGCTTGACTATACATATTTGTTACAGGAGCTGTGTGCGAGTATGTGAGCAAGCCCACATGTGTTTCCCAGTGTGGGGGGATGGGTAAGAGGGAAAGGAAAGATATATGTAGGTAAAGAAAAGAAGAACTAAAGAAAGAAAGGGAATCAGGGAATAAAGAAAAGAGGAAAGAAGAAAGGAAGTGTTGAGGGCCAACTCCAGTTAGGCAGATAGAAGCAACCGACTTCTTGCAGCTGCTCCCAGGCCAACCAGAAGCTGGCTCACCACTCTCCATGACATGCAGGGAACCGAGCACCCTGTATTCTTTCTCACCCTGATAGCAGTGGGGAACTAAGTACAAGGGAGTGTATAGACTGTCCAGTGTGAAACAGGAACACTAGATAAAGAATGGACATGGTAGCCTTCAATGTTTGCCTGACATCATCTCCCTGATATAACACAACTAAACAAAACAGTAATGTAAAACATAGAGACCGATACTTACCTTTTTTCTCTAATTGCTTTATAAAGCCTTGCTCATTGTATTAATAAATGGAGTTTGGAGTTCTATCCTGAACTGCCCACCTGGCCTGGTTTATCTCACATCTCTGCTCACACCTGATGCTGGCTATCAGGTGGCCCACAGCAAGGAAGTAACAAAGAAAGAGGAAGAAAGGAAAAATAATAAGAAAAATAAAAGACAAAACAAGTCTGAGTTATTTTTTTCTAACACAGAGAAGAGAACCTAAGGAAAGATAGAAAGAAATATAGGAAAGATTCAAGTGCTACAGGTTTATCATAGCACATATGTAAAAGAAAAGCAAACTCTCCGCAGTTTCATGTACAATATTTTATTCTATCATGTGTATAAATACATTAATTGTATTTATTGTTAAGTTCAGAAAAACACAGAATCCCAATGAATTCAGTACCAACTCCTATATGTCACCTTTTGCTATATGACCTACATGACACCTTGGAGGCTCTTGTGTATTCTCTCTCATATATATTTTGCTTTTTAAAAACTATTTTACTTTCATATTGCCTACATTTTCTAATATATTCTTCTCCCTCCCTCAAAAAGGGCTATTCCTTATAACATATAATTAGAGAGACTTCTGGGAGTGGAGTCAAGCTAGTGGAAACTCTCCCAACATTCCTTTCTAAATAATTTTATAACACCTCAAATTGAATTTTGGAGTGGTAGAGCCAAGAAAAGATCATGGTGAGACATTTTTTGAGGCCAAGACAACTTAGGAAGTCAGAAGGAAGTATTTGTGACATCAGGTGGAGGCTAGCCTGAAGCCCATGTGGAGACCTTGTGGGAGTTACAGCAGCAGCAAACACTTCAAGAGCTCTCAAGCCAGCTGTCAACTAATAAGCATCTGAGGTCAGACTGTTCTTAAGATCTTGTTTTCAGGTCCGGTTCTCTATCTACAATTCCACCTGGATAGTATTTAAATTCCTTCATCACAACCTGGAAAGACTTAGCTCTGATCAAGATAATGATTCAAGACAGTTCCAAAGGGCCCATAAAGAAAATATCTACCTCCAGAGAGAGACCTGATTAAACTCTGAGTGCAGATTGATATTTTTTCACTTTACTTTTTTTGCTTTTTTGTGTGTTTTCTTTTGCAACATGGCTAATATGGAAATATATTTTACATTTCTTCACATTTATAATTAATATATTGCTTGTCTTTTCAAGGGATGGGGAGGGATAGGTGAGAGAGAACAGAGAGCTCAAATTTTTTGTAAAATATAATTGGGAAATATTTAATTAAAAAAGAAATTGTTTAAAAACTAAAGAAGAAAGGGGCAAAATCAGTTCAATAATACTAATCAACATGTCAAAAATTGGACAATGTGTAATGCTCCATACCTATTATTCCCCTCCTCTTCAGAGAAGAAAGGAGAGATTCTTTCTTAAACCTTCTTTGGTACCAAGTTTTGTCATTATAACTCCACAGAATACAATTTTGATTATAGTTTTTGTTTCTCATTTATATTATTGTAGTCATTTTGTATATTATTTTCTTTGTTCTGCTTACATAACTTTGTATCAGTTTCTGTCTTTCCATAGTTCTGAGAATGCTTCATATATATGTTTTCTTACAATGCTATAAAATTCTATAACATTCATCTACCTCAACCTAGTTATCTATTCCCTAGTCAATGCGTTTCTACTTTTTTTCCTCCATTCTTTATAAGTACAGTTATTACAGTTATTAATATCTCGGTGTATATAGAACCTTTTTCTCTTGCCATTTACCTCATTTGGGTGTATATGTGGTGGTGGGATCTCTGGATCAAAGAGTATGGAGAGATTAGCCATTTGCTTAGAACAATTTTAAATTATTTTACAGAATGCCTGGAAAAATAAAGACCTTGACCAGTAATGTATTGCTATGCTTGTCTCTTTGTAATTCCCTCAGCATTGATTATTTCCATCTTTTGACATTTTTCCAGTGTTCTGGTTGTGACATAAAACTTCAGAGTTGTTTGTATTTTCATTCCTGTTTTTCCTACTAATTTAGAGAAATTGCTTATATGATAATTAATTCTTTGAATTTTTCTTTAAAAACTTTTTTTTCACATACTTGTCTCACTTAATAGGGGAGTGACTTTTGGTCTTATGCATTTGTTAGTTGTCTGTGGCATATTGTTATTAGAAATATTTGATACAAAGAATTTTGCCTAGTTGACTGCTTACCTTCTTAGCCTAATCCCATTAACAATGCTCATGTAAAAGCTTTTCAGTTTCATGTAATTGAAGTTTCCTATTTTTCCTTTTGTGCTGACCATTAGACCTAGTTTGCTTAAGAATTCACTCTCCCTAGCCATAACTATGAAATCTGCCTGATCTAATTATTTTCTTCTTTTTATAGTATAACATTTAATATCCAAGATCATATATTCATTTTGTGTTTGTTATGGTATTTGGTAAAACATGTTGGTCTAAATCAAATTACTACCAGACTAATTTCCAGTTTTCTTAGCAATCCTTTTAAAATAAAGAATTTTCCCCTGGTATTTTGTTCTTTTCTATTAAACCTAGGAGTAAAGCAAGAGTATTCTTTCTCTATTATTTTCTAAATAGTTCTAGAAATGTTTGCAATAGCCATAATATGAGAGAAATCAAAGGTTAGAACTAGGCAAAGAGGGATAAACCTATTATTAGCATGATGTTTAGGAAATTCTAGAGAATTGGTAAGAAACCAATTGAAACAATAATTTTAATAAAATTATAAGAGATAAATGCCTCCCCCAATCAATAGAATTTATATAACAAAAAATAGGAATGGAAGTCCCATTCAAATTATCTACAAAATATATAAAGTGTCTGAGTCAATCTGACAAATTGTATAGATATCATTACAAAACACTCCATAAAGATATAAAGAAAATTATCATTGTATAGTGCATAGAGAGTTTGTCTCAAAATCAGTAAGAATTGAGTTTAAGTACTCCCTTTGACGTATTTGGGCCCTGTTACTCATGAGTAGTTAATTAATGTGTGCCCCAGGTAATTATTAAAGACTATCAGTTTCAGAGAAGATCCTTACCTCCACTATTAAAGGAATTTCCTCACCAGGAGGAAATGATACCAATGAAATCACAGTTCTAATCTCCATCAAAAATAAGAGCAATAGGAAAGCATGACTTAAATGGAAAGATGTTTAATACTCACCACTGGACTGTAGCAATATAATACAAATAACAATGTTATATAAATTTATAGATTTAGTGTTCTACCAAACTACCACTGGCATATTTTACATAACTATACAAAAGAATAACATTTATTTGGAATAATTAAAGGTAAAGTAAATAAAAGGAAATCATCAGAAAAAATAATACAAAATAGACATGGTAGGGAAATAGCATTTCCTAAAGTCAAACTTTATTACAAAGAAGTATCAATAAAAATATTTGGTACTGCCTAAATATAGAAAAGTATATTAATAGGACAGCTCAGATAAGAAGGAATCAGACATAATAAAAACTACCATACAATAAATTTTCAATGTATTTTATATTTCCTACTATATGCTTACACTGGCCCTTAATGACAGGGTTATTTATTTTTTTCTTTGAAACTTTGATTCCTAATGCAGTGCTTAATAAATATTTTGACAAATTATTTGATAATAAATCAGAAGGGCAAGTGACACTAATTCTGCCTCTAAGAAATAGTGAAATTTCTTTAAAAAAGTTTAATATAGTAGCCAATGACTAGCATGTAGTAAGTACTATATAAATATTAGTTATTAGTTTTATTATTGTTGTTGTTGTTGTTAAAAGTAGTAGTAGTAATAGCAGCAGCAGCAGCAATGTAGCAGTAACTTGTAGTATAACAGAAAATGGTTAAATGCCATCTTCGATGCCATTTCAGTTCTCTTTCCCTTAAAATAAAGTTCACCTCTAAAGTATCTTTTCTTAGATATTTCCTTTTTGCTCCTTCAGGGTCCTCCAGGAAATCCTTTGGCTTGTTTTTTGTTTGTTATTTGCTTAATATGTAGAGAAATACATAAGCACATTTTAAAAGTATTCACTTAATAAAGGATATGTGCGAAAGCTCTGGAAACTGAGTTTTTGGCAGTTTTCACATACAAAAGAATAAATTACCAAGTGAGAATTATTGTGCAATTAGCACAGAGCCTATGAATAGAGGCAAGAGTTTCTTACATTAGATAGAGACATTTGTGGCACTGGGATCAACTAAGTCTTTTCACTGAGACCACATGCCAGAACATGAAAATATCAGACCGCCTTTTTGTAATGGTATATGCTATAGTGAGAATTTACTTATATTACTAGATTTATTCTTGACTAGGATTAGTACTCTTTTACTCAATTGATCCCCTTTAGATAGTAAAAAAAGGACCAGGAGATTTTATTGAGTCATGTTTGATGTTTAATTTTATGGGAGAAATATCACTTCACTGAATTAATTTGATAGGTAACTATTACCAAATAAATCTATCACAATGCAGAAATTATAGAGGTTAAAAACTCATGCTTAAGCATGGGTTCAGGAAGTAAAAAAATAACCCATAACAAAGATTAGCATTCTAACTAGGACTTTTGCAGACATAAATTATGTCAGAGAGACAGAAATAAGTCTTAATATACAGCAATCCTGTATATAGTCTAAGGTCATAAAAATTCAACAAACAGTTAAACAGAACCATAATTTTCATAATTCCCCAAGGAAACAGATTTAGTTAAATAGAATGTACAGGTAAATTAAGTTAGGTTGTAGATTGGACTATACTTAGAGGCCTCAAAATGGGCTGATTGAGAGGGAATTTACACTTTAGAAAAATAATCAAAGGCTCTGAGCTAGGAGTATCCTTCCACAAATAGCCAAATCACTTTTGGAAGTTCGAAGTCTATTTTGGCCTTTTATATGAGAAGTTTCAAAAAGTCTTCCAACAATACTATCACTTCATGAATCAGATTTTAACAAGTCAGGTTAATACTAATAGAAAGTAAGCTTCAGTTAACCAAATCTTCCTGAAGGAATGCATAAATCAAATTTAACAAAGGGAAATGAACAAAAATATATATCACTAAATTCTTAAAACACAACACAATAAACAAATAAACAGAAAGAAGGAAACTAGGTAGAAGAAGGAAAACTCTGAGCTCCCCCCATAACCACCTGAAATACCTATAAAATATGACTCTAAACAAATTTTAGAGCTGCAGAACCACAGTCACAGAGAGAAACAAATCTCCCACCAAAGGCAACCTGACAGGTCAGCAGGAAGGATCCAATCTCAGCAAGCTGGGAGCCATGCCCAGCCCTGTATGAGTCCCAGGTTTTAGCCCCAGCATGGCCTTCCGAGCAGCTGCTGTAGAGTCAATCACTAGTAGCTGTGGTGGTATCCAGAAATATCAACCCATAAATGCCAAAGACGAAGTAAAAGATCAGAATAGAAATCTGTTGGAACTGGAGGGGACAGAAGTGGGGACTGGCCTCTGTCCCTAGAGTGAGAAGCAGCAGAGTTGTGGCAGCCATGCAGCTGCTGCTTCAGAGCTTCTGGCCTGCAGATAGTAGGGAGACCAAGTGACCATTCATAGGGTAATTGCTATTACTTTAACCTGCCTGGATCTAGATCATGGTCTTCGGTGGTGGTCCTGAGGTGTGTGACCAGTGAAAAATAGTGTGTGGGGGCTGTAGGGACAGCACACTCCTAATAGCTCCAGCAGCTGTGAAAACCCCGGTGATTAGGGACAAAGCTTCCCCCTCTGGCAGCATAGTTCTACTTTGGCAAAGAGCTCAAAAGTCAAGTAATTGAGTGACAACATGAACAAGCAAAGGAAGCAAAGCAAGCACAGCAATCCAACTTTAGTTTCCTTTTGTTGGGGACAAAAAAGATCAAAGAATGTAACAGGAGGAAGATCAGCAAGTCAGAACGTCTGCACCAAAAGCTTCCAAGAAAAATTTGAATTGGTTACAGGCCATGGAGGAGCTCAAGAAGAATTTTGAAAATCAAGTAAGAGAAATGGAGGAAAAATTGGAGAGAGAAATGAGAATGATGCAAGAAAATCATGAAAATAGAGGTAACAAACTGACTGAAGAAAATAAAACCTTTAATAGTAGATTAACTCAAAAGGCAAAAGATCCCAAAAGCTAATGAGGAGAAGAATGCCTTAAAAAGCCTAATTTGCCACATGGAAAAATAATTTCAAAAACTCATCCAGCCCAGTATATTCTATCCATGGAGAAGTTATGAACACTGTTTTTACAAAAGTGGCACAATCTTCTAGTTTCACTTTTACTCCTGTCTTTTTTACCAATTTGTAAATCTGTCTCGCATACACTTCTGTGTCTGTTGGCTTAACAACTGGGAGGTGCAAAGCCTGACCCATGTTGTCTGGAATTCGCTACTTCTTACTCCCAAGGAGCAAGGCTGGGGGGTTTTACTACCCTTTTTCTTTAGCCCCATGTTGGACGCTCACCTTTGTCAACCCTGGGTGACTTACCTGAGTCTTTGTACGTCTACCGCTCCCATAGGTGGGAGCAGTAGATGTACCCCCAGAACACTACAGACACTGAGCAGATGTAGATCAGTCCTTTATTTCATGTTGCCAAGATCTCACTTGGGCTCTTCCCCTCTCTGGTTATATACCCTGACTTCTCTTTTTCCATGGGCCCGTTTAGGGGCATTTTGGCACCCAGTCACGTTCCCCCTTCGAATATGTCGTAAGAGGTCTTATCATAGCTCAGCATTTTGTTAGTTAAGTTAAGTAAACATGTATCTTGCCGTACCAGGACAAGCTCAGGGGCTAGATCCTGTCTGGCAATCCTGCATGTTCTGTACTTGCTTATCTGATACATTATCCAGACCTCAACAACATCCTTCAGGGGGCTGTGCGCACTGCCTCAGGCTCTCCCTAGGGTCACTATGTACCATGACCAAAGGTCAGTCATGTAGTCTTGTGACTCAATACCCATGTAGTTCTTTCAGAGCCTCAACAGAAGAGAATAATTCCTTCAAAATTAGATTGGAGCAAATGGAAGCTAGTGAGAAATTATGAGATATGAGATACTATAATGAGATAGTTATGAGAAATCAAGATACTAGTAAACAGATTCAAATGAATGAAAAATAGAAGGCAATGTGAAATATCTCATTGGAAAAACCACTGACCTGGAAAATAGATCCCGGAGAGATAATTTAAAAATTATTGGACTATCTGAAAGCCATGATCAAAAAAAGAATCCCGAAATCATCCTTCAAGAAACTGTCAAGGAAAATTGCCCTGATATTCTAGAACCAGAGGGCAAAATAGAAATTGAAAGAATTCACTGATTACCTCTTGAAAAAGATCCCAATGGGATGGCTAGGTGGCACAGTGAATAGAGCACTGGCCCTGGAGTCAGGAAGACCTGAATTCAAATCTGGCCTCAGACACTTAACACAAAAATTAGCCATGTGACCTTGGGCAAGTCACTTAACCCCATCTGCCCTCCAAAAAGCAACATATATATATATATAGTGTGTGTATGTATATATGTATGTATATATGTATGTACATATATGTATATGTATATATGTGTGTATATACACATACATATATATACACATACATATACATATATATACATACATACCTATATACATACATACATATATATATATACACATATATATATATATATATATTTATATACACATATCCCAAAAAGAAAACTGCTAGGAATATTATAACCAGGTTCTGGAGCTCCCATGTCAAGTAGAAAATATTACAAACAGCCAAGAAGAAACAATGCAAATATTGTGGAAACAAAATCAGGAAAACACAGGATCTAGCAGCTTCTGCATTAAGGGACTGAAGGGCTTGGAATATGATATTCCAGAGAGCAAAGGAGTTAGGATTAAAACCAATAATCACCTACCCAGCACAATTGAGTATAATGTTTCAGGGGAAAATATGGTCATTGAATGAAATAGAGGACTTTCAATTATTCTTGATGAAAAAAACCAGAGTTGAATGGAAAATTTGACATTCAAATACAAGAAGCAAGAGAAGCATGAGAAGGTAAACAGGGAAAAGATATCATAAGGAACTTTCCAAAGTTGAACTATTTACATTCCTACATGGAAAAATGATAATGGTAACTTATGAAACTTTTCTCAGTATAAGTATAGCTGAAGGGAATAGAAATGTATATTTATATGTACATATGTGTGTATGTATATATAATGTATACATACATTTATATATCTATATAGGAGGGTAAATGTGCATATGATTATATATGTTAGTGTGTGGATATATGTGTATAGGTATACATAGACAAAGGGCACAGGATCAATTGAATAGGAAGGGATGATATTTAAAAGGTAAAATTCAGAGGTGAGAGAGGACTATAATGAGAGGAAATGGGGAGAGACAGAATGGGGTAAATTATCTCACATAGAAGATGCAAGGGAAAACTATTATAATGGAGGGGAAGAACAGGAAGGCAAAAGGGAATGAGTCTACCTTGGCATAGGGAGGGAATGACATACACAGTAAATTGGGTATCTTATCTTACAGGAGAGTAGAGGAGAAGGAGATGAGAGGGGGATGATGGAGGGGAGGGCATGTTCAGGGAGAGGACAGTTAGAAACACACATTTTGTAAAGGGACAGTGTCCATGTAGAGAATAGAATAAGTGAGGGGCAGATTAGGATGGACAGAAATATAGTCAGTCTTTCACTATATATCCACTATGGAAATGTTTTGCATAACTACATATGTACAACCTATATGTACAACCAATCACTTATCTTCTTAGTAAGGTTGGGTGATGAGGGAGGAAGGAAAATAATCTGTAATTTTAAGTTTCAAAATCAAATGTTTAAAATTATTATTATTATTATTATTATTATTATTATGCAGCTGGGAAATAAGATATGCAGACACTGGGGTATGGAGATCCATTTTGCCTTACCAGAAGGTCAGAGGGGGCATGGAGGAGGGAAGGAAATACAATCAGACTTCTACAATGTATTTACTATGATAATGTTTTGCATTAGCTACACATATACAACCTATATTGAATTGCTTATCTTCCCAGTAAGGGTGGGTAACAAGGGAGGAAGGGAATTAATTTGGAATTCAAAATTTTAAAATCAAATGCTTCAAATACATACGTACATACATATATACATATATATACATACTATAATTAATATTATTTTTATTGTAATTGGGAAATAAGAGGAGCGGATATCCTTGGGGACTGCTATTTTGAGGATGTGGGTAGGGGGAAAATGGGGAGAAAATATGTAACACAAAAACTGGCAGAAATGAATGAAGTAAACCAGAAGTTAATAAAGCATTTGAAAAAAAAAAACACAATAAATTGGGCATGCAACTGAAAAAGCTAGAAAAAGAACAAATTTAAAAATCCCCAAGTAAATACTAAATTAGAATTATGAAAACCAAAGGAGACATGAATAAAATTGAAATTAAGAAAATTATTGAATTAATAAATAAAACTAAGACCTGGTTTTAGAAAAAAAAAACAATAAAATTGATAGATCTTTAGTCAATCTGATAAAAAAAAGAAGAAAACCAAATTACAGGTATCAAAAATGAAAAGGGTGAATCTACCTCCGATGAAGAGGAAATTAAAACAATAATTAGGAATTATTTTGCCCAATTGTATGCACATAAATTTGACAATTATAGTGAAATGGATGAATATTTACAAAAATATAAGTTACTCAGATTAACTGAAGAGGAAGTAAATTACTTAAATAACCCCATATTAAAATAAAAAATTGAAGAAGCCATCAATGAACTCCCTAGGAACAAAATGTCCAGGAACAGACGGATTTACTAGCAAATTTTACCAAACATTTAAAAAAACATTTGATTCCAATAATTTACAAGCTATTTTTTTGTGATATAAATATGATGCTGATACCTAAATCAGGAAGAGAAAAAACAAAGAAAGAAAAGTATAGACCAATTTTCATGATGAATATAGATGCAAAAAATTTAAATAAAATATTAGCAAAAAGACTACAGCAACTTATCATGAGAATAAATACACTTTGATCAGATAGGATTTATTCAAGGAATGCAAGGATGGTTCAATATTAGGAAAACTATCAGTATAATTGATTGTATCAGCAACAAAACTAGTAGAAACCATGTGATTATCTCAACAGATGGAGAAAAGGCTTTTAACAAAATATAACACCCATTCCTATTAAAAACACTAGAAAATATAGCAATAAATGGAGTCTTCCTTAAAAAAAAATACATAGCATCTTTCTAAAACCATCAGCAAGTATTATATGTATTGGGGATAAGCTAGAAGCATTTCCAATAAGATCAGGGGTGAAACAAGGGTGTCCACTACCACCCCTCTTATTCAATCTGGTACTAGAAATATTAGCAGTAGCAATAAGAGAAGAAAAATAAATTGAGGGAGTCAAATTGGGCAAAGAAGAAACTAAGCTATCACTCTTTGCAGATGATATGATGATATACTTACAGAATCCTAGAGAGTCAAGTAAAAAGCTACTTGAGATAATAAATAAATCTGGCAAAGGTGCAGAATATAAAATAAACCCACATAAATTCTCAGCATTCCAGTATATTTTTAATGAAACCCACCAGCAAGAGATAGAAAGAGAAATGCCATTTAACGTTATAGTAGACAGTATAAAATATGTGGGAATCTACCTGCCAAAACAAAACCAGTACCTATATGAACACAATTATCAAACTTTTCACACAAATAAAGTCAGATCTAATTGGAAAATGACAATTTTACCTAAATTAAATTACATATTTAATACCATACCAATCAATGCACCAAAAATTACTTTAGAAAGCTAGAAACAATAGTAACAAAATTCATTTGGAATAACAAAATGTCCAAAATAATAAGGGAATTAATGAAAAGAAATACTAGGGAAGGTGGCCTAGCCATAAAAGATTTTCATCTGTATTATAAAGCAGCAGTCATCAAAACTACTTGGTACTGGCTGAGGAATAGAGTAGTGGATCGATGATTCACACATCATCATCGATGATGGCACACAAGACTCAGAAGCCAATGACTATAGTAATCTACTGTTTTATAAACCCAAAGACCCCAGTTTTGGGGAAAAGAACTCACTATCTGACAAAATCTGCTGGGAAAACTGGAATATAGTATGGCTGAAACTGGGCATAGACTAATATCTAACACCATATACCAAAATCAAGTGTAAATGAGTTCATCATAAAGGCTGATACTGTAAGCAATCTGGGAGAGCAAGGAATAGTTTACCTGACATATTTATGGGGAAGGGAAGATTTTATGACCAAATACGAGTTAGAGAACATTATAAAATACAAAATGAATAATTTTGTCTACCTTAAATTGAAGTTTCTGTACAAACAAAGACAATGTAACCAAGATTAAAAGGGAATTGGAAAATTGGGAAAGAATTTTTACAACAGTGTCTCTGATAAAAGCTTCATTTCTTAAGATATACAGAGAATTGATTCAAATCTTTAAGAATACAAGTCATTCCCTAATTGATAAATGGTCAAAGGATATGAATAGGCAGTTTTCAAAGGAAGAAGTTAAAGATATTTATAAGCATATGAAAAAATGCTCTAAATTAATATTGATTTAGTGATTTATGATAGATGCATATCTATCATATCAGATAAATGGAAATCAAAACAACTCTGAGGTATCACATTTCATCAGTCAGATTGGCTAAGATGACAAAACAAAAAATAGATAAATGCTGGAGAGGATGTGCAAAAATTAGAAAACTAACACTATAATTGGAAAATTTGTTGGTGGAATTGTGAACTGGTTCACCTGTTCTGGAGAGCAATCTGGAACTATGTCCAAAGGGCTATAAATAAGTGCATACACTTTGACCCAGCAATACCACTTCTAGGGTTGTATCCCAAAGAGATCATAGAAGTGGGAAGAGGACCCATATGTACAAAAATATTTATAGCAGCTCTTTTGGTGGTGGCAAAGAACTGAAAATCAAGGTGATACCCATTAATTGGGGAATGGCTGAACAAGTTGTGATATATGAATGTTATGAAATACTATTGTGCTATAAGAAATGAGGAGCAGACGGACTTCATCATAACCTGCAGAGAGTTATATAAACTGATGTTGAGTGTGAAGAACAGAACTAGGAGAAATTTGTACACAATTACAGAACCAACATATGTGTGAAGACTGACTTTGATAGACTGGGCTCCTTTCAGCAATGTAAAGTTGTAAAACAACTCCAAAAGACTCATGATGGAAAGAAATGTCCACATCCAGAGAAAGAACTACAGAGTTTGAATGCAGATTGAAGCAAACTACTTGCTCTCTTTCTTTTTCTTGTTTTGTTTTGTTTCCTCTTTCCCATTGTTTATTCCATTGGTTATAATCCTTCTTTACAATGTGAATAATGTTTAATGTTAAGGTGTTTGTAGATCCTATATGTGATTGCATGCCACCATGGCAAGGGAAGGGGGGGAAGGAGCAGGAGAGGGAGAAAATTTGAAACTCAAGGGATTGTGGAACTGAATGTTGTAAACTATAAATAAATAAATTAATTACTTTAAAAAATTAAATTAAAAAAAATGAGAAAAAAGTTATATGATGGTATTAGTGAATAAACTTTCTCTTAATTAAATAAAAAGGAAAATAACTACAAGCAAAGCCTTAAAGAAAAGAAAAAAAAGTAAGTTGGACACAAGCCAAAAAAGAAATCATAGAGGATTTAAAGACATAAGAATAGTATGTGAAAAATTGGGAAACATAATGAGAGTGAAGCAAAATTATGAAAAGAGAATTAACTTGGTAAAAGAGGTAAAACAAACAAACAAAACTCAAGGAAATAATACCTTAAAAAACAGAATTGATCAAATGGTTAAAGAGGCACAAAAATCCTTAGAATAAAAGCACTCCTTAAAAAACAGAACTGACTAAATGTAAAAAGATGTATGAAAACTCACTCAAGAAAATAATTTCTTAAAACTTAGAATTCAGGGGCAGCTAGGTCATGCAGTGAATAGAGCTCTGGCCCTGAAGTCAGGAGGACCTGAGTTCAAATCCATTCTTAGACACTTAACACTTACTAGCCATGTGACCCTAGTCAAGTCACTTAACCCCAATTACCCTGCCTTCCCCCCCTCCAAAAAGCAAAACAAAACAAAACAAAACTTATAATTAAGTAAATGGAAGCAAATGACTCCACGAGACCTCAAGAAACATTAAAATAAAATCAAAAGAATGAGATAAATAGAAGAAAATGTGAAATATATGATTGGGGAAAAAACAAACAAACAAACAAACAAAACCTGATCTAGAAATAGATCAAGGAGATTTTTTTTTAAGTTTAATAGAATTTTATTTTTTCCTCAGTTATAAGTCAAGAAAATTTTTACCACCCATTTTTATAAGATTTTGTGTTCTAATTTTTTTTTTCTCTTACCTCCCTTCTTCTGAAAATGGTGGATAGTTTGATATATTTTATTCATTTTGGTCACAGTTGTGAAAGAAGAAACAGATCAAAAGAAAAAAAAACATGAGGAAGAATAAAATAAGTCTAAAAACATGTTTTGATCTACATTCAAAGTCCATCAGTTCTTTATCTGGATATGAATAACATTTTCCTTCTTGAGTCCTTGGCACAAGCCTTGCATCATTGTGTTGCTGAAAAGCTGAGTCATGCATAGTTGATTATCATACAATATTGCTGATTCTGTGTACAATGTTTTCATGGTTCTGCTTATCTCACTTTGCATCAGTTCATACAAGTGTTTCCAGGATTTTCTGAAATTTGTTTCTTCATTTTTTATCACACGACAGTATTCCATTACATCCATATACTACAGTTTATTCAGTCATTCCCCAATTGATGGGCATCCTGCAATTTCCAATATTTTTCTATCACAAAAAGGGCTGCTATAAATATGTTTGCAAATGTAGGTCCTTTTTTGATGATCTCTTTGGGATACAGACCTAGAAGTGGTATTGCTAGACCAAAGAGTATACACAATTTGGTTGCCCTTTGGGCATAGTTCCAAATTGCTCTCTAGAATGGTTATGGTAGAATCCTAATAAAGCAGCCCCTAGCCACAATATTCTAACTTTATTATAGGCCTGGTCCCACTGAAAAGAAGGCCCGCTGTACCTACCTAATCCCCTCACCAATATCCTAATTTCTTCATATATGCTTCACCGTTCACTGGAACAACAGGTGTGTTCCTGAACTCTTAGTTCCCACAGAAACAGTAGGTATGTCCATGTGATGGGAACCTAGCTACTGCCTCTACCTGGTCACTGCCCCCAGACCTATTTCCACAGAAACAGGCGTGTTCTTGTATTCAATCACAATCACATCATCCATCTAGTCCAAGACAGGACCACAATACCTATCTGTCTTAACCAGACAGGACCACAATAGCTAGCCAGTTGGAGGGCAGAATGACCAGAAAGTTTAAGAACCGAACCATAGATGGGACCCCTCCTCCATTACCTAATCCCTTAACAAATAACTCCTGCCTTTTTTAATATTAATGATATTCCTCTATTCTATGTAAATTTCTGTTATGCAATTGTATCTTTACCCTATAAAAATCCATCTTGCTTTCTCTAAAGGTGCTGGTTCCTCTTGTAATTTAGCCTGCTGTATGAGTGGCGGCGTCAATCTCAATAAATGCCTATACTTGGATTAGAGGTGGTCTGACTATGAATTCTTTGAGACAGTTCCACCACAACACATCATGAAACCCTAACAGTTTTTAGGTGGGCCGAGCCCCCACCTCAACAGTTTTTTGGCATCCCTGGGTTTAAACTGCAACAGCTACAACAGTTCAAATCTATACCAGCAGTGCATCAGCATCCCAATTTTCCCACATCCTCAAGGAGAGATAATTTAAGAATTATTTGACTACCTGAAAGTCATTATCAAAAAAGTCTTGTACATCATATTTCAAGAAATCATCAAGGAAAATTGTTTCAATATCTTAAATTCAAAGGCTAAACTATAAATTTAAATAATCCATCAATCACCTTTTAAAAGAGATTCCCCAAATGAAAACTGCCAAGAATATTATAGCCAAGTCCCCAAACTCCCAATTCAAGAAGAAAATATTGTAAACATAAAGAAAGAAACAATTCAAATATCATGGAGCCATAGTCAAGATCACACAAGATTTAGTACCTTCCATATTAAAGGATCAGAGGGCTTGGAATATGATATTCTGGAAGGAAAAGGAGCTAGTATCCCAACCAAAAATAACATACCAAACAAAATTGAGTAAAATTATTCTGCAGGAAAGTGGAAAAGTGGATATTTGATGAAATAGAGGAGTTTAAGCATACCTGAGAGAAGATCAGAGTTGAATAGACAATTCAATGTTCAAACATAAGACTCAAAACCATAAAAAAGGTAAAAAGGAAAGAAAAAATCATAAGAGATCCAATAGGATAAAACTGTTAATATTTCTAGGTGGGAAGATGATATATGTAATTCCTAAGGACACTTAAAAGATATTTTCTGTATTTCTCTGGTTTGGAATATACATACTTATTTATATTTGAAGGTGCATCTTTTTCATTTGTGACTAAATTTATTTTTGTAAGATGTGTTTTGAAGGGTTGTAACTTTTTTTTCTTTTGGGAATGTCCTATTGCAATTTCATCTCTGATTTTTTTTTTTAATAGACAAGTATATATGGACTAATATAAACCTAAACTAGTTGAATTAACATTTTAAAAATTTTATTTATTTACTTTTAGTTTACTACATTCAGTTCCACAATGCCTTAAGTTCCAAATTTTCTCCCACTCCTTCTTCTATTCCCTCCCCCTCCCCACAGCAACATGCAATCTGATATAGGTTCTACAAATACCCTTGCATTAAACATTAGTCAAGCTGTAAAGAGTTATAACCAATGGAGTAAATGAGAAAGAAGGAATGAAACAAAAAGCAAACACAAAAGAGAGAGAGAGCAAGTAGTTTGCTTCAATCTGCACTCAGACTCTCTAGTTCTTTTCTCTGGGTGTAGAAATCTCTTTTCATCATAAGTCTTTTGAAATTGTCTCATAACCTTGCATTGCTGAGAGGAGCCCAGTCTATCAAAGTTAATTGTCACAGATACGATCTGTCTGTAATTGTGTACAAAGTTCTCCTCTCTCTCACTCAGCATCAGTTTATATATGTCTCTCCAGGTTATTATGCATTCTGTCTGCTCCTCATTTCTTATAGCACAATAGTATTAATTACATTCATATACCACAACTTGCTTAACCATTCTGCAATTGATGGGCATCCTCTTGATTTCTAATTCTTTGCCATCACAAAAAGAGCTGCTATAAATATTTTTGTACATATGGGTCTTCTTCCCACTTGTATGATCTCTTAGGGATACAGCCCTAGAAGTGTTATTGCTGGATGAAAGGGTATGTACATTTTTATAGCCCTTTGAGCTTAGTTGGACTGACTTTTGATCATAATTAAAGGCTTTTCCCCAAGATTTGTGCAAAATTTGTTGTTTGTCATTGGAGTTTTAAATATATTTCCTTTTAGTGGTAATCTGTGGATTCAGTCATTAGGATTTTGATGAAAATTTCTGAAGTTTCCTTAATTTACTCCTTACAATAACGGTAGTTGTAGTAGCAACAGTAGCAGCAGCAGCAGTGATAGTGGTGGTGGTGGTTGTGGTGATGGTGCAGTTGCTGCTGCTGGTAGTGTCTGTGGTTTCAAGATAACCTTACCTACTTTGGAAGAATTCTCTATCATATGTATTAAGTTGTTTTTCTTATTTTTGCTATGGGAAATCTTGATTAGTAAAATATCAGCCGGATTTTTTTTTTAAGTTTTGTGTCTTGAAATATTATGGAAATTTGATGTTCCATGATCTCTGGGAAATCTACAAGATTTGTGTTGTTGTCTTTTTCATCGAATATTTTTGGTTCATTTTTATTTAAGCTAAATTTATTCAATGTGCCTTGGCTTTAAAAACATTACTATTTTTTTCAGTCCTACTGGTTGTGTATTGATCTTTGAGCTAAGCTCATATCTAATCTTTATCTTTTAATTTTTATTTTCTTTCAGCATTTTAATTCTATTTTTTTTAAGCAATTGGGGTTAAGTAACTTGCTCAAGGTTACACGGCTAGTCATTATTTATGCGTGGGTGCTCATTTTCTGAGGCCAGTTTTGATCCCGGGTCATCCCAACTCAGAGGCCTGCGCTCTTACTCATTGCGCCACCTGGCTGCCCTATTTTAATTCTATTGTCACTATCTGCTTTCCTCATAGATCCTTTCACTGTTATGGTAATCACATTTCATCTTGCACAGACCACTGATGTGGGATGTACTCAGCTTCTTCTACATGAGGCATATGAGACTATGACTGGTTCCCTGGTCAGAGTGAACTCCATGAAGAAGACTAACTTCAGCTAAGATTCTAGTCTCTTTCCTTGGCTGCAAAAGGCTCTTCTACTTATCTAGTACTGTACTTCTTATCTTCTGTTCCATGTTCTTTCTCTCCCAGTTGCCATTTGTTTACTTTACATTGCTGAGAAGAAGCAATGCTTTCTGCTTTTCAGGGCAACAAGGTGGATTTAGGCTAATTCACTTCCATTGGGGGACCTGATAAGTACTTTAGTTGGACCCTGAAACCAAAGATTGTTTATTGTTATGGATTAATTCTACCCAATACACAATGTATGATGGAATTGAGCAGGGGAAATGGAAGCTATAAAAATTTCCGCTCTCCAGTGGTATTTCAGGAGCTTTTTTTTTTTTAACCTCATGTGGTAGTTCTGTCTTTTTGTTTCACTGAATTGAACATGGTTTCAATTAGAGTATATCTGTTTTGTTTTGTTTTTTCTTTTTGAATTTGTAAGTTTAGGCATTTAGGCTGAAAAGCACAATTCTACCATCTTCATAGCCATTTCTTTATAAGGATTGTGGTGAAGATCCAATGAGACAAGATATTTATTTTCTCCAGTGCCTAGAAAAATAAGCTACACACCTTAAGCACCTTAGCAAAGGTTTGGGGAATTAGATATTGAAAATTGTGCACAACATTGTCATTGTCCATGATTAAATGGAAACTCTTCCAGGCCTTATATGAACCTTGTTGTCATCACTGTTGTTGTTAGCTTTTTAAGTGGGTAGAATGAGTTTTTATGAAGTAGTGTAATGTTTTCTATATCCTTATTATAAGATTTCAAATATGAGTACAATCTTCTTCCATTATTTATGCTGCCAGATACACTTTATTCCTGCATAAAATGGTGACATATTGGGTTATTTACCCACTCATAAATAACTGTAAACCATTCCTCTGATAGACAATTCTGATGATTACTTATGAATGCCATCAAGTTGCAGATGCATTAAAGTGCATCAGAAATAAAGTACCCATTGACTTGCTTTTCCCAGTGTCCAGAAAGCTTAAATAATTTAATATGCACAATATATTTCATCCCTGTGTCACTTTCATAACTGACTGTGCAACTAATTGTTAGATGGTTTCTGATCTTTTCTCTAGTTTGAATACATCTTTGTGATACTTGCCAACCTATATTTTAGTTTATCTCATGTTAGATAATGATTCATGGATATGACTGAAATCATAGAATACAAACTAGCACTAAAATTAAACATCTACCACTCTAGCATCTCTATTAATCAATATTGCCTATCTCATGTATCAATTGAATCTGCTTTCCTCATTTCAAGAAGAGATAACAGCACATTTTTAACTTTAGAAGGAAGTTCAAGGCTGCTGATTATTTTTTTTCTTTAAATAAAATTTTATTGGAAAACCAGTATATTGCAGCAATACACAGCTATGGTCATCAGAAGAAAACATAAATTTAAAAGTTAAAAATTGTCCAAGAATAAGAATTCTCTTTTAGGCTGCAAGAGGGTGATAATTTTAAAATGATTGTAAAAAAAATGCAGAAAGTCTACATATTGAGTAAAGTAATTGCTTTGCTTAAAAAACTTTCAATGTAAATTCAATGGAAATGTAAAGTTCAATGTAAATTGACAAGAATTTTTACAAATTTTCAGCATTTGCTGTACATTGCTGTTGTAAGACACTGATTTGAAAGCTATTTTCTTTCTTAAAGAAAGAAAAAACATTTTTACTTGTCAGAACAAACCAAAAAATACAAGCCTTTGTATATGACACAAATGGTCACAGGCTGAATTGTTCAAGGCTGGAAGACTTAGGGATCCAGGCCCCATAGCCATGCTGCTGCAAATAGGACTTCAGGAAGGTTTTAGCTTCTTGGTAGGATCCAGACATGCACTTGGCAGTATGATAAGTACTAGCTTCAAGCAAGTCCTCTTTTCAATTCCTTGGCAAGTAGATTAAAGTGTCTTAAGATTGTAGGCTTACAAAAACGACTTGCCATTGATATACCACTTTTGGAGGATGAAGTTGCTGTGATTTTTCCATTTATTCCATCTACAATTTCCAAGGAAATGTCCCCTTGTGCGCAATTCAGACTCAGGGATTTATATTCCAAGTGTGTCAGAAGCGGATACACAGATGGTACTAAGCTAATGTTAGGTCTATTGACCAAATAAAACATAGGAAGCTTGGAAGTAAGTGCATCATCAAAACGTTGCTTTATAGCTATTTCCAGTCCTCTAGTCTAACTGCAGCTTTCAACCCCCACAAGTATGCTGCTAATGTAAATGGGCTGGATAAAGTGGCTGAACAGGGCTCCTTGAACCTCAAGAAACTTCCATCTGGTCAATTTGTCACCGGAGGAATCACTTCTGCATGGCAGTGAACTGTGAGGGAAATCTAGCCTTCCACTGCCACATGGAGACTCAGGTCCCCCTAACATTGAATTGCACATAAGAAGCAAGGATTGAGACATAACTGTGACTTAATTTGAGCAAATCCTTTTGGCAGCTGGTTCAAATACAAATACATGTTGATATTCTGCTTTAAATTGAGGACATTAGAAGCTGGTTCAGTACAAAAAAACTGACTTTTTCATCATAGCAGGGTTTTTGCTACAGAAGAAAAGTCTATAGAAGTTTCCAAGCAGAGGATGCCTCACAACCACCACAACGTGGGTGTCCTGAAGCACAGGCCCATCTGGCATGAGGCACTGGTTGTAATTGTATTCACCTGGGCTGCAACTTCAGTCTGTCCAGCTCTTTCAATTACAAAAGCAACCAATAAGCTGCTGCAATTCCAGTATTCTGAATGCTTGGTAGTTGGATGATTAAAAGTGTCCTTAATTGCCTCTGAGATCTTTGCTTGCTGGATAGTCCCTTCATAATGCACTTTGGGAACATAAATCCATACAGCTGAACTGATAGGGTCTGGGGGAATGAGAGGAGGACCCGAGGTTTGGCTCAGGACAATCCAAGTGCAAAAGCTCATGAAGGTTCATTTTATTTAATAATGATATAGAAATATATGACATGCTCTTCAAATTCCCCTAGGACATAAATCTGGGAGGGATAGCTAAATTCTTGGAAAAGGTAGGAACCAAAACCATTTTAAGAGACTGGAATGATGGGCTAAATTTAACTAGAAGGAATTTAATAGGGATAAATATAAGGTCCTGCATTTTAAAAGATCTACTACACTATTACAGAAGGAGGAAGGGGAGGTGGGATAACCAACTATCACTGTAAAAAAGAGAACTTCATCCTGGATCAGCAGTGTGATATGGAAGCCAAAAAAAAAAAAAAACTGAAAATGATGCCAACTTTGGTGCCAAGAAACGTAGTGCCCAGAATTAAGGAGGTGATTTTTGTGTTGTACTTTGCTCTGTTCAGACCACACCAAGGGTAATGTGTTAAGTTCTGGGTATTATGTTTTCAAAAGGTCATTGAGAAGCTGGAGCTTGTAGAGAGGAAGGTGATAAAATAGTTAGAGAGCCCTATTATAAATGAAAACATTGAATGAAGCAGAGGAGGAAAAAGGGATATAATGAAGACATGGTAGTGCCTTCAAATATTTGAAGGTTTGCATTGTGAAAGGGATAGTTTGTCAGACGTGGTGCTGAAAATCAAATTCCGTTTTCCAAATACTTATGTTGTATATCGACACAATTGTAAACAAGGGCACAGGGCATATGTGTGGCCTTGGTAATTGTGGCCCCTTGGGATTCGTGACCCATGTGTGTTATTGCTGTTGTCCATTGGAGGTTTTGAGCCCTCTTTATAAAATATGGGACTTGACACAAAATTAAAAAAAAAGCATTATCTATATGCCCATGAAGAACAATATTATTTGTACCTTCCATTGTACCTCACCTTGCATCTTATATTATGAGCATCCATGGACTTTATCATACATCTTAGTCTTGAATGTAAGATAGTGATCCTAGGGATGATGGAGATAGCAAAGTCAATGACAACTGATACGAATTAATTGTTTTTAAGATAGAGCATTGCGGCGGCTAGGTGGCGCAGTGAATAGAGCGCAGGCCCTGTAATCAGAAGGTCTTGAGTTCGGAGCCTCAAACACAAACAATCCGCACAAACAAAAACCTAGCCCTGTAACCTTGGGCAAGTTACTTAACCCCAATTGCCCTAAAGGGGCGACTAGGTGGAGCAGTGAGTAAGAGCGCTGGCCTCGGAGTTTGGATGACCCGAGATCAGATCCGGCCTCAGAAAATGAGCACCCACGCATAAATAATGACTAGCCGTGTAACCTTGAGCAAGTTACTTAACCCCAATTGCTTTAAAAAAAAAAAAAAGATAGAGCATTTATCTGAGACTTTGATAGTTCTGTTTATACTACCTTTTTTTTTTTTAAATTTAAAAAGTGGACTTTATTACTGCGGGACTGACAGGGTACATGCCTAAATCAGACAGTGCTTTGGCACAGACATTGTGCTGGTTTTATAGAGGTTCCATAGCCAGGTTATGTAAGGTGAAATTACAGTGATGTAAGCTAAAACTACAGTGATTGGTCAGTGTACATTTGAATTTCCTGCTGGCTTGAAACCCTAGGCTGGAACTCTCCTGCCCACAGATCAATCAAGGGAAAGGAAGGGGATGGAGGTCCTGCCTGTTTACAGATCAATTAAGGGAGAGGAAGATGGAGTTCTCTGCTTTACAAATCAATGAAGGAAAGGGAAGGTTGAGTTGTCTGCTTTACAAATCAATGAAGGGAAGGGCAAAGTGGAGTAGTGTCCAACATTCCCTACTCTTCCTTGTAGGTATGTCAAACCTTTGACCTGGCTGGGTTCACATCTAGGGGTCACATCTAGATTACCCAATTTTGTTCCTAAAGGATGGTAGCTGGGAGGGGGGGTCCCTGATAATTAACATTTTAACAGAGTTAACACAGGACTTGACAAATTGTAGAAAGCAATTAATGAGATAGGGTCCTACAATTAGGGCTATGATCAGGAGGAGGAGAGGCTAATACCAATACTAATACCAAGGCTGATATCAATTTAGTGAGTTAGGGGGATGTTCCAGGGGAACAGGGACTGATACCCATTCTCAGAATTTTCCAGCTGCCTCTTTATATTAGCAATATTCTGGCTTACCAACTTCAGACTCTCCCTCACCACTCCAGAGTTTTTTGCATAGAAGCAACAAGCCTCACCAAGGACTGCACACAGGCCACCCTGTTTAAGAAGGTCAAGGCCTCTGTGGTTCTGAAGAACCACCTCTGCCAGAGAGTCCACCTGTCTTTCAAGGGCTGAGATGGACTGCTCTATGTGGGAGAGGTCAATATTTACCTGTGTACTTAAGTCCTGATAGTTGGCCTCCCCCTTAATCAAGGCTGCCATCCCATATACTACCTTTTGTTAAGGGTTCCTCAACAGGGAAGAGGTAAATATCAATGGGATGAGAAAAAATACCATTTTTTTCACATTTTAGCTTATTTTATCTTCCTCCCATCTTTTATTCTGTTATACCTAACTTCTTTTAATTATTAATTAGAAGAATTTAGAAGATGATGTGATAAAAAATAATAAATAGCATAACTGGTTAAATGATCAGTGTTTTGACTATAATAAAGTTTAATACATCGAGACTCAAATATTTTTAAGAGGCAAAACCCATTTACCAAAAATTTCATTCATTAGAAAGAAATAAGCAAAACAAGATTCACTCTTATAAATTGTAAAATAAAAAGTAAATAAATGGTTAAAAGAGACTAGTGTGAAGTAGTCTAAATATTGAGATACTGAGGAACATACATGATAATAGCTTACATAGAAGATTTTATTTAGGATGTATCTACATAGATATATATGATTATAAAAAGAAATGCGTAGCCAACCATGTATCAAGAGTAAGATAGAAGAGATCAAAAATATGAATGATGCACTGGCATCCTAGAGATACTGAAAGAACAGGAAAAAAGTTTCCAAGATGATGAATCATTCTTTTTTGGAGGATTTATGGGAAAAAACATAGATCAGAATTACACAAGATGAAAAGAAACGGAAGCGTTCCAGGCACATCTATCCTGATGAAATCATACATCTTTCAAAAATATCAAAGCAATGGATCATCCCTGTGTTTCCACCTACTTTCCTCACATAGAACTTGATACATCATATATAAAATTTCTATATGGGCTTGCTACAAAAATAGAACAAAATCTCCTGTTGACCTTAGGTTGAATTACAAAAGACTAATACAGGACAAAAATTGGGGTATAGCTTTGATTATCCAAACATCAAAAGGGGAAATCAGGTAAATGGAGAGCTCAAAGCCTTTATTTTCATTTATAACAAAACAATCCAAGAATGATTTTTCTAATTTTGGTGTATACATGTGTGTGTGTGTATGTGTGCATGTATTCAGTATTAAAGGGTCTGAAGGACATTTTATAATATTTTCTGCTTTATAATTTCTTGAACTACCTTGGAGACTAGCCAGTTAAAGGAAAAATGTAGAAATGACTGAGTGATGTGAAGGAGTCTGTTTGCCTTTAAATGCCAAATTATTTTGGTCTCTAAATATGATTTAATTTGTTTAAGGAACTCCCTCCTCTTATGCATGTTGGCAAAGAACTGTCTATGACTTGTAGTCTTAGAGAGTGATTTGGGACACTGAAAGATTAAGTGACTTGCCCATAATCACAAAGCTGATATGAGTCAGAAGCACTTTAGAACCCATGTCTTCCTAATTCTTTTTTTTGTTTGTTTGATTTTTATTTTTTTTTATTTTTACTTTTTATTTTTATGTCTTCCTAATTCTAAAGTAATCGAATGTATTTACTTTCATACTACCTTTTCTAAAATATGTACTTATACTATCTCAAATTAAATTTGAATTATTCAAAAAATGAAGTATTGATTAATTCACAAAGTAATTTTTGACCTTCAGTGTGAGGAAACATTGCTATGGCAGAATTATATCATCACAGATCTTCAGTGATATGACTAAAATAAGATTCGTAATAACAATTCCTCTAGGGCGACTTTGTATCCATACTGCCTATTAAAGTGCCTGACACTAAGACAGTTAATAAATGTTTGTTTAATTTAATTTATTTATTACTGATATCGCAGAATAGCAAAATCATGAAATTCCAGATTTAGAAGGGACTTCATAGAATGTTTAATTCAATGTATGTGCCTGAAAAATCACTGCTGTAATATAACAGATATGTGGTTCATAGAGCCACTGCATGAAGACTCTGTGGAAGGGATTGCAATTTCTGTTTAATTATTCCATTCCTTTTTTAGGAAAGTTTTAGTCAGTATTATTAAATGCTATTGTAATAATTTTTTTTTTTTTTACATAAAGCCTAAATTTCCTTCTTTCTCACTTCAACTATTGCTCTTGATTCTGCCATTTTGGACTGAAGAGAAATGTTATTGTTCTTTTACATCTTATTTTAATTTTATTTTTCTCAATTACATGTAAATAAAATTTAACAGTAATGTAAAAGAAAATAAGTTTCATGGGGTGGCTAGGTGGAGCAGTGAATAGAGCACTGGTCCTGGGTGAGGAGGATCTGAATTCAAATCCAGCCTTAGACACTTAATACATACAAGCTGTATGACCTCGAGCAAGTCACTTAATCCTAATTGCCTTGCCTTCCCCCCTCCAAAAAGCAAAACAACAACAACCCCCCTCCAAAAAAAGTTCTAGATTCTCTCCCTTCTTCCTTTCTAATTTGATATCAATTGTACAGGCACACAAAACATTTCTATTTTAGCCATGATGCAAAAGGAAACAGAAAAAATAGAGAAAAGCAAAGTTTGAAAAAGTATGCTTTTATCTGCATTTAGACTCCTTTAGTTCTTTCTATAAAGGCTGATAGCCTTTTTCATTATGCATCCTTTGCAATTGTCTTGGATCACTGTATTTCTGAGAATAGCTAAGTAATTTGCAGTTAATTATTATATAATATTACTATTACTGGGCATAAAGATGCCCCTTTTTTTCTCACTTCATTTTCTATCAGTTTATATTGCCATATCTATTTTTTTTTCTGAAATCATCCCCTCATCATTTCTCATAGCACAACAGTACACCATAACAGTCAGGTGCCACAATTTGTTCAGCCATTACCCAGTTGATGGACATCCCCTCAATTTCCAATCCTTTACCATCACAAAGAGCTGCTATAAATACTTTTGTTCATATAGGTCCTCTTCCTTTTTCTCTGATATCTTTGGGCTATGGAGCTAGTTGTGGCATTGCTGGGTCAAAAAAAAAAAAAACAACCTTGAAAAGTATTATAGCTCTCTGAGGATAGTTCCACAATGCTCCCCAAAATGGTTGGATCAGTTTATCACTCCACCAACAGGGCATTAATGTCCCAATTTTTTCACTTTTCCCCAGCCTTGTCATTTCCCTTTTACATCATATTAGCCAATCTGATATGTGTCAGGTGGTACCTCAGAGTTGTTTTAATTTGAATTTCTCTAATAAATAATCATTTAGAGCATTTTAATATGATTATATAGCATTGATTTCTTCTGAAAACTGCCTGTTCATATTTTTTGAACATTTATCAATTGAGGAATGATGCGTAATTTTATAAATTTGATTCAGTTCTCTATATATTTGATAAATTAGTCCTTTATTAGAGTAACTTAATATAATGTTTTTCTCTGTTGTCTACTTTCCTTTTAATCTTGGCTGCAATGCTTTTGCTTCTGCAAACCTTTTTAATTTAATATAATGAAAGTTATCCATTTTACATCTCATAAAGATCTCTATCTTTTGTTTAGTCAAAATCCTTCCCTTATCCATATATCTGACAGGTAAACTATTCCATGCCTTCCCAATTTCCTTATGTTATAACCATTTGTCTGTCATTTTATTATTTTTTTTCAAGTACAGGGTGTGAGATGTTTGTATCTAGTTTTTGCCAAATTGCTTTCTAGTTTCCTCAAATTTTTAAATCAAATAATGATTTCTTGATCCAAAATCTTGGATCTTTTGTTTGTGAAACATTAGAGTACTGTTGTCCTTAACTACTGCTCAGTGTATCAGTAATAATTTGGCACCACTCCACTGATCCACCATTTTATTTCTTAGCCAGCACCAGATTGTTTTGATGATGCCTACTTTGTATTAAGTTTGATATCTGTTACTAATAAGTTACCTTCCCTGATTATTTTTTTTTTATTGACTCCCTTGACATTCTTCACCTTTCGTCTTTTGAGATAAATTTTGTTCTTATTTTTTCCTACCCCTCTAAAATAATCATTTTGGTAAGTTGATTGATATGGCACTGAATAAGTTAAGTAATTTAGGTAGAATTGTCATTTTTATTATACTGACTTGGCCTACTGATGGACAATTAATATTTTTCCAATTGTTTATGTCTCACTTTATTTGAGTGAAAAAGGTTTTGTAGGTTTTTTCATATAGTTTCTGGTTTGGTCTTGGCAGGTAGACTCCAATGTACATTATGTTGTCTGTAGTTATTTTATTTTATCTTAATTTATTTAGTATTTTATTTTCCCCCATTACATGTAAAAAACTTTTAACATACATTTTAAAAATTTAAGTTTCCAATTCTCCCCCTTCCTCTTTCCTCACACCCCTTATTGAGAATGCAAACAATTCAATATAGTTTATACATCTATAGTCATGTAAAATATAATTCCATGTTAGTCATGTAGTGAAAGAAAACATAAACCAAAAGGAAAAAAAATTCTCAAAAAGAATAACATAAAAAAGATATGCTTCAGTCTGTATTCAGACACCATCAGTGCTTTGTCTGGGAATTGATAACATTTTTCATCATATGTCCTTCATTGTTGTCTTGCATCATTATACAGCCAAAAATAGCTAAGTCATTCATACCTAATCATCTCTATACTGATTAAAATTTTTTGTTTGTTTTTTATTCCACCTGTGGATGTTTACACTTTTCCTTTAAGTATCATATTACGTTCTCTATAGATAATCATTTCTTAATTGTTTGAAATATTCTTACTTTTTCCTATTTTCTATAACTTTATACGTTTGTTTAACCCCTCTAATTTCTACTCCAGAAGTCTCTTATTTATTTAAGCACTTTTCCTTAACCATTGATCAATTCTTGACAGTTTACATGAGCCTATAATGTTCCATTTGAGTTTTCTTAGTTACCTTGTGTAATGCATAGGTATAAAGAAAAAATTGATTCGCCATCAATATGCTTATTAGGACTAAAGGTCCACTAATAAGATGTACTCATTAAGATTGTGTTCAAACTTTATTGACAATTCAATACAAACATCAGCTCTTCTATTAATAAACCTCCAACTTAATTCCTAAAACTTGGGATATACCTTGCATCTAGTACTTAAAACAAGCTTCTCTCTCTCTGGCTTGCTGTAGACTGTGTATCTCCTTCAGAGGTGATCTAGCTCTTTTCTTGCCATAGTTCAACAAGTCTATCTTCAGCACCACAAATTTATGTTTAGTTATTATCATATGCCTCAAGTCTCCCCTGATATCCATATTGTCTATTTCCCACTGGTGTCATTACCTTTCTCTGACCTTGTCCTCACTATGGGGTCCAGAGTTCAAAGGACTACCAACACTCTTTTCTCAGTCAAAGAAAGCTCTTTCACAGACTCCATTCCTTTTCTTCCTGGAGACAGCTTGGATGGTTTATTCAAATGACCTAAGAGTTATTTCCTAAAAAAAATTGTCAGAGTATTGGGGGAAGAAAAATACCAGCTGCTTCTAGGACATTTACAGAGATATATTTTTTCATCCTTGGCAATTGAATTGTCAACATTTTTTGAAGATTATCTACAAAGCTGTTCCCTATTCTTTTTTGTTTTTGATAGAGGTATGTCCTTCATGAAATGATTGTCTTCTTAAGTCAGCCTGAGCGAGAAATTTTGGTAAGGGGGTATGAGTTGAGTCTACTTATGTTTAAACTAGGGGAAGAATTCTTCTTCTCTAACCCTGTAAAATAATATTTCTGTTTCACTTCCTTGTTTAAATGTACATAAAGTTGAATAACCAGCAAATGACTTTGCCTAGACTAAATCCTCATTATCTAAAAGCAGACCTATTTTCTCTGATGAAATACTCCTGTGGCTTTTAAGCATTTCAATCTAGTAAGCAAATATACCTGCCAAATAACTGACATTTATTTCAATGTAGCTTATATTTGTTCCTCTACAACATCAACATGTAAACTTCATTTTCTACCTGCTTAAATCCCATTGCAGCAGAATGTACTTTACATTAGCTACTTGTGCAAAAACTCATTTTCTCTATTAAATGATGCATGTATCTTGAATCACACCATAGCTTGATGTAGTAGCATTTCTATTTGTACAATATATCAAACTATTAAAAATCAGCAGAACAGTTTCAGAAGCATAGCTAGACTCAAGGTGTCCTTTATAGCAAGGCATGTTCTAGGAAAAAGTGATCAAGCAGGTAAAATAAATTTATGGTATGCCTTCATCTCTATCTTTTGGATCCTCTATCCTCTTTGAAGAATCCCCTTTGTAAATATTCCTTGCCAGTTAGGATCTGAAGTTACTTCTTAGCTGTCCCATGTTCTTAAATGTTGTGCTATATATGTACCTGACCTCCCTGGGAAATACTTTCATATATTTTCTTACTTTCTCTTCCATCCTTCTCTTTCCCCCAAACTTGCTTATTTTATTTCCTGTTCTCTAATAGTTCCACTCTCAGCTAGCATATCTAATAAAAATGAAGTAAAGATGTTAATAAAGAATATAGGAAAGAGAAGCAGAAAGGATGGGACAGAAAAGTGGAAGGAACAAAAGAGAGGGAGTAGATATAGAGAAGAAGTGAGATGGGAAGAGGAGAAGGAAAAGGGATCAGGGAAGAACAGAAAAGTGCTTATGAAGGGATGGAGAGAGAGAAGCTAAGGATAAGAAAAGAGGGAAGGAAGAAGAAAGACTGAATTCTAGGGAAAGTAGAATAAAAGTAAAGTGGGATAAAGGGAGGAGAAAGAGACTCACAAGGAGGAGGATGGAGAAGGGACTGAAGACAAACAAGAAGGAAAGGGTTAAAGTAAAAAAAACAATAGGGGACATAGGAGGACAAGAGGATAGGTAGCAAAAAAGATAGAAAAGGAAGATGAGGAAAGGACAGGTGTAGTATATAATAATTTAATTTTATCTGTTAAATGACATTTTTATTTGTTACCTTGAATACTTTTTGTTCAACTGAATTAATTACAATTAGTCAATAAATATTGAGCCTCCGCTATATGCCAGGCAGTGAAATGAACACTGGGGATATAAAAATAAAGTACCACACAATCCCTAACATCAAAGAGCTTAGTTTCAATCTAATTCTTTTTTTGTCTTCTGCTTTTCTATTATTTTTTTGGTAGCAACCAAATAATTGATCCTTTCCTCCCATGCCTAAGTGGAAGGATGTGCTTACTTTGAGAAAGATGTTTGGCCTTCAGCACAATGGAAAATCACAGTCATATTATCTGCTTTAAATAACAGTTCTCTGAGGGTTTACCAGGAGCCAATGATTATGTTTCTATTTGAAATATGTATATGACAGAGTCTTATTTTCTCACAGTGCATTTCCTAGTTGAAATACACATTTACTAGCTCTTCTGATCTATTGCTTTTTTCATAATGCAAGCTTGACATTTTACTAATAATCATACCATCTGTGGAATATGATTTACTAGAATAATATATACAATTGTTTAGATGTCTTGAATAACGACTGATAGGCAAAATTGTGTTGAAATCAAGGCTTACCTCCACAGTCTCACTTCACTTTATTTTAAAGTCAAGTGTTACAGTAGTATCCTCAAGAATCATTGACTAATCCAGTGGAATTCTGGCAATTAGTCTGCTCTAGGTTGCTTTAGGTCCTAGACTGCAAATGGAGGGAATGAGAACATTTCTTTTTGTTTCCTTAAAGAAGTTCCTTTAATTTGACTCCAGCCACAATCATTTTTTTTAAAACCATGTCCCCTGGTAATCACTGAAGTGAAAATGAATTTGTAATGGATTATGTCTCTTGGTATAGTGAATGTTAACCTTTAGCCAACCACCTATAATGTAAGATCTTAAAATGCTGTGTAATTGCAACCTAATCAATGAAATCTAACCTTAATTAGCATATGGAAAAGTATTTCTTTATAGTATCTCTATCATTGTGTTTCTTTTTCCTTACCGTAGCGTAATTCATATTTCAGACACATATGTCATTATTTTTTCCATATTGGCGTTATTTCGAAGAAAGGTTTATCATTGACTTAGAAGAGAAGAAGTTTCATGAGGTTTTAGAGCAGAGGATATGCCCATTACCACCTTTGTAAGCTCTTCCTAGGAGTCAATATAATATGCTAAGCCTCAACTTGTCGATCACATTACATTGCACTTAGTAGGGAGTCAATAAAAATTTGAGGAAGTGAGGGAAAAAGCAGGAAGACAGAGAAGAAGAGGAAGGGAAGGAAAGAGAATATGGGAAAGGCAAGTAAGGGAAATAGGGAAAAAGAATGGAATAAAAAAAAGGAATAAAAAGAAATAAAAAGAAAAAAGGGAAAAAAGGAATAAATAGATTATTTAACTTAGGTTCACAGAATGAGAGATTTAGATGTGAAAGGGACTGTGGAGGCCATAAAATATCCATAACAGCTATAGTTATTACAATTGTTAGTATTAATAGTTAGCATTTGCATATCACATTTTAGTTTACAAAATTCTTTAATATGGTATCTAATTTGATCTAAGCCTATCCTATTCATTTTGTAGATGAGGATGCTGTGGACTAAATGTATTTTTTTTTTATTTAATTTTGTTTAGGCTTTTGTTACACTTAAGTTTCAAACTGTTCCTTCGTCCTTCATAGGTCTTTGTAGTTGATTTGAATATTTATAATACTCATAATAGCTTAGTCATTTCACAGTTTTCTTTCTTTCTTTCTTTCTTTCTTTCTTTCTTTCTTTCTTTCTTTCTTTCCTTTTCTTTTGCTTATTGGAGGGCGATTGGGGTTAAGTGACTTGCCCAAGGTCACACACCTAGTGTTTCTGTATTAAGTATCTGAGGCCGAATTTGAACTCGGATCCTCCTGACTCCAGAGTCAGTGCTCTATTAACTGCAACACCTAGCTGCCCCACAGTTATTTTTCAAACAATGTTGCTTTAATTATGTGCAAAGTTCTTTTGGTTTTATTCATTTCATTCTTTATTATTTCATGTATGTCTTTCTAAAATCAACTTGCTCATCATTTTAGACAACCCAGTAGTATTCCATAATGATCATATACCACAACTTGTTTAGTCATTCCCCAATTGATGGATATCCTCTCAATTTCCAATTCTTTCCCACCACATAGAGAGTCATTATACATATTTTAGAACATATAGATTCTTTTCAATTTTCCTTGATCACCTTGGGAAACAGACTAATAGTGGTATTGCTGGTTCAAAAGAGATGCACAGTTTTATAACTCTTTGAGTATAATTCCAAATTCTTCTCTAAAATGGTTGAATGAGTTCACAGTTCCACAAATAGTATAATAATATCCCATTTTTTTCATACCCCTTCAGCATTTCTCATTTTCCTTTCTATCATTTTAGCCAATATCATGGGTGTGAGATATCTCAAGGTTGTTTTAGTTTGCATTTATCTAATTAATAATGATATTGAGTATTTTTTATATGTCTGTATGTAGTTTTGATTTTTTTCATTGAAAAACTATGTGTTCATACCCTGTGACCATTTATCAATTGAGGAATAACTCATATTCATATAAATATGACAAAGTTCTTTTTATTTTTGAGATATGAGACTTTTATCTAAGAAATTATCTATCAACATTTTGAAATTTTCTGCTTTCCTTATAATCTTGGCTACATTTGTTTATTTTGTGCAAAACCTTTAAAATTTAATGTTATAAAAATTATCCATTTTACATCTCACAATGCTCTTTATCTTTTATTCATAAATTCTTCTCCTATACATAAGTCTGATAGGTACTATGTTTCCCATTCTTCTAATTTATGTTTGGTATCTCCCTTTATTTCTAGGTCATGTATGCATTTTGATCTTATCTTGATAAGTGGTCTAAGGTATTGGTCAATACCTAATTTTTGCTAGACCACTTTCCATTTTTCCCAACATTTTTTTTACCAAATAGTGAATTCTTATTCCAAAAGTTTCAATCTTTTTATTTGTCAAGCTCAAAGTTATTGTGCCAACTTACTATTGTATATTGTATGTCTACTTTGTTCCCTTGATCCACCTTTCTATTTCTTAGTCAATACTAGATAATTTTTCAAATTCCCATTTTATAATACAGTTTAAGATCTTGTGCTGCTATACCTCCTTATTTTATACTTTTTTTCATTAATTCCATTGATAATCTTGGTATTTGTTCTTTCAAAAGCATTTTATTATTTTTTCTAGCTCAATGAAATATTTTTTGATAATTTAGTAGGGATGGCATTGAATAATAAATCAGTTTGGGTAGCCTTGTTATTTTTATTATGTTGGCCTATCCATGAACAATCAATATTTCACTCATATAAATCTGATGTCAGTATAGAAAGCATGTTTTTTATTATGTTTGTGTAATTAATGGGTTTATCTTGGCAGGTATATTCCTAGGTATTTTATGCTGTTTTGGGTTATTTTAAATAGTTATCTTTTACTATCTCTACTTGAAGGGCTTTGTTGGTGGTATATAGAAATGTTGATGATTTGTGTGGGTTTATTTTATATCCTGCTACTTTGCTAAAATTATTGTTTCAACTAGCTTTTTAGTTAAACCTCCAAGATATTCTAAGTATATCATCACATCTTCTGCAATAAGAGATAGTTTTATTACCTCACTGCACATTCTGATTCCTTGATTTTTTTTCTCTTCTCTTATTGCTAGCATTTCTAATACAATACCGAATAACATTGGTGATAATGGGCATACTTGTTTCACCCTTGATTCTATTCAGAAAACTTCTAGCTCTCTCCTATTACAGACAATGCTAGGTGATAGTTGGAGATAGATGCTTCTTATCATTTTAAGAAAAAATCTATTTATACCTATGACTTCAAATGTTTATTTTTAAATAAGATTAAATGCTGTGATTTGTCAAAAGTTTTTCTGCATCTGTTGACATGACATAACTTTCATTGTTTTTGTTATTGAAATAATGAATTCTGTTAATAGTATTCCTCATATTGAACCATACCAACATTCACAGTATAAATGCCACTTACTCACATTGTATTATCTTTATAATATATTGTTGTGGTGTCCTAGCTAGTATTCTCTTTATGATTTTTGCATCTATATTCATTAGTGAAATTGATCTGAAATAAATATTCAAATCAACTGAAAAGTGTATTTTTTGTGGTCATGTGAAAAGTGAGAGTTCAAACCCCAATCCTCAGATTCTCACTCCAACAGTGTTTTCACTGTTCCTTACTGCCCCTAACCTTCTCTAACTTCTAGCATCACTAAGTTCATGATCTACTTTAAGGAAAGTTAGTCAAATTCTCAGTTGTTCAGTTACCTGACCTGAAAAGATGTTCATAGATAGATATTTTTTAACTTATTACTGTGAGAATTCTTGTATAGGGATTTTGAGCTCATAATTCATCAACACTTCTGAATAATTTGAAACTATTCCCTTGAATTTGTTCACATAATTTCATAAGATTTTCAAGATATAATCCAACAATCATATGCTTACATGCATTTTAGGCCATTATATTTTTTGAAATAGTAAAAAAAATGAATTATTTGTAAATTATATCCCAGTAAAACTGCCCACCAAACCAATTGTCTTCAATCAAATAAACAAAACTAAGGCACTTTAGTCCAGTCATATATTTATATATGTACATACTCATATACATATGTGTATAATAATGAATTTAGTGACTAGTCTCATTTTTTAAATTAAATTTTATGTTTATTTTTAGTTTACATTATTCATTTCCACAAGAATTTGAGTTACAGATTTTCTCCCCATCTTTCCCCTTCCCACCACCCCAAAACAGTGACCCACTAAATACCCCCTCCCCCAATTTGCTCTCTCCTACATCCTCCCCCATCCCCACCTCTGACTTTTCAGTAGGGCAAGATGGATCTCTATGTCCCAGTGCCTATATATCTTATTTCCCAGTTGCATGGAAAAATATATATTTTTTCTCTACACATTTGATTTTAAAACTTTCAATTCAAGATTCTTTCCTTTCCTGTCACCTTACCCACACTTACTGGGAAGATAAGGAATACAACATAGTTTGTACATGTGTAGCTGTGCAAAACCTTTCCATAGCAGATATATTGTGAAAGACTGAATATATATTTCCATCCATCCCATCCTGCTGCCCACTTGGTCTATTCCCTACTTTAACCCTGACACCTTTCAAAAGTATGTGCTTCCAATTTCCCTCCCCTCTACCTTGCCCTCCCTTCCATTATCCCCCCTCTTATTCCCTTCCCTCTTACTCTCCTGTAGGGTGAATACCCTATTTATTGTGTATGTAATTGCCTCCCTAAGCCAAATTCAATGAGAGTAAGGTTGACTCATTCCTTTTTGCCTTCCTGTTTTTTCCCTCCACTGTAAACATTTTCCCTTGCCTCTTCTATATGAGATAATTTACCCCCTTCTGTCTCTCCCCATCTCCTCTCATTAAATTCCTCTCACATCTTAATTATCCCTTTTAAGTATCATCCCTCCTATTCAATTGGTCTTGTGCCCTCTGTCTATATATACCTGTACACATATGTACAAGCACTCATATATATATATTCATAATCATATGCCCATATACCCTCATATATATATGTATTTATGAATTTATATTCACTTCAACTATTCTCATACTGAGAAAAGTTTCATAAGTTACAATTATCATTATTCCATGTAGGAATGTAAGTAGTTCAACTTTGATATGTTCCTTATGATTTCTTTTCCCTGATTACCTTCTCATGCTTCTCTTGCTTCTTGTATCTGAATGTCAAATTTTCAACTCTGTTTTTTTCATCATGAATGCTTGTAAGTCCTCTATTACATTGGATGACCATATTTTCCCCTGAAACATGATACTCCGTTTTGCTGGGTAGGTGATTCTTGGTTTTAATCCTAGCTCCTTTGACTTCTGGAATATCATGTTCCAAGCCCTTCAATCCCTCAGTGTAGAAGCTGCCAGATCCTGTTTTATCCTGAGTGTGTTTCCACAATATTGAAATTATTTCTTCCTGGTTGCTTGTAATAATTTCTCCTTGATCTGGGAATTCTGGAAGCTGGCTATAATATTCCTACGAGTTTTCTTTTGGGGATCTTATTCAGGATGTGATGGCTGGATTCTTTCAACCTATATTTTGACCTCAGGTTATAAAACATCAGGGCAATTTTCCTTGAGATTTTCTAGAAGGATGATTTTTATGTTCTCTTTTTGATCATGTCTTTCAGGTAGTCCAATAATTTTTAAATTATCTATCCTGGATCTATTTTCCCAGTCAGTGGTTTTTCCCATGAGATATTTCACATTGCCTTCTATTTTTTATTTGTTTGGATCTGTTTAATAGTATCTTGATTTCTCATAAAGTCACTAGCTTCCATTTGCTCCAATCTAATTCTGAAGAAATGATTCACTTCAGTGAGCTTTTGAGATTTTTTTTTTCCATCTGGCAAATTTTACTTTTTAAGGCATTCTTCTCCTCATTGCCTTTTTTGAGCCTCTTTTGCCTTTTGAGTTAGTCTATTTGATTTTGGAACTCCTGAAAATGGCTTTAATATTGCTAGGTGTTTTCTTTTGGGGATCTTTTTTAGGAGGTCATCAGTGGATTCTTTCAACCTCTATTTTGCCCTCTGTCTCTAAAACATCAGGGCAATTTTCCTTGAGAATTCCTTGAAGGATGATTTCTAGGTTCTTTTTTTTTTTTTTGGATGGGGTTAATTGGGTAATTGGGGTTAAGTGACTTGTCCAAGTTCACATCACTAGTTTTGTATTAAGTGTATGAAGCCAGATTTGAACTCAGGCCCTCATGACTTCAGGGCTGTTGCTCTATTCACTGTGCTACCTAGCCACCCCAGTTTCTTTTTTTCATCATGGCTTTCAGGTAGTATAATCATTTTTCAATTATCTCTCCTGGATCTATTTTCCAGGTCAGTGGTTTTTCCCATTAGATATTTCACATTGCCTTTTATTTTTTTCATTTGTTTGGATCCATTTAATAGTATTCTGATTTCTCATAAAGTCACTAGCTTCCACTTGCTCCAGTCTAATTCTGAAGGAATGATTCTCTTCAGTGAGCCTTTCAGATTCTTCTACCATCTGGCAAATTTGGCTTTTAAAGGCATTCTTCTCCTTATTGACTTTTTGATCCTCTTTTGCCACTTGAGTTAGTCTATTTTAAGGTATTATTTTCTTCAGTCATATTGTTGACAATCTTTTCATGATTTTCTTGCATCATTCTAATTTCTCTTCCTATTTTTTCCTCAACTTCTCTTATTTGGTTTTCACAATCCTTCTTAAGCTCCTCTATGACCTGTAACCAGTTCATATTTTACTTGTAAGCTTCTGGTACAGGAGTTCATTTTTATAAGTTTTATTAAGCTTTCATAATAAAGATTCTCAATAAATAATTCTTATTATAAAGATATCTTGTCAATCCATGTTGTTAAAGGCTATAAGAAAATTATTTACTTTTCATTATATTCAGTGTTGTAGTTAGGAAATTTGGGCTCAAATATTACCTTACACACTTAATTAGTTTTGCAGTCATTAGGAAATAACTTCTCAAAACTCAGGATCCTTATCTTTGAAGTGGGGATAATTATACCTCTTTTAATTGCTTGATTTCCAAGAAACCTGGACTCACATGAGCTGATGAAAGGTGAAGTGAGTAGAACCAGCAGACCATTGTATGCAGTAAGAGAAATATTGTTTAATGGTTAGATATAAGAGACTTAGTTATTCTCAGTAGTACAGCAATCCAAAACAATTCCAAATGTCTCATAATGAAAAATGCAGTTCACCACCAGAATGGGGAAATCTGAAGTCAGAATACAGATTGAACCCATAGGATTTTTTCACTCTCATTATTTTTCTTCCATTTTTTTTGGTCTGTGCTTTCTTTCAAAACATGATTAATATGGATTTTTTTTTGCATGATCACAATATAAAACCTATATGTAATTGCTATATGATTTAAAACATCATCAATAAATACATAAATAGATGTTAAGTTTGTTTTTTGAGGATTTATTCTGAAGTTGACTTTACCAACAATTAATAAAAAATATATAAAATGGTACAGTTGAATGTCAGGTAATCATACATTGCTGAGTTCCTTTGTGAGAGGAAATTATTAAGTATTAATATGCTGAACACAAGTAAGTCAGAAAAGGAAACCTCTCTTTAGCTTTCAAAACCGCATGTTCTTTTCATTGATTTGCCTCCTTTCCATCCCTTCTTGGCACTGTCTGCCCTCTTTTACAACTGAGGTGAAGGCCACATAGCTTCATTATCTCAGAAGGTATAGGCTCCTAAAAATCATGTTGTTTCTTGAACTTAAAATTAAACCCACTGTCCTTTGCAGCTCTATTCATGGTTCGAATCTGAAAACAGTTGTATTTTATTTCATTTTCTGGGAAAAGAAATTACATTATACTGAGGGGGTGGGGAGGAATGGAAAATTCCATTGGTGCTTGAGGAATTGTACCCAGTTGTAGGTAAAGAAAATGATTTGCATGATTTAAGATAGTGAGGCAAATAGATTTCCAAAAACTTGAGCTAAAGCAGCAGACCATGATATAATGTCATTGTGGAACACTGTGTTTATGAGTATTCAGCTCACAGGTGAATTAGCAGGAGCAAGAACAGGGCTTACAGGGGGAAAATGCTGACAGATGGCAGATTTCCTGACTTCTTTCCCTCATAATGAAGTGGGATGTACAACTAGAGCTGTAAGCAAGATATTAATGCATTTTTCATTTAGTTGTGCCACTAAGGTTTTATTTTTGTAACTGGTTGTGTTCCTAGACTACTCCATAATGGCAGATAGTTTATTCAGATGCTAAAACGGATTGCTAAAGTTAAAATAAGACTGCCAGCAAGCTGAAATTAAATTAATCACTCTGGTAGTAGAAAAATAAGTAAATAAAAATTTGCATGAAAAGCAGATAGGTCAAGAATGTCTGTTCTGTATAATTGTCTCCCCTGAGGGACTTTGCAATTTGAAACTAATTTCTTTAAAGTACAAGATTTCAATGATATCAGCCTTCTCCTATTTTGTTTTCCAAGGTGGTGGTATTTGGGGGAGGGAGGGAAATTGTAAAAGAAGGCTGCAAATTAAATGCATTTGATGTGATTTTTCTGTATTGGCTTAATTGATTACCACATGTTGATGAAGGATAAGAAGAGACCTAAGTCTTTTGGTCCAACTAGATGTTCTAATTATAATACTCTCTCCCTTAAAGTCACAATGGTAGTAAGGGAAGGTTCAATAGCTTTAATAAATAAGGATAGAGCTGCAATTCTTTAAGAATGTAAAGACTTATATCTCAGAGGTCTTTTAATTGATCTAAATACATTATCCAAAGCACAATGATAAAAATTTTCCCATATAAAGAGAAATCAATATTGGACAAATTATATGTATGCCTCAAGCTAGCCAAATATTTAGTCCAAATATTAAAATTGAGATTCTGAAAAGGTATCCTTAAGCAAATTAGCCCTTATATTTCAAAATTTATATGGACTCACCCTTTGATTGAAAAAAATAATTATTTTAGTTTTTTTTTTTTTTTAACAAAACCCCTCTCAACCTAAGGTCACATTCTCCTACAAAATATATAATATCTTTAGGGGCAATGGGTTCAAGCTGACAGAACAGTGATAGTGAATCACATTTTAAACTATATATGTGGCAAAAAGCATTCAAAAGTTCTGATACTGCAGGTTCAAGAAGTACTTTTTGTCTTTGTAGGATCAATCATTATACAGGTTCTCTTGGATATATATGCTCTGCTTGACAGGTTGCTTAGCTATGTTTCCCGGGATTATCTCCATAGCCACTTTTCTTCTTTCCTTCTGATTGTCCCATTCCTTGAAGTTATGTTCTTGCTTTCAATAACCACTTCCCACAATTACAAATATAAGTGATGTCTGTCTCTGATCCCTGCTGGAATCAATATCTTCTATTGGACAAATAGCTCAGATCTACCAAAGGAAAATGGTAGTGGAGGGTATGAAGGGAAAAAGAGTACAAATGCCTTCAGTTTATTTGTGAAAGAGAAGACACGTGATAGATATAAAGAGGCCCACAAAACATTGCATCTTTGTTTGAAGTAGTGGAGGAATGGAAAATGAAAAAAACCCTGAAAGAAATGTTTATGGAAAGATTCTTGAACATAAATTTTAGAGGCTTTCTAAAGAGAGAAGAATAAAATATCAGCATCACATTCCTCCCTGGGAGACTTCCCACCAGAGTCTACTTTCATATAAATTGAAACAGATTTTTAACTGGAGGAACTTGAGGTCTAATTTATTAAATTAATTTGGAAGAGAGTATCCAAATATAGTGTGGACTGCATAGTGAAACTTTTTCTTTTATTGGGTTTAGATGAGAATTTTCAGAGAATTTTGGTATCTCCTTTCCTAATTTATATCATCTACGTACCAGTCTCATCACAGCCATCCGGGTGATATTCCATAAGGACAAACTGAGGTGGAGTCCAGTTTAAAGGAGCTTATCAATGAGTTACCTTCCAAGTTGACTATATTCATTATATATGTATCCCAATGCATGATTTAAGGGCTTCTTGTCACTTAATCCATGCCACCTCTTTGTAGGATTACAAATCATAATCTGTGATGTTAGAAACATGGAAACACCTATGTTTAAATGATTCAGGTGACTTGAATTGTTTGAAGAAAAAGTATTGGGTCCTTATTGTGAGTATTCCAGTCGTGAATACATATTCCTTTACCACTTTCCTATAGAAAGATATACATGAGCATCTTTTGCTTTTTTCAAAGATTTTCAATGGGAATTATTTATTAAAATAAGAAATAGAAGATGACAGAATATAGATAGCAACCCAGTGAAACTTTCTGGATATTCCCCTCTAAATAAGTTTAAAATAACTCCTCAAATAAAATTTTGGAACAGCACAGTGAACAAAAAGGTCAGAGTGAGACATTTTTCTCGCCTAAAACACCTTAGGAGATTGGCAGGAAAGGTATTTGATACAGAGGTTAAGGCTGACCTGGAGAGCACACATAGTAAGCAGGTGGCACAACCAGCAGCAGTGAGTTTGAAGGTGTCTAAGACAATGGAAGCAGTACATATAGGAGCTCCCAGCCCAGAGGAGTTCTGGGTCCCGGCTCCAGGATGGAGAGGAGCACTTGTGGTTGGTCAAAAGGGAGCAGTGAAATTGTAATATAATTTTAATTTGAAGACCCCTTTTTGTATTGGCAAGTAAGCAGGTTCTTAGCACTTAGTAACTAATCAAACCTCTAAAAGAAACAGAAGGTATGAACCCCTGCTCCTTATGTAACAGAAAGGAGTTGGCTGAAACAGGAAGTAGCTAATGCTATGTATATAAGAAAAGCCCCAGAGAGGTCTGGTCAGAATTTCTTCAGACAAGAATCTGCTGGCAGAGCAGCTACAGAAGAGAGAATCAAGAACTGAGCCAGAATTTCCTGAGAACTTGTGGTGGTGGAGCTTCTGAACAGGAGCCCAGGAGCCCAGGAGCTAGTGACCTAGGGGTGGAGGGTCTGTTGTATTTTCTAATGATTGTACTTAGTAAATAATGATCCTTAGTAATTGATTGCTGAATAAGTGACTGATTGAATTAACTTAGTGGGCTCCATGAGTGGAAGATTTTGCCAACTGTACTTTGAGATGATTTTTCTTTATTCTAAATATTGTGACCACTTTGGTGCAAACTATATGGCCATTTTAATGATAAGCTGTTGTGAATACTATATTATGATTTTCTGTGATAAGTTGTAATATTGTGAATGTTGTCCCTTGATTTTCTGTGATTGTTTTATTTGTTTTGTTATGGAATAAAGAGGGTGTTCACTATACTGTGTAATCAGAACATTAGAAGCTTTTCACAGTAGAATTCTTCTGGAAAGCTGCTCATGCACGGAATTATAAGCAGGAACCTTGGTTGTAGTCCCAAGCCAGAGAGGAGTACTAGCACTTATAAACAATGAGGAACAAAGATAAATTCTGAAGAACATGACAACTTAAAAACAGAGTTGCACATGTGGCAAAAGAGGCACAAAAATTCATGGAAGAAAAAAGTGGAATAATCCAGATAGAAAAGGAGTTAAATATCCATTTAAGAAAAGAACTCCTTAAAAATTAGAATTGGACAAGTGAAGGTAATGATTCCATGAAACATCAAATCACAATGAAGCAAAGTGAAAAGAATGAAAAGAGAAGAAAATATGAAATACCTCATTGAAAAAAGCAACCAACCTAGAAAACAGAGAAGATACAATTTAAGAATTATTGAACTACCTGAAAGTTATGACCAGAAAAAAAGTCCCTAGATATCCCATTTCAAGAAATAAGACAATTACCCAAATAACTTACAGAAAGTAAATTAGAAATTGAAATAATACACTGAACACCTCCTAAAAGAGATCTCAAAAGAGAACACCAAGGAAGATTATAGACAAATTCCAGAACTGTCAGGTTAAGAAGAAATTGTTGCAAACTGTGGGAAATAATTCAAATTTTATAGTGCTATAACTGGGATCATACAAGATTTAATAGCTTCAAAAGCAAAGGATTGGAGGGTTTGGAATATGTTATTTCAGCAGGCTAAGGATCCAGGGTTACAATCAAGAATAACCTACCCAGCAAAACTGAGTATAATCTTTCAGGGGGGAAAATGACATTTAAAGAAATACATGACTTTTAAACATTCCTGTTGAAAAGGCCAGAGTTGAATAGAAGATTTGATTTTCAATCCCAAGACTCAAGAGAAGCAAACAAGGCAAACACGAAAGAAATCACAAGGGACTCAATAAAGTTAAGCTGTTCACATTCCTATATGGGAATATAATGTGTGTAACTCCTAAGAACTTTATTATTATTAAGGCAGTTTTAAGGAGTCTATATAAACAGATGACATGAGTGTGAGTCAATTATGTTGGGATTGGAATGATCAAAAAACGTAAAGGGATGAGAAAGAGATGCACTGGGAGAAAGGGGAAGGAAGAGGGAGAATGGGGAAGATTTTCTCATACCAGAACTGTATGCAAGGAGGAGCTTTTATAGTGGAAGGGACAATAAGGAGTTATTCCACAATTGATGAAAAATTAAAGGAGTTGGACACAGGCAGTTATCAGTAGAAGAAATCAAAACTATATTCATATGAAAATTCTTTAAATCATTATCAATTAAAAGAATGCAAATTAAAATAATACTGTAGCATTACCTCACACCAAAAATCACAAATGCTGGAGAGCATAAGGGACTATAGATACAAGAATAGATTGCTGATAAAATTGTGAACTATTCTAACCCTTCTGGAGAACAATTGAAACCATGTCCCCAAATCTATAAAACTGTGCCTCTACTTAACTCCAATTGCCCTCCAAAAAGCAAAAAAATCAAATAAACTGTGCCTTTATGCCACTTAATACTACCACCAGATCTGTGCCTCAAAGATATCAAAGAAAAGGTAAAAGCAATCATATGTACAAAAATTTATAGAAGCTCTTTTTTGTGGTGGCAAAGAATTGGAAATCAAGGAGATGCTCATCAAATGAAGAATGTGTAAATAAGTTCTGGAATATGATTGTGATGGAATACTATTATGCTGTAACAAATGCTAAGGGGGTGGTTTTAGAAAAAAATTGTAAGACATACATGAAATGATGCAAAATGAAGTGAGAACTGGGAGAACTTTATGCACAACAACAGCAATGTTGTAATGATGACCACTTGTGAAAGACTTAGATACCTTAATCAATACAATGATCCAAAACAATTCCCAAGGACTCAGGATGAAAAAAATGCTATCCACTTACAGAGAGAGAACTGATGAACTGAGTGAAAATTGAAGTATAACATTCTTGCTTTCTCTCTTTCTTTGTCCTTTTTTTTCTTTTTTGTGATATATCTAATATGGAAATTTTTTTGCATGATTTCATATGTATAATTAATAGCATTTGCTTACCGTCAAAATGAATGTGTGAAGGGAGAAGATTTGGAACTCAAAGTTTAAAAATAAAAGGATTGTAAAAATAAATAATAAATTAAAAACCAGACAGTGTATTTATACTAACTAACCTCTATATGAAATTATTTACCCATATAGCTTTGGTATTTATAAAAATTCAAGTACCTTAACATCATTAATTGTCTCACTTCTGAAGTTTAAAATAACTCCATTTAAGTGTTAAAGAATGTGTCATAAATTTCCTGGCTAATGTCTCTTTGTCAAATTGGAATTCTTAAATCTTATCAGTGTGGTGATATTATTATATAGGTTTTTCAGCATTCAGCTTTATCAGCATTGTTCAAAATGTCATGATTTTTAAGAAGACAAAAAAATCCCTAACAGATTAGCACAACAGCTAGTCTCCTGAATATTACACTGATTTTCAAAATATACTTGCACTCATGGCATGTTTTAACATTTTCAAAGCACTCTCCTATACAATATCTCTTTAATATCTTAATGATCTTGTAACATAAGCAGTACATTACATTAATATTCCAATTTTACTGATGAAACACAGAGTTGTTAAGCAAATTGTTTGTTGTCCCATAGCTAATTAATGAGAAAGCCAGGACTAAAACATAGATGTCTTGTCAGTGAGCCACATGGTCTTTCCACTAGACTAATCTAATTTCCTAGGACCATATAAAATAAGAAATATTTAGAGGTAGCAGGAACCTTAGAGTCTATTGAGTCCAACCACCTCATTTTACAAATGAGGAAGCTGAGCTACAGAGAAATCGATTTTTCCAGAGCCACTTGACTAAATGTCTGTGATGGGATTTAAACTCAGGTCTTGTTAATTCTAATAGCAGTGTTTTATTCATTATTCCTTCCTTGTTTCTTCATGGGTTTTGAAACGGGAGATAAGGAAGATATATAAAAGAAGATGTATAGCCTCTATATAGTTTGCTTGACCAATGTATATTTCTATAAGAAGTGTGACACAGGCTCATAGGTCAGGCAAATAAAGTGGTCATTTTTTTGGTCCTCTTTGTGTCCTCACCAGTATTCTCTCCTCTCTAAATGGGTACTTATGGACTCACAAAAGCCTCAGATTGTTCACAGAAGTTGTTGCTAATTAAATACTTCGGTTGATACATGAATTTATCTATGTGGGCAATACTTCAGTTGATACATGAATTTATCTATGTGGGCAATTTGTTGATCAATATTCCTCCACATTTTAAAAGGTAATTTTTAGAGTTACTGTGGCCAAAAAAATCATTACCTGTTGTCCAATATTCTCTTAGCCTCCCTGTGCTTAGGTCAGTCCTTGTAAGAATTCAGTGCTAGGCTTACATTTTAAGGCTCATCAATTTGGAAAGACTCTCAAAGTCCTCATTCCATTAGAGTATCTATATAGAAAACACAATTACTTCCATACCTTGATGATAAAACTAAGTTTGACTTTACTTTGAGAGTGGTCTAGATACAAGGCAAAAAAAATATCACCAGTACGCTGGTGGTCTCATCATGTAAAGATTTCCTATCACAATATTTCACTGGAAACTTATTTGTTCTGGACTCACATACAGCTTATTACTTAAAATTTCACATAGGTTATTTGAATAGACCTGCCATCAAGTAGAAAACCCTACAGCTATCTGAAAAGGAAATGGGAAAATTCTATGATATGTAAGGGCTAAGCCACTAGTGTAATGGGTCAATCCCTCGTTCTTAAATTGAATGTTTTATGGTATTCATATGCTTGGAAAACTATGAAATCTATGATAAATTGAAGCATTTGCTGTAGATGCAAAAATGTGAAAAAATGAAATATATTTTTCTTGTCTCTTTTTTGAAAGAGTGATCATTAATTTGCTCTTTGGACTTCTGACTTAGAACTTTCACTGGGGTCAATGTGACTGTGTGTCTGTCTATCTATCTATCTATCTATCTATCTATCTATCTATCTATCTATCTATCTAAATATCTATCTTTCTGTCTGTCTAAGAAGGGCATATGGACTAGTGTTATGCTTTCACTGGTATAGGCAATTTCCTAATAAAGAAACTTTTTTTTTCTTTTAATGATGGTTCTCACTTTCTCTGTAACTACCAAAGTTACTGACCTAGTAGTTGTATTGCTGAGTATGCACAGTTTGGTTTCTCTTTCGGTGTAGTTCTAAACTGCTCTCCAGAATGGTTGGATCAGTTCACAGCTCTCCCAATTAGTGCCCCAATTTTCCAACATCCTCTCCAACATTTATCATTTTTCTTTTTTATCATATTAGACAATGTGGTGTGAGGTGATATTTCAGAGTTGTTTCAATTTTCATTTCTCTAATAAATAGTGATTTAGAGCACTTCTTCATATGCCTATTGATATCTTTCATTTCATCATCTTAAAACTGCCTGTATATATCCTTTGACCATAATGTGTGTGTGTGTGTGTGTGTGTGTGTGTGTGTGTGTGTATAAATGAGGCCTTCATCAGAGACACTGGTTGTAAAAAATGTTTCCCAGTTTTCTGCTTTCCTTGTAATATTGGTTGCATTGGTTTTATTTGTACAAAACTTTTCAGTTTAATATTATCAAAATTAGCTATCCTTAAGTCTTTTCCCACTGGATACTATTTCCACAGTGAACACACATATCATTTAGCAAAGAAACCCATTTATCCAGTCAATAGCAAAACAAAAATCCTAGAAATTATACTGAGAACATATACCAGAACTCTCATTGTAAGTGAGACAACACTTAAATTAGAGAAAGAGAATCCTTGATCTCACTGAAGGGGAAATTCCTTGAAGGCTCTAGTACAGTAAAGCTGGTGATAGGGATATGATGGAGATTGCCAATTCCTTTTATTCAGTTTCTTCCTAGTCTTTTCCTTTAGCAACTTGAAGTATGATTGGTGTAATCCATCCTGTCTTTCAAAACTGGAAGCCAGAAACACCTGAAGTGCCTGCAGAATCCAAAGAGAGAATGAACATATTTGAAAAACTCAGAGACTCAAAGTTCTTGGTGTTCACTTTTCTCCTGCTATGGGGCAACTTTTGAGATGATCCTCATATGGGCACAGGACATTTATCACCATCAAGTAAAAGAGAATCCCAACAGACTTTGGGATATTGGTTACATACACATACATACACATACACACACACACACACACACACACACAATGTCCTTGTAATTTATATCTATTATGATTGTTGCCTTGTAAATCTTATACTAGGTGAAGCTGGGAATAAAAATATTTGACATCAATACATGAAATTAGAAAACTATCAGAAACATACCACTATGATTTAATTATGTAAGAAATCATGGAGCACATTTTTTACACTGGAGGAAATATTCTTTATGTTTATTTTATTAAACTTTATATATTAGGTTCATAGTAGGTCTTATTGATTTCTCCTTCTTTCTTTTTCAGGATATATGTGAAATTAGGTTCTGGAAGTAGCAAACACCTAAGAGGTAATTTGTTTCAGGACAGTCATTGTAGCAAATTGTGAATCCTTTGAATTTTTAATCCTAAACTTCTTTAAAAATATATTCCACAGACATCTTTAAAACACACAAGTAATAAGAAATAACCTTACTAATTGTGGTTATATTTCATTCTACTGACTTAATATCCACTCCCTCCCAAACCAAAATAAATATTTTAAAATAAACATACAAATATAAAATCTATTTCAGTGCCCTCTCCCATATATTAATGATATGAGGAGAGTAAGAGAGCACACAAACTTCCTCAGAAGCTGACATTTTGGAAATGTCATAGTTTATGAGGAAATAATGAAAATTCAGGTAACATGGCAGAACACTCTGACCTTTAAGCTGAGGGATTGATATAAGTTCTTAGGTAATCTCTATAAAGCAAATGAGAGGTAAAAATTCAGTTACTAATAAGTAATTGAGGACTTCAAAGGTCACAATATTTGAAGTAATTTGTACATTTTGGGGGCATGGAACATACTTTTTTCCTTTTAATTATCAGGTTCCCCTCCCCCTCAGAAATAGCTTACTTACATACAGAAGAAGGTTTTGTAAAATTTTGAAATCTGATTGATTTCTGTAGTACCTGTAAATTTTGCTTGTGTACCTCATCAAGCATTTAGAATGAAACTCCCTTTTATTTCCAATGGTTAATGTTTATCAGATAATATTAATATAATCTTTATGATTTAAAATCACATTAGACCTAGTTCTTCAAGGATTTTATTCTCTTGCTTATAATATTAGGTACACAGAAAGTCTTTTTTATAGTAGAAAATTATGAAAAGAAGTATTACAATAGGAAGGATGGTAAATTTGGGGTCAGAAGACATAGGTCAGGATTTTGTCTTTGATAATTACTACCTCAGTGATCTTGAGCAAGTTGCTTAAGCACTCTAGGCCTCAATTTCCCCATCTGCAAAGTGAAAGAGCTGGGGCAAATAAACTTTGAAATCCCTTTAGAATTTAATTAATAACCTGATGACCTTAAGTAATACTTCATTGAATTGGAAGAATTAAAACATTTCTTTTGAACTGAGGTGAGCTTAAGCCCAGAGCTCAATGAATTGTCAGAGAACTATTCTACAAGGAGTATGATTGATTTACTTTCTTCCTGTAACTTTGGCCTTATTGGATTTCTCTTGGCCAAAGAAATGCCAAACATATTCAATTTCAAGATACTTGTCCCCAACACTAAGTTTTTCAAATCTTAAGAGCATATAAAAATCAAATTCAATAACCTTTATCAATACTGTATTAAAGTAGAAATATATGGTATTTCCAGTCTTTTGAAGAAATTATTTTTAAAAGAAGGCTAGTAGACAGAATACATGAGTAGAATAAAGCAAAATTTAAGTTTTGATTATGGTATTGTTAAGCATGCAGATTTTTCCAAGGCCAGTGTTTGGTTTCTATAAAGTTAAAGTATCCTTTGCATAGATAAATTTTATTCTGTTCCATTATTTTTTCCTATCCACAGAAAGAGCTCTAAATGATGAATGGATCTTAATTTTTATCTTTTTGAGAAGAAGTTCAGGCCAAGTTAATGTTAACTTGGCTCTTCTTAGTTGTTCTGTCATTTTTCAGCTCTGTCAGAGACACTTCATGATCCCATTTGGGATTTTCTTAGCAAAGATACTGGAGTGCTTTGACATTTACTTCTGCATCTTATTTTACAGGTGAGGAAACTGAGGCAAACAGGGTTAAAAGACTTGCCAACAGTCTCATAGTAAGTTTCTGAGGTCAGATTTGAACTTAAGAAGATGAGTATTCCTTATTTCAAGCCAGACACTTATCTACTTTGCCACCTATCCACCCAAACATAGTTTTCTTCTCAGTACATTGTTACATATAATTACTAATATAAAGGATGAAATTGGTTAGTGTAGGTTCATGATTGGGGCAACTTTTTTTAGAAATAAAAAACAGCATTTAAACTTTCCTGGTCAACCTTAACATCTTCATGACATTTGAATCCTCTTTTCTTAACATAATGGAATGAATAATTAGATTTTTATTGCTCTTTTCAACTATAGTGTTCTACTTTTTATGATTTTTGTTTTTCTAGATCAACATCACATAATTTTGATGCTGTTTATTCTTATACCCTATGCTCTGTTCCATCTTATGTATCAAAATTTCAAATTATACTAATAAAATATCTTAGAATGAAAAGATTTAATTTCCATCAATAACACCAGCTTCAGCACTAAAATGGATTCTAAAAGTGAGAGGTCTTTCTAAAGGAATTATATCCATAAAACTTGTGTCCTAGCAATACAAAACGTATTATTATACTGATAGATTTTGAACTCTTTTCTAGAGTAAAAAATACTTTGCTTACTCTACATAGATCAGTGATGACAGTTGTGAAATTATTTCCAAACTGTAAGATTTCAATATTTCCTTCCCATGTGCTTTCCTCTTCTTTTCAGTCTTCAGAAAAACCTTATTATTGTAAGCACACTGGAAAAGCTATAGGCAATAAACTCTACAAACCATTTTTTAAGGAACACTTTCTTAATAAGTAACTATAATGATGCTAGCTGACATGACATTTTGCACTCTTAATGACTCCATACAACCAAAGGTCTTGCTGTGATGGGTTGAAGCTCAGTCAACTAAACTGTTCCACATTCCTCATATTTATGCCCTGTGGTCAAAGATGTAGGATAATGTATTCCAAGGTACTGCAAGATTTTGCCTTCAAATAGCTACTATCTTATATTGGGGGTTTCTAGAGACTGTGCCATCATATGCAAAAATGTCTTTCTCCTTTATTTATTGCTCTGAAGCATGAACATTACTGAATCTCAGTGTTCAAGGTATGTCCAGAAGGGGTCATGTCAAGTTAAGTCAAGTCATAGAACATTTTATTGAGTATATACAATCCATTCATCTATCTGTCTGTCTGTCTATCTATCTATCTATCTATCTAATCTAATCTATTTGTCTCTCTATATATCTATTTCTAAGTGGAAAGGGGCTAGCTCTAAAGGGAGCCAGAAAATGATTCTTATAGAATAATGACTTTCAATTGAGATTCGAGGGAAGGCAGGGAACCAGGAGGTGAAAGCAATGACGGGAAGCATTTCAGACATGGAAGACAGCCAAGGAAAATGCTCTGATTTGGGAGATGGTATATTATTCTCAAGGAATTTCATATCATTGGATCACAGAGCACTTGGAAAAGGATAAGATGTAAAAAGATTGGAAAGGACGAAGTTACAAGTGTCTTTAAAGTGAAGAATGGATTGGAATAGAGAGAAAACTGAAGCAGGGAGACCAATGAGGTCTACAGAAGCTTAGTCATAAAATGATGAATTTTCATATTAATGTGATATCAATATTAGAGAAGAGAAGGGGACATATCAAAGGGATATGTGAAGGTAATATCACCAGGATTTGGTGATAGTTTGGGAATAGGGGTAGGTGGGAGAGACAGGAATTGAGGATGAAATCTAGATGACAAGTCTCGATGACTGGGAGATTTGTAGTGCCATCTATGATAATAGAGTAGTTAGCTAAAGGAAGGCATTGGGAGAAAGTAAATGAGTTTAGTTTGGGGAATGTTGAGTTTGGTATCTATGGAACATCCAGTTCAAGATATCTGATAAATAAGTGGGCCTCGAGATAAAGAGAAAAGTCAGGGCTAGATGAAGAGTTTTGAGAGTCATCTACATAGAAATTATCTCATTCTTGGGAACTGATGACCAACAGGTATGTCTTTCTCTTTTTCTCACACATATGTGTGTATATAGAAACACATCTGGATAGATATAGGAATTTCTGTTTATATATACACATTTTTGCGTATATACATATATGTGTATATATGTATGCATATACATGTATGTGCATATACACACATTTTCCTATGTCTATCTATATATCTACCTGCCTAACTATGTGTCAATCTATCCATCATCTATCATATATTTCTATATCTGTCTGTTGGGGAACGAAGGAGACAAACAACTAGGTAGACTGATAGAGACAGAGGCTAAGGGAGACAGAGAGACAAAGTGAGAGAATAAACTAATCTCATTTCATTTTCAATCTAATTTCTCTTTTCCATTTTGCTTCTTTTCTTCCTCTTCCTCCCTCTTGACTAGATGATTTTTGTATGTGAACATTGATAGTGGTGATATGATAATTAAACTTCCAAATCATTAATATGATCTTTGGAGGACAAAAATAAGTTTTAAGTTTATTTATTTTTCCCTTTGATTTTGAATTCCTCTGTATGTCATTCTTTGAATTCTTCTATATTTCATTACCTGAAACACTAAAGAGCTAAGTTTGAGGTGTTGTGCCTAATTCAGTAGTATTCAGAAATAGAGTAGGATATGGCATTACTAAATTATTGTTGTTATTTTAAAATCTTCCTATTTAACTTGGAAATTTTAAAATTATTGATGGTTTTGTCAGTCATTGCAAAGTACCCTAATTTTGGAGGAAAACATGAACTATGTAATGCATTATAATTTATATTACTCCCTTTCTGGCACTTTATTTTTCAGGTAACTGATTTATCACCTACTCCTCAAAATTTTGTATTTCATATTCCACATTTTATGCATGGGCTTCTGATGTAATTGACCCCTGATAGCCCCTAGATTCTTTTGAAGAGCAGCTCCAGGACACTTGCTACTTTGGTCCTTTTTACATCTAGCTCTTTGTGACCATACTTTTCTCAAGTTGTCTTGTATTTACTTATCTATGTGTTTATTGTATCTCCAAGTAAAATATAATGCACTTGAAAGTTTGGGTTGTTTACTTATTTATGACTATAAGTTCTCAAATTCTGCCTTGCATATAGTCAGCATTTGATAAATGTTTATTAAACTGGATTGAATGTGAACTGGAGTAGTCAAGGTGATTTATAGTTTCAGCTACAGCAGCATGTGTGGGAGCCATGTACCTTGAGTAAAAGCTGTGGAGATTTGAATGTATTATACACTTTATATTCCTTTTATATGCCCAAATTTTGAAATTTGGAACTATACAGAGAAGTAAATCAGAAAAGAGGATAACAACTTTAAAAATAAACAGTTTTTGAAACTTAATAGTATTGGTCAGATCATCCTCACTTTTACAATATACTTACATTTCTTAGCATTTTTTCATGTCTTTAATATCTAATCAGGTAATTTAATAATATACTTTCTAATCATGGGTAAACTGCTTGAATTTTACAGAATCATAGAATTTCAAGAGATTTTAGAAGTCATCAATTAATTTAAGCCTGAAGAGGAATCCAATCTACAAGATCCCTGACTCTCTGGGACTATATTTCAGAATAGAGTTTGTAATTTTATGTCACCCCTTGAAGTTATAGCACACAACCAAGTCTCTCCCATGTTCCCACAAACTCTGCTCTTTATATACATGTAGTATCAAGTAATCATTTTCTCCACCATTTCCACCACTGAAGAATATTATATGCATTCATGTTGGCTTTAACTCTGGGTTACAATATGGAAAACATAGGAAGATGAGTTCTGACTACAATTTGTATGCCTCTTAAACAAACTTAAGAGTTTGTCTTCATAAAAGAGTGATTATAGATTTTATATGGTAGTACTAGATATGGAAGACTATTTACTTTCAAATGAGGTGTCCTTAATGAATTCTGGGTATTTAAGTGTATCATAACTTAAGGGAGAGTGGGGGAAGGGGTTAACCTAGCTTGGATTTTTGTTTTGTTTTGTTTTGAGATTTTGGTGATTATTTTGATTGAATTGGTTTCTTTTATAATCTTAAGTTTGTTTTTTTTCTGTACTTTAAAAATATTCTTAGCATGTATCCAAAATCTTCATTAGACTGACAAAAGTGTCCTTGGCATAAAAAAACCTAAGAACCCGATTCTATATTCTTGCACACTATCACAATTATGGTGACTTTGGTTACTTCCTTGTGCTTCTAAAATGCTTGTGTAATCAAGTATGAAATTGTCATCTGCATTTCCTGGATTATTATTTTTTTTTGCCATAGAAAATTCATGTCCTGGACCAGTCCATCAAATATATCCAGAAAAGCTCAACACACACTTGTAATAATGTAGGGATTCTGAGATTTATTGGGTGTTTATTTAGAAAAATGGTGAATGACACACAACTACATTATTTAACAAGAACTGACAGCCTAGTTGGGGTGAGATCACATCAGCAGTGCTACCTATATAGAGTAGACAAACTCTCTCGAGGTCGTTTCTGTTCAAAAACATAGAAGCAATCGGTCCTCTTTCTAGAGGTCTTCACTCTCTTGGAATCAGTTACACATAAACATGAACATAAACTCAAAATACACACACATGCACATAAACCTGCTCTAATGGACAGGTTTTAATAGGCCAACAAATATATTAACATAGAATAAGACATTCTAAAAACACTTTGACAAAGAGATCCCTGGTTCACATAACACCAAACATTCTCAATTTATTCTGTTCATAAATGTTTCACTTAATAATAATCTGCCTATTTTAAAAAGAGTAAACTATTTGGATTAGATTACCAGTATTAAGAAATGACTGCCAGTAATTCTTATAAATTACCTTTCCGTTTATACATAGTAATTTGCATGCTGTTTCCAGCATTAAATTGTGAGATCCTTGAAGGCAGGGCCTGATTTTTGTTGTTCTTTATTATGTCCATTCCTTAGCTCACTGTTTGACACAAAGCAGGTGCTTTACAAATACTTGTTGACTTGACCTATAGGATAGAAGCCAAGGTTCCAGTTGACATAACCCTGTCCAAAATACTTATCTTTTCTTTCTATACTCCATGACAACTTATTTGTACTTTTTCCATTCTGTTGTATATAACATCCCCATTCACTATATGTGTAAACTTTTCGCCAAGTGTTTGTTTCTATATGGAAAATTTATCAAGTTTCCAGGAGTCCATCAACATAGGGGGAACACATCCAGATTCTCAAATGTTCATTGCTAACAAGTGTCTTTTATGGCTTTTTTTTTTAACATAATGCTTCTTGACTCCTAACTGCCTCAAAGAGTCAGGTATGTATTTGCCTTTGTCCTCCACTACATGACACAGAAGTTAAACATACTGATGATAAAAATACACATACACATGCAGACACACACACACAAACACACACACACAGAGTAAGAAACAAAAATAAGTTCCAAAGTCAACTGTTAGTGAATCAACTTCCTAATTAATTTGCCTTTCCTCCATTAAAATATTCATTAAAGGAGGTGGAGTCAAAATGGCTGAGGAGAAACAGCATTTCCTAAGATTTCTCGCACACACCACTTCAAAATTATATAAAAGGGGGACTCTGAACCACCTCTGGAACTCCAGAACCCATGAAATGGCACAGAGAAGTTAATCTCCCACTAAGGACAGTCTGGCAGCCCATGAGGGAGTGGCCAGCACAGTGCTCTGAGAGCCAAGCCCAGGCCCTCTTGAGTCTGAGGTTTTAGCCCCAGGGTGGCAGGACCAGCAACCAGCTGGAGGGACCCCAGATCACCAGCAGCTGTGGCATTTCCAGAAATATCAACACATAGATGCCTAGGAGAAAGTGGGAGGTCCGTGCCCTATGGACTTTGGGACTGGTAGGGAGAGTGTGTCAGCTTCTTCCTCTGGGGGCAAGAAGCCACTGAGGAGCCAGTGCAGCTTGTGCCACATTGCCACATTGTAGCTTCAGCTCCTGGCCAGTGAACTATAGGGGGATCCAGTGATTAGCCTGGAGGGTAATCACTCTTGCTTTACCCTTCTTGGATCTGGATTACTGTCTAGAGTGGAGGTCTTGGGCTGTGTGACCAGCTTGCCAGAGTGTGTGGAGCCTTCACAGAGGCCACCCAACTAATACCTCCAGCAGTTGAGAAAACCCTAGTGTTTGGGACAGAAGATCCCCTGTCTGGTGGCGGAGTCCTACTGTGGAAACAAGCCCCAAAGTCAAGTAATTGGGTGGCAACATGCCTAGGCAAAGGAAACAAAATAAACAGAAAAATTCAACATTGGACTCCTATTTTGGGGGCAAAGAGTATCGAAGCATGGAACAGGAGGAGGCCTGTGAGGTCAGAAATCCTTAACAAAAGCCCCGTATGAAAATATGAGCTGGTAACAGGCCATAGAGAACCTTAAAAAGCATATAAGAGAAGTGGGAGAAAAATTGGGAAGAGAAATGAGAAAGATGCATGAAAAGTATGAAATGACAGTGAACAGCCTGAATGAGGAAAATAACACATTAAAAAATAGACTACCTCAAATGGCAAAAGAGGCCCAAAAACACAATGAAGAGAAGAATGCCTTAAAAAGACGACTTTGGCAGATGGGAAATGAATCTCAAAAGGTCACTGAGGAGAATCATTCCTTCAAAATTAGACTTGGGAAAATGAATAGAATAGAAGGCAATGTGAAATATCTCATGGGAAAAACCACTGACCTGGAAAATAGATCCAGGAGAGATAATTTAAAAATTATTGGACTACCTGAAAGCCACAATCAAAGAAAGAATCTAGAAATCATCCTTCAAGAAATTCTCAAGGAACATTGTCCTGATGTTTTAGAACTAGAGGACAAAATAGAGGTTGAAAGAATCCACAGATGACCTCCTGAAAAAGATTCCAAAAAGAAAACTCCTAGGAATATTGTAGCTGGGTTCCAGAATTCAACTTTAATCCAGAAACAACTTTAATATTGTGGAGACACAATCAGGATAACACAGGCAGGATAACTGGCAGCTTCTACTCTAAGGGATAGAACAGCATGGAATATGATATTCCAGAGGGCAAATGAGCTGGGATTAAAACCAAGAATCACCTGCCTAGAAAAACTGAGTGTCGAGATCACCTCCAGACTATGTAAAAGGGGACTATGAACAACTTCTGGAGCCCCAGCACCCACAGAATGACACAGAGAAGCTAACATCCCCCCGAGGACAGCCCAGCAGCCCTGCAGGAAGGACCAGCACAATGGTCTGGGAGCCGGCAGTGCAGCACACAGAGAGTGGGGAGCCAAGCAGGGAGCTGAGCATAGCCAAGGGCCTGACTCATGGTTTTAGCCCCAGGGTGGCAGGGCCAGTAGCCAGCTGGAGGGACCCCAGAACACCAGCAGCTGTGGGGATTCCAAAATTGTCAACATAGACATGCCTAGGACAAAGTGAGAGGTTAGTGCCCTATGGACTTTGGGACCAGTATTTGGGGAATGTGTTGGCTTCCTCCCCTGGGGGCTAGAAGCTGCTGAGGAGACACACCATTTTGTAGTTTTCAGAGGCAGCTCCAGCTCCTGCCATGAGAACTGTAGGGAGATCCAGCGATCAGTCTTGGGGGGTAATCGCTCTTGCTAGTGGGTGGGTTTCTAGCTTGCCAGAAACAGAAGTTGCCCCCCACACATTTGGGATGAAAATTCCTCTATTTGGCCTTAAAGCCATACTTTGGCAACAAGCCCAAAACTCAAGTAATTAAGTGGTAACATGCCAAGACAAATGAAAAAAATTAAACAGAAAAATGCAACCTTAGACTCCTACTTTGGGGGCAAAGCATAGGGGAAGAGGACTGTGAGGTCAGAAGTCCTGCTCCAAAAGCCCCAGGGGAAAACATGAGCAGGTTGCAGGCCATAGAGGACTTTAAGAAGGACTTTAAAATCAAATAAGAGAAGTGGAGGAAAAATTGGAAAGAGAAATGAGAAGGATGCAGGAAAAGTATGAAATGAGGGTCAACAGCCTGTCTGAGGAAAACAACACCTTAAAAAATAGACTAACTCAAATGGCAAAGGAGGACCAAAAGGGCAATGAGGAGAAGAATGCCTTAAAAAGTCGAATTTGCCAGATGGAAAAAGAATCTCAAAAGTTCAATGAGGAGATTCATTCTTTCAGAGTTAGACTGGAGCAAATGGAAGCTAATGAATTTATGAGAAATCAAGATGCTGTTAAGCAGATCCAAACAAACAAACAAACAAAAAGATTAGAAGGGAATGTGAAATACCTCATGGGAAAAACCACTGACCTGGAAAATAGATCCAGGAGAGAAAATTTAAAAATTATTGGACTACCTGAAAGCCATGATCAAAGAAAGAACCTAGAAACCACCCTTCAAGAAATTCTCAAGGAAAATTGCCCTGATGTTTTAGATCCAGAGGGCAAAATAGAGGTTGAAAGAATCCACCGATCACCTCCTGAAAAGATCCCAAAAAGAAAACTCCCAGGAATATTATAGCCAGGTTCCAGAATCCCCAGATCAAGGAGAAAATACTACAAGCAGCCAGGAAGAAACAATTTCAATACTGTGGAAATACAATCAGAATAGCACAGGACCTGGCAGCTTCTACACTAAGGGATTGAAGGGCATGGAATACGATATTCCAGAAGGCAAAAGAGCTGGGATTGAACCCAAGGGTCACCTACCTAGCAAAACTGAGTATTTTGTTTCTGGGGAAAATATGGCCATTCAGTGGAATAGAGGACTTTCAACCATTCTTGAGGAAAAAAACCAGAATTGAATAGAAAATTTGACATCCAGACGCAAGAAAGAAGAGATGCCTGAGAAGGTAATCGGGAAAAGAAATCAAAAGGAACTTTTCAAAGTTGAACTATTTACATTCCTATATGGAAAAACAATAACTGTGACTGTGGAAATCTTTCTCACTGTGAAAATAATGGAAGAAGGGTATATGGTCATATGAAGACATATGTGAATGTGTGTGTATATGGTTACAGTTATATATGGATAGAGGGCATAAGTTGAATTTGTTGGGAAGGGAGGATACTCAAGGGGTGAAATTATGAGATGAGAGAGGGAAGTGGCAAGAGGAGATGGGGAGAGACAGGGTAGGGTAAACTATCTCATGTAGAAGAAGCAAGGGGAAGTGGTTGCAAGGGAGGGGGAAAATAGGAAGGCTAAAAAGGCAAAACCACATTCTCATTGAATTTGGTTCAGGGAGAGAATGACATACATACTAAATGGGATATCTCAACCTACAACAGAATAGGGGGAAGGGGGATGAGAGGAGGGATGATGGATGGGAGGGCATCCTTTGGGGGAGGGGAGTTTGGAAGTACCCACTATAGAAGAGGGACAGTATCAAGTAGGGAATGGACCAGGTGGGAGGGTGGGATGAGTGGGAGAGAATTATAAGCAGCCTTGTACAATATATCTACTATGATAATGTTTTACATAGCTAAACATGTACAGCATATACTGAATTACTTATCTCCCCAGAGCGAATGAGTGACAAGAGAGGAAGGAATTGGATCTGAAATTCAAGGTCTTAAGATTAAATGTTTCAAATATATATAAATACTATTATTAATACTCTTTTACTTGTAATTGAGAGATAAGATGTGCAGGCATTGGGACACAAAGAGTCACCTTCCTCTAATGGAAATGGCGAAGGGGGTATAGGAGAAGAAATGGGAGACAGCAGATTGGAGGAAGTGATATCTTGTGGGACTCCTATTCTGGGAGGGTGGGTAGGGGGAAAACAGGGGGGGGGATGATTATAACACAAAATCTGGCAGAAATGAATGATGTAAAACAGAAGTTTATAAAAAATAAAAGGTTTGAAAAGATGCAAAAAAAAAAAACGAGTATCATGTTTCAGGGGAAAATATGGATATTTAGTGGAATAGAGGACTTTCCAGCATTCTTGAGGAACAAAAACAGAGCTGAATACAAAATTTAACATTCAGATACAAGAAACAAGAGATGCTTGACAAGGTAAACAGGGAAAAGAAATCATTATGAACTTATCAATGTTGAACTATTTACATTCCTACAGGGAAAATGATAATTGTAACTGATTAATCTTTTCTCAGAATGAAAATAATTGAAGAAGAGCATGTGAATACATATGTGAATGTGTGTATATATGTTTTCAAGTATACATAGATAGAGGGCACAGGTCTAATTTACTAGGAAGGGATGATACATGAAAGGTGAAATTAATAGGTTAGAGAGGAATATAATGAGAGGAGATGGAGAGAGACAGAATGGGGTAAACTATCTCATATAGAAGAAGCAAGGGAAACTGGTTACAAGGGAGGGGAAGAACAGGAAGGCAAAAAGGCAAAACCTTATTCTCATTGAATTTGGATCAGGGAGAGAATGACATACATACTAAATAGGGTATCTCACCCTATAGGAGAGTAGGGCGGAAGGGAATGAGAGATGTGCTAATGGAAGTGAGGGAAGGCTGTCGGGGAAGAAGTTGGAAGCACCCATTTTTGAAAAGGGACAGGATCGAAGTGGGGTGTGGACCAGGTAGGAGGTGGAATAGGAGCGAGGGAAATATAGTCAGTCTTTTACAATGCATCTACTATGATAATGTTTTGCATAGCTACACATGTATAGCATATCCTGAGTTGCTTTGCTTCCCAGTGGTACTGGGTTGCAGGGGAGGAGGGGAATGGGTTTTGGATTAGAAATTTTAAAATAAAAATTTAAAAATATATAAATGCTATGATTAATACTATTTTGCATATAATTGGGAGATAAGATGTGCAGGCATTGGGGCATGGGGATTCACCTTGCCCTACAGTTGAAGGGGGTATGGGAGAAGAGATGGTAGAGAGCAGACTGTATGAAGGGATATCCTGTTGGACTGCTATTCTGGGGTGTGGGGTAGGGGGACAATGGGGAAATTTGTAATTCAAAATCTGACGGGAATGAATGATGTAAACTGCAAGTTAATAAAGCATTTGAAAAAAATATTCATTAAGCATAAAATGTACACAGAGTACTGCAAGATTCTGAAGAGAGAGGAAACCTAGTTAATACAATTTCTTTTCCTCATGGAGTTTAGAATTTCGAAGGGGAATAGAATGTATATAGAGGTAAAGGACTATGATAAAACGTAGTGAATGGTACACAATGAATATAAGAACAAAACAGTGCTCTCTAATGGGAAAGGCCACATTTATTCACAAATTTATATTTTTTGTACATAGATAGCATTGTTTATCTATGTATTCTTTGCAGCCAATAGATAGAGCACCAGGCTTGGAGTCAGGAAGACCTATATTCACATCTGTCAACATACGCTTATTGGCTGTGTGGTTTTGGGAGTCACTCAATCTCTGTGTACCTGGTTTCTTCTTCTGTAAATGATACTAATATAGCACCTACATCCCAGGGATTTTGAGAGGACCAAATGAGATAATAATTGTAAAGGACTTAGCACAGTGCTGGTCACATAAAAGCTATAAATGGTTAATCCCTTCTGTTCCTCTTTAATATTCCATAGCATGATTACCTTTACTGTTTAAGAATAGTACTTTTACAATGCAAAATGCTTTACAGCCATTATCTCATTTGATCTATTTTTTAGAAGTTTAGATGATTAATAGACCTTCCAAGCAAAGACATTCCTCCTCTTTTATTGATGCCTTTTTAATTCCTGGTAATATAATGTATCCTGTATACATTAAATTTCCAGGAATTAAAAGGCAGATATAATTGTGATATTTGGCTTCAAGACATTGTCACTAAATCTCAACCTTGTCTCACATGATAGTGTAAAAATGGTGCTCAGATTAAGGCAGCAGGAAGGAAAACTAGTGGAATAATCATTTAGCCACCCAACCTTTAGAAACAATCTAACACCTGTTAGTTCAGTGTCTATGGAACAAAAATAAATCCCACTGGCTTTTCTGACTCATTGGAACTGTTGCAAAATTCTGCTTGTTGGATTAAGATCATTGGAAGCCTAAAGCATCTGGGGAGCCTGTGCATTCTAGCATGGCATCTCTGCTTGTCAGATGTCTCAACTACGTTGAAAAGGTAACACTAGCATGTCATAAATGGAGCTAGCTCAATGTTTATAATGCCACAGGGACTAGATGTCTGATGCAGACTTAACCTTACTCTTCCACTTCTGAGTCACTTGTATCTAACAAATTTCATAGTGTTAGACAATGAGGCATATTTTTCCATGTTATTTTTCTTAAAGTACTGATGAACCACATCATTAATTAGCATTCTTTAGAATACATACTAGAGATTTTAATTTTTAGAATTAAATAGAATGAACTTGCTTACAGACCCACACCTGGGTTCCTTTCTGACTGACAGGAGTGCATAAATTAAGCTTTGCTTGTACTTTTGTCTGTTACAGCATCATTATTTTACTTTCTTCCCATACACATAGAATGCCTTTGCTTTAATTGCTTTTAAAGACTTTAAATGGGATTTAGAGATGAAAATATCAGAGGAAAGCCAATAGGAAAGTACTCATAATGTTCTGGACATAAAATAGGTAGGTTTGAGAAAGCAGGGACAACTCAACCTTCTGAATGGAAGCATGGCTGACTCCTTGGAAGAGAGCTCAGTTGGAGAGGGTGCAGACCACTACCTGAAAAATAGGAAATATCAAAAAGATGGCATAAGAAGTTGGGTTGCAATTATGACAAGTGGCTGTAATTTACTTTTGGAAGAACTAGAACAAGAATAGCAAAGGATGGTTAGACATGAATATGTTTCAGTTTGCATTATTGAAGGAATCTCTAGATTGATTGTATCACAGTTCCATTTTAAGTATGTGCTAGAAGGCTTGACATTTTCTAGATTTGCCAACTGATGCTAACCTTTCATGGTGGGCTCCATGAACTATGTGATTATATAGCATAGACTTCATTGTTTTTCCTTCATTGGTCACTAAGGGAGAAGTCCTTGTTGTCATGCTCTATATAGGGGTTTTATTTAAACCTACTTTGATTTAGCAAGGTATTGAAATTTGTTCTTCTATGATATTAAGTTCAGCAAATTGTGGTCTAGGCTAGAGCTTTGCCATATAATCTTTTGCACTAAATTTGTAATTCTCCCACAATTCACTTTTTAGTCTGTAGTTGTTAACGACATATTCATTTCTGCTGCATTGGGAGACATTCATCATGTATTCATGATTGCATGAGATTGTGTAAAATTTTATGGTTCAATTTAAAAATTCACATTTTTTCCTACTCTCAGTATTTCCTGTCCACTAATAAAAGCAGAAATGTATTTTCCTATTTTGTGCATGTAGCTCATTAGCTAAGAAACAGGTTTTTAGTTTTTCACTGAATGATCATCATGTTTTGCCACATCTTCTGTGTCACCTTCACTCCCCAGGATTTTTACTAAGGCTCTCTTTACCTGGATGATTCTCCTATAGATCCCTTGCTTCAATTTTTTGAAGCCTTGGACTCAGGCAATTTGTCATAGAGTACACAATCTAAATTCTTCTACTCCCCTTCTCTTTCAGCTGCCTTTGTGGGAAAAATATTATTGAGGCAAAGGATTGTATCATTCTTTCCTCCCAGCCCTCCTAGTCCTCCTCCCAGTTCCTAGGGCGGTGCCTTCCACTTAATAGGGGGATAATTAGTGTTTATTGACTTGTAATTGTAATTGACTACTAGTATAGTTGTCTTCTTTCAAGTGAGAATGCTATATCAGTGGAAACCCCGAATTTGTCACCTTGTTAGAAACTTGGGATCAATCTTACCAGTCATGTCAGTAAGTATACATTTATATATGTATATGTACATGTATGCATGCATATACACTGAATTATGTGTGTACACATACAAACACATGTATAGGTTCATGATTATATGTATATGCAAGTGTATGTGTATAAATGTTTACACAGTGCATTGTATGTGTATCTATGCATGCATGTATGCATGCATTTGTACAGTTGTGTAGCTATGCATTTGTATATGTATTTTATGTAATATGTGTGCCTATGTGTATATACTGCATATATACACACTTGTACACTGTTGTGGGAATGGGAATCTGAAGATCTTCCCTGCCCCTTGGCCCTTGATTTTGAGAACATTTCCTGATTTGAAAATATACTCTGCGCCCTAATAGGCTGAATGTGGTCACATGTAGCCTGTGGTGGGAGCCTTGTTTTTCAGGAATGCCTACAGGTTATTACTTCTTGACTGGGCAGTGGGTCAATGGGATTATGACATTCTCTGACCCAGGAGAAGGCTATATATACCCTGATGTGAGGTTTTCCTTTGGGGCTCAATTTGAGAAGACTTGTGTGATTTGACCAGATGAGACTCTGGCCAGCTGCTGAGCACCCCTAGCTTTGAAAACCCAGATGCTGGTGCTTCCCTCTCTGGTAACTGACTAGGTATGGATATAATAGCCAGACAGCTGGAAGCCCTGTCTGCTGATCTGTTTCTCTGTCTGTATTTTTTGTCTCCTTGCAAACTCTATGTTGTCTGAAGTTTGGGGTGCGTGATTAAAGCAAGATTGTTAACCCATTTCTTTAGAAAAGCAGATCTATGAACCTATGCTAGCAGCCATCCTGGGGCATGCTAGGGTTCTTGCTACTACATGCACACATATAGGCACTTATTTCTGTATATACACACATGTACTGAATGCATATGCATATACATTTTATGTCTACATTTTTGCATGTGTATGGGCATATACATGTGTTCATATGGCTGTATGTATATGCATATATACAGAAATGTCTGCATGTTTTGTGCATAGGCATAATTTTATGTGTGTATGTATATGTAAAGATGCATAACAGAGAAAAGAGAGACTGAGACATCAGTCATATCACAATTATTTTCAGCATTGTGAAATGTTAAACATTATTGTAGAGATTGGAATTTTGTAGACAATCTTAGTCTTGTAGCCTGAAAATAAAATTGCAACCTTTTCCCCAATTGCATCAAGATTTATTATTTTTCTCAAATTTTCATTACTTGTAAATCGTATTTGTGTTTGTAAATTTTCTCATAATACCCGTGTGACATGAAAACTCATTATTAGTAAATCTCAAAAATGGTAGTTTCCATCATTTCTAGACTTCAAGAAAACATTAAGTATAATATCATTTCCTTGAGCTAGGTGATAAAATATAAACAAGAACAAAAACAACAAGAATAAAGGTAAACAACTTTTTTGGAAATTTCTCAATTAGTTATTTAGAGTGTGTCACATGGCAGAAGCTTTTAAATTACCTGAATACATTTGAAAAAATGGTCCCCACAAATATGTTTCTAAGGTTTTTATTTAGTGGTTGCATATTTTATAATTAAAATAAAAGTAAAATTGGTTTTAACTTTGATAAAGTACTCTATATATACAACTTTAAATAATTCCATGAAACATATGATCTTTATACCACTTTTGCCACATTTGTGTGCTTCTTTAATGACATGTTACCTTATCTTTGTATGATTTCATCATAGAAATATAAAAGCTCTGGGATTTTGAGGCCATAGGAAATAATGCTTTTTTTGGGGGAAAAACTTTAGGGAAGGGGCAGCTAGATGGCACTGTGAATGGAGTGCTGGCCCTGGAATCAGGAGGACCTGTATTCAAATATGACCTCAGATACTTGACACACACTTACTAGCCATGTAACCTTGGGTAAGTCACTTAACAACAATTGCCGTGCCCTCTCCCCTCGAAAAAGCAAAGCAAAACAAAACAAAGCAAAAAATATTTAGGGAAAATAAAACATATTATTGAACTGAGCCCCCACAGGTGTTTTTTCCCCTGATTTTTAGTTGAGAATCAATTTAGTTAGGCAGCTTTAAATAGTTTTTAGAAAGGAGTATTTACTAAGGTGCACTTTAAAAAATGTTAGTTTAAAAACATACCCCCCCCCCAAGAAATCTGTGGCATACTGTCCCACACATAGTCCAATGGAAAGCAAGTTAAGTGAACACATATGGGAAAGGGGCAACTTACACCTCCCAGTTGTTAGAAATTCTTTATTTTCCCATTTATGGGGTACACCAGAAATTCCTCTTAAATATGATATAATCTTATTGCTGAACTCCTTGTAGAACTGTGGGTACAATCTTTTGTTTTTAAACCCCAGTGAGGCAGATACTACTCAGAATCCATTTGAGGGCACCTTTTAAAACATCAGTGAGAAAATATGAGTCACTGCTGTCCCAAAGGATACAATGTTGGGACGGTAATACAGAGGGCATGAGGTCCAACATTTTCTAGATTCTTTCAAACTGCCAAGGGCTGTCAGTGGTTAAAAGGGAGTGAAATTGAAAGTTGGGGACCTGACCAAGGTCAAACCCAAAATCTGTCCTTTCTCACCAGACAATTCCATCTCAAGAAGTTCAGATAGATATCTATAATAATATGAAAAAATTCTCTAAATCACTATTGATCTGATAAATTCAAATTAAAACACCTCTGAGATACGACCTCACACCTCTCAGATTGACTAATGTGATAGAAAAGGAAAATGATAAATGTTGGAGAAAATGTGGGAAAATTGGAACACTAATGTATTGTTGGAGTCATGACCTACTCCAATCATTGTGGAGAACAATTCTGAATTGTGCCCAAAGGGCTATAAAACTGTACATACCCTTTGATCCCTCAATAGTACTACTAGCTCTGTACCCCAAAGGGATGATAAAAAGATCCACATGTACAAATATAAATATATGTATATATTTGTACATGTGGATCTTTTTATCATATATAAATATATATATATATATATATATACATATATATATCAGCTCTTTTTGTGGTGATTAAGAATTGGAATTTGAGGGGATGCCAATCAATTATTATATACCATAATATATTATATACCACAACTGAACAAGTTGTGGTATATAAATGTAATGGGGTACTACTGTTCTATAAGAAAGATCAGCAGATGAATTTCAGAAAGACCTAGAAAGAAATACATGAATTGGTATTGTGTGAAGGGAGCAGAACCAGGAGAACATTGCACACATTAACAGTAATGCTGTGGACTGATTAACTGATTGAGTTAGCTCTTCTCAGCAATACAATGATCTAAGACAATTCCAAAAGACTCTTGATGGAAAATGCTAACCACACCCAGAGAAAGAACTATGTAGCCTGAATGCAGATTGAAGAGTACTCTTTTCACTTGTTTTTCCTTTCTCATGGTTACTTCCTTTTGTTCTGATTCTTTTCTCAAGGTATGTTTGGCATGATTGTACCTGTATGAACTTTATTAGATTGCTTGCTGTCTTTGGGAGAAGGTAGGGATGGGAGAGAGGAAGGAAAATTTGGAGCTCAGAATTTCACAAAGGGGAATGTTGAAAATTATCTTTACATTAAATTGAAAAAAATTACTGTTAAGGAAGAAAAAAATCAGCAATAATTATATACATTCATTACAATTTCTGTAATTTCTTGTCCTTTCCCAACTTGATGGAAAATGTATAGATGAATCTTAAGGTGTGGTAAAATTTCTTTGCCATATATACAAAGGACTTTTGTGTAACTTTCTAGTTTAAAGTCTTTTTTACATTTAGTGATATTAAAATAAATATAAACTATGGAAAATAGCATCACTAAGGGCTATAAAAGTTAGAATGAACAATACCATATGAGATCCTGTAATGAAGGCCAAACTTGGGTCCAAATTCTATTGTGCTACTAACTTAGTTGTATGACTGTGGAAAGTAACTTTACCTCCCTGGGCCTTAGTTTTTCATCTGTAAAATTACGAAGTTGGACTAGGTGCCCTGCAATGTCGCATTCAACTCTAAATTGATGATCCTATGACCAATTTGGGGGATCAGTGCAGGGAAGATAGAAGAAGTTACTTGATTCACAAAGTTAAAATAAAGAAGAAAACCATTCCAGCTTCAGGTAAAATGAAAACATTTGCACAGAGATGTGAATGAAGAACATATTTTCAAATTTTATGCAGTTCAGTTTGGTAGGATTAGAGAACTTATGGCAGGAGATCATATGAGATTAACTTGAAAAGGTAAAATGGTTTCAGATTATATTGTTATTCCTTGAATATCAGGTTAAAAGAATTTGATGTTTACTCAATCCATGATAAAGAACCATTGGACATTTTTTGAGGATATAATTTGGCTGATATATAGAAATAATATTTTGGCAGATGAAGGAACAGTAGACTTGGAGTTATCGGGGGGAGAGTAGGAAAGTATGAATGAGTCTAAGTAGCAATTTTAATACTCTAGGTAGCTAATAATTCCAGATTGAATTAAAGTTATTATAGTTGGCATGACCTAATATCTGAATGTATCTGAGAAGTGAGGAAAAGGGAAGAATACAAAAATAATCTTCATGGACAACTTGAATGATGGTGCCATGCACAGCAAAATGATGGCCAAAAAGATAGAGGTCTGGACCTGGAGTCAGGAAGATCTGAGTTCAAATCCAGCCTCTAATATTCGTTATGTGACCCTGATCAAATCACTTAATCTCCCTCTACCTCAGTTTCTGATTGTTGTGAAGAACCAATGAGATAATATTTGTAAATAATTTACTAATTATTGTGCCTAGGCACTTATTAAATGCTTTATCCCCTTGTTCTTCCTCCAAAAGAAGACTGGGTCATCCATGTTCAGTTATGTATGGGTTAGGGCTATTTAAGAGTATGTTGTATTTTTGGCTACATAAGATTTGGATCTGTAGTTGAAAGGGAACTTAGATGTCAGCTAGTCCACTCCCAAAATTACACAGATAAAGAAACTGAGGACCATGAAGTCACTTGTCTAAGTTTATACAGGTATTAAACATAAGAGGCAAGAATTGAACCCAAGCCCTCTCTGAAGATGATGATGATGATGATTATGACTATGATAATAATTATTTTAAACTACTCCATTTATTTTAGTGAAAATATCTCTTGGCTTTCTTCTATTATCATAGTGTTATCTTAGAATGCTGACACACCAGCTACTCTCTTGTGTTTTTCAAGTAGAATGAAGATTGTAACCTAATGAAGCCTTGTAAAATAAATTTTCTGCAGATGTTCTTATGTCTAGAGTGGTTTTCTTTTAAAGGAAGGGTCACTTAGCATTCCTCCCTCATGGAACTGGATTTTAATGACTAAGAAAAATCTATTTTCTCTCATTTCCCCTCTCCATTTGAAAAAAAAAAGAAAAAAGAAACACAAACCTTGTAACAAATACACATAATCAAGGAAAACAAATTCTCTTGGTGACTTCTTATGAAAATCAATATTTTGAAAATTCTTAGCAGGGAAAGGTGCTCTAATCAAACCTAGTGCTCCCTCTATTGTGTCATTCTTTCTCTATTTCTATCTCTATCTCTAACTTTCATCTGTATCATTTACATATCTGTCTATATCCATATCCATAACTATATTGATATGATGTATATATTTGTTACCTATCCATTCATATGTAAATATATACAGATATTTAATAATATTTTGATTGACTTTTTTGCTCTAAAAAATTCCCTATATACAGTGAATTCCTTTAATCAACTCAGACCAAGCAGGCATATATGAACTGTTAGCAATTTTTGATTGATAACAATTTTTGCTTTTCAATATATCCCAGGGTTGAAAAATCATATAGTTTGAGGGTTACCCTACCTCATTTGGCTTTTGCTAAAGACTGGAATCTTGAGGCCCACAAATATCTACCTTGTGGAATTGTGCTGAGAAAAATACTTTGCAAACATTAAAGCACTCTTATTTTTTAGTGTTGGCTCATAGCAAAATTTGTGAAGTGAGGAAGATGTCTCAGGCTCACTCTCAGGTCCCCCTTTCAGTGTTCTTGTCCTACCTCCCAATGTCCAGGTCATTTCTTCCTTTCAGCAAATTATCATAAATTATCATGTCTTGATAGACTTTGCTCCAACTCATTGTTATTCTATTAAGGTGTTAGCTAAAATAAAGTGTTTTCTCTCATAAATATTAATATTTTATATCTCCAAGACCCTAAAAGACAAACTTTCTAATGGTGAGATTTCAGGCACCATGGTATATGTTTAAGATTTTTATGTAAGAAACCTTATCTAACTTCTTTTGACCTACTGGCTATCTATTATATGGCTAACTATTATTTTTAAAATTTATTTAAAAATAAGGCCAAACCAGCTTTATCTCCCTTCTACCCCAACCTTGCCCTATTGAGAATGAAGGAAAACTGTTTTAACTGTTTTTTAGTATAGGCATGTATTTTTTTTTTTTTTTTGCATTTTGGAGGACAATTGGGGTTAAGTGACTTGCCCAAGGTCATACGGCTAGATTTTTGTTTGTGGGTGCGTTAAGTGTCTGAGGCTGGATGCGGACTCAGGTCCTTCTGACTCCAGGGCCGACATTCTACTCACTGTGCCACCTAGCCGCCCCAATAGGCATGTGTTTTTAAACAAAACCAATTTCCTCAAATATAGTCTCATTTAGGACTGAATCTCTTAGTTATCTGCATAGAATGTTTCTTCATTAAACCTTTGGAATTGTGGTTGTTGATTACATTGATTAGAGTTCCTAGTTCTTTTAAAATAGCCTTTCTTTGTCATATTGATATCATGGTATAAATCGAGATCTTAATTTGGTTCACTTTACATTAGTTTGTATAAAACCTTCCAGCTTTCTCTGAAAATATCTCTAAAATCATTCACTGGAATATTTCAAAACCATAATCCCTTATAGCAAAATGTCATTTCATCATGTTTATATACAATAACTTGTTTAACCATTCTCTAATGGAGATTCCCATACTATGCTATCCCAAAAGGACCAGTGCATATTTTTGTATATTCTGAGAGTTTGTTTCCTTTAGAATAATCTTTTTTTTTTTCTTAATCTACTCTCCCACTAATCCCCCTTCCTTTTTCTCCCATTTCCCTTTTGAGTTACATGTATTTCTATATACAATGGAATATATGTATTCTTCTTTCCCTTGACCAGTTCAGATGAAAGTGAGATGAAAATGTCAGCTATCCCTCCAATCACTCACTCGTTTGCATAGATGTCTACTTGTGCTGCCTGAATATGTGAGAGAATTTTCTTTAAAGTTCTTTTTTTGCTCCCTTCAGATGGCTACCTAGTATCAAAATTATGCACTTGCTGCAATTTTTTTAAAAATGTGATGAAAAGTGAGCATAATATCATTAATAGATCAGATTACTGTGATTACTTAATACTCATGCAAAGTATGTTTTGTATATTTCTGCATTTCGCACTGTAGCATCTAATTTATGTTACTATTTACTAACATGCTATGGGTACTAACGTAGCCAATGGGAAATTCATCATATAAGAAACTCTAATAATTATTTATATTTACTTTAAAAGAATTTTTATACTTGTTCCCCAAAATAAATTAATGAGGCTGATATTGGAAGTATTTTTATTCCCTATGTTACAAATGAGCAAATGAACTCAGAGAGATTTAAGCTAGTTTTGTGCGGTTATATGATTTCAATGAAGCAGAATTATCATTGAAACATATATTTTTTTATTCCAAGGCCACTTTTTCTTTTATTACACCATGCTCACTCTGAGATCATATGCTGAAAGAACTCACTGATTAATGAGAATGTATTTTTCCGTAAGCAACACAAAGAAATAATGATTTTTTGCTCTTCATTACAATTTTATTTCTGGCCCACTATCATCCTTTGATACCACAGGCCTCCTTAGTCCATGTATCATCACAAGCCAAAGAATTACATTCTGGCCAATAGAACATTTATTCCCAGATGCATGCATTGTTGGAAGAGGGGAAAACAAGGGCTATTGCAGAAATGTGGCATCATATATGTAGAGATGTAAGGAACCTAAGAGATCATGTAATCTAACCTCCAGGGAGTTTAAATAACTTGACCAAGGTCAGTATTTATTAAGTGACTCCTTTTTCAAGGATTCCTCTAGGAGATGAGAATGTAAAGATAAAAAGGAAAAGCCATCCCTGCTCTCCATAACATTACAATCTATTGGGAAAATGCTTTCAAAATCTTAGATAACATATACATTATATATTATCAAGGTTGCACATTTACGTATATGTATACATGCATGCATTGATATGTAGATATATAAATATGCTCACAGAGAGAGAGACAGAGAGAGACAGAGGGAGACAGAGAGAGAGAGAGAGAGAGAGAGAGAGAGAGAGACAGAGACAGAGACAGAGACAGAGACAGAGACAGAGACAGAGACAGAGACAGAGAGGCAGAGAGAGAAGAAAATCACAGCAGTCAGAAATAATGAGTAAGTGCATCATGAACAAGACATAAGAAGCAAATATTGTCTAGGGGACAACCAGGAAAGAAAATTCACAGGAATTTAATGCAAGTCATTGAAATATTCTACCATGTCTCCTATATTTTTGTTAATAAGGAGCCTGGAGACTAAGTTTTCAAAAGTGAACATTATCTTTTAATGAATACTAGTTATTTATTTTTTGACTTTTGGTTATAATGATAAAATGTCAATACCAAACAGAATAAAACACCTTTGATTAGGAGCTTCCTTTGGATATTAGAATTTTGTGTCTTGAATCAAAATTATAAATTAGGCTAAGAACACAAATTAAGCATTCATCATGTCAAATTAGCAGATGGAAAAGTCAACAGTACAACTTTAATATTCTTCAACCAACATGCCTCATGAAATTTTCTAGGACCTTTGCACGTTTTTACCACCTCCTGCTCCCCTCATTTTGGTAAGCTGAAAAGAGAAACTTCACAGTGTGCTATAAAATTCTTATTTCTTTCTCCTTGAGTAGTTTATACTAAAGTTAGATTGGCTTTTCCATGTGTCAATTTAAATCAACTTTGAGAACAGTCTTCTGACTTTCTGTCTACAGGATAGCAGCAATGTGTTATGTGATATCTTGAATGTGACAAAGTCTGTGTCTTCAGGGAAGGGAATTCTAACAAAGTTACCAGGAGAGCTCCTGCTGTCTAAATGTCATTCACAATATTCCTGAAATTGAGCTGCTCATTTGCAATCTCTGATGTACAGTTTTGACTGAGTGAGAATACACAGAGAAAAATCTTAGCAGTACAAAATGCCTAAACTGACTTTTTATGACAACTGTGAGAAAGTGGAAATGACCCCTATCTTGCCACTGCTAAAGAAGCCCAAATTGAAAAACAGAAACTTTTCAGTTTGGTTTATTGACATATACAAATACTGGTCATTTTTCATGACTTCATTTTAGACATTTGTAATTTTGAAGACCTATTCACTTTATGACATTAGAAAAATAAAAGCAGGGGTGGAGCCAAGATGGCAGAGTATAAACAGCACCTCCAATGCTCTCTTCCCCCAGATTACCTCCAAACTATGTAAAGGGGGACTCTGAACAACTTCTGGAACCCCAGCACCCAAAGAACGACACAGAGAAGCAAACCTCCTGCTGAGGACATTCCAGCAGCCCTGCAGGAAGGGCCAGCACAGCCCTCTGGGAGCCGGTAGCACAGTGCACACCGGGCAGAAAGCTGAAGCCAGGTCCCGCGGTTTTAGCCCCAGGGCGGCTGGGCCAACAGCCGGCTGGAGGGACTCCAAAACATCAGCAGCTGTGGAGATTCCAGAATGGTCAACACAGACATGCCTAGGACAAAGTGATAGGTTAGTGCCCTATGGATTTTGGGACTAGTATTTGGGGAATGCGTCGGCTTCCTCCCCTAGGGGCTAGAAGCTGCTGAGGAGACATGCCATTTTGTAGTTTTCAGTGGAAGCTCCAGCTCCTGACCTGCGAACTGTAGGGAGATCCAGCGATCAGTTTTTGGGGGTAATCACTCTTTCTTTAACCTCCCTGGATCTGGATTGTGATCTGGGGCGGGGGGGCGACGTGGGGTGGGTTTCCAGCTTGCCAGAAACAGAAGTTGTCCCCCCAACACATTTGGGATGAAGGTCCCCTATCTGCTGGCAGAGTTCTACTGTGGCAACAAGCCCAAAAGTCAAGTAATTAAGTGGCATCATTCCAAGGCAAAGGAAACAAAATAAACAGAAAAAATGCAACATTAGACTCCTATATTGGGGGCAAAGAGGATCAAAGCATGGAATAGCCAGAGGACTGTGAGGTCAGAAATCCTGCTCCAAAAGCCCCAAAGGAAAATATGAGTGGGTTACAGGCCATAGAGGACCTTAAGAAGGACTTTAAAAATCAAATAAGAGAAGTGGAGGAAAAATTGGGAAGAGAAATGAGAAGGATGCAGGAAAAGTATGAAATGAGGGTCAACAGCCTGACTGAGGAAAACAACACCTTAAAAAATAGACTAACTCAAATGGCAAAGGAGGCCCAAAAGGGCAATGAGGAGAAGAATGCCTTAAAAAGTCGAATTTGCCAGATGGAAAAAGAATCTCAAAAGTTCACTGAGGAGATTCATTCCTTCAGAGTTAGACTGGAGCAAATGGAAGCTAATGACTTTATGAGAAATCAAGATGCTGTTAAGCAGATCCAAACAAACGAAAGATTAGAAGGCAATGTGAAATATCTCATGGGAAAAACCACTGACCTGGAAAATAGATCCAGGAGAGACAATTTAAAAATTATTGGACTACCTGAAAGCCATGATCAAGGAAAGAACCTAGAAATCACCCTTCAAGAAATTCTTAAGGAAAACTGCCCTGATGTTTTAGATCCAGAGGGCAAAATAGAGGTTGAAAGAATCCACCAATCACCTCCTGAAAAAGATCCCAACAAGAAAACTCCCAGGAATATTATAGCCAGGTTCCAGAATCCCCAGATCAATGAGAAAATACTCCAAGCAGCCAGGAAGAAACAATTTCAATATTGTGGAAACACAATCAGAATAGCCCAGGACCTGGCAGCTTCTACACTGAGGGATCGAAGGGCATGGAATATGATATTCCAGAGGGCAAAAGAACTGGGAATGAACCCAAGGGTCACCTACCCAGCAAAACTGAGTATTTTGTTTCAGGGGAAAATATGGTCATTCAGTGGAATAGAGGACTTTCAAGCATTCTTGAGGAAAAAACCAGAATTGAATAGAAAATTTGACATCCAGACACAAGAAGGAAGAGATGCCTGAGAAGGTAATCAGGGAAAAGAAATCAAAAGGAACTTATCAAAGTTGAACTATTTACATTCCTATATGGAAAAGCAATAACTGTGACTGATGATATCTTTCTCACTATGAAAATAATGGAAGAAGTGGGTGTGGTCATATGAATACATATGTGAATGTGTGTGTATATGGTTAGAGTTATATATGGATAGAGGGCATAAGTTGAATTTGTTGGGAAGGGAGAATACTCAAGGGATGAAATTATGAGGTGAGAGAGGAAAGTGGCAAGAGGAGATGGGGAGAGACCGGGTAGTGTAAACTATCCCATGCAGAAGAAGCAAGGGGAAGTGGTTGCAAAAGAGGGAGAGAATAAGGAATGCTAAAAAGGCAAAACCACATTCAAACTGAATTTGGTTCAGGGAGAAAATGACATGAATAGTAAATGGGATATCTCAACCTACAGCAGGATAGGGGAAAGGGGGATGGGAGGAGGGATGATGGATGGGAGGGCATCCTCGGGGTGAGGGAATGTTGGAAGTACCCACTATAAAAGAGGGACAGCCTCGTGTAGGGAATGGACCAGGTGGGGGGTAGGATGAGTGGGAGGGAATTATAAGCAGCCTTGTACAATATATCTACTATGATAATGTTTTGCATAGCTAGACATGTACAACATATACTGAATTACTTATCTCCCAAGAGGGAATGGGTGACAAGGGAGGAAGGAAATGGATCTGAAATTTGAGGTCATAACATTAAATGTTTCAAATATATATAAATACTATTATTAATACTCTTTTGCTTGTAATAGGGAGATAAGATGTGCAGGCATTGGGATGCAAAGACTCACCTTCTTCTAATGGAAAAGTCGATGGGGGTATGGGAGAAGGTATGGGAGAGAGAAGATTGGAGGAAGCGATATCTTGTGGGATTACTGTTCTGGGAGGTTGGGTAGGGGAATAATGGGGGGAAAATGATTGTAACTCAAAATCTGGGGGAAATGAATGATGTAAAACAGAAGTTAATAAAGCATTTGTTTAAAAAAAAGATGGCTGAGTAGAAACAGGACTTCCTTGGAGCTCACACCCACACCACTTCAAAATTACATAAAGGAGGACTCTGAACGATGTCTGGAGCTCTAGAACCCACAAAATGACACTGAGAAGCTAACTTCCTGCTGAGGACAGCCTGGCAGTCTGGCAGGGAGCAGCCAGCAAAGTACTCTGGCAGCCAAGCCAAGGTCCTTATGAGTCTGAGGTTTTAGCCCAAGGACAGCAGGACCAGCACCCAGCTGGAGCAACCTCTGAAAGCAGCTTTGGTGTTTCTAGAATTATCAACACATAAATGCCTAGGTGTAAGAGCTCAGTGCCCTATGGATTTTGTGACTGGTTGTGAGAGCAGTCACCTTCTTCCCCTGGAGGCAATAAGCAGCTGAGAAGCCAGTGCAGCTTGTGCCACATTGCCACATTGCAGCTTTAGCTCCTGGCCTGAAAAATGTAGGGGGATCTGGTTATCAATCTGGGTGGGGGTAATTGCTCTTGATTTAAGTTTCTTGGATCTGTATTGTGGTCTGGGGTGGAGGTTTTGGGGTGTGGGACTAGCTTGCCTGAGTGTGTGGAGGCTTCACAGAGACCACCCAACTAATACCTCCAGAAGTTGAGAAAACCCCAGTGTTTGGGACAGAAGCTCCCCTGTCTGGTGGCAAAGACCTACTGTGGCAACAAGCCAAAAAGTCAAGTAATTGAGTGTCAATATGCCTAGGCAAAGGAAACAAAATAAACAGAAAAAAAATCAACATTAGACTCCTATTTTCGGTGGAAAGAGGATCAAAGCATGGAAGAGGAGGAGGACTGTGAGGTCAGAAATCCTGCACCAAAGGCCCAAATGAAAATACGAGCTGGCCATAGAGGACCTTAAGAAGCAGATAAGAGAAGTGGGAGAAAAATTGTGAAGAGAAAAGAGAAAGAGGCAAGAAAAGTATGAAATGAGAGTCAATAGCCTGACTGAGGAAAACAACACCTTAAAATAGGCAAACTCAAATGGGAAAAGAGGCTCAAAAAGGCAATGAGGAGAAGAATACCTTAAAAAGCTGTCTTTGCCAGATCGAAAAAGAATCTCAAAAGCTCACTGAGGAAAATCATTCCTTCAGAATTAGACTGGAGCAAATGGAAGCTAGTGACTTTATAAGAAATCAAGATGCTATTAAATGAAAGAATAGAATGCAATATGAAATATCTCATGGGAAAAACCACTGACCTGGAAAATAGATCCACGAGAGATAATCCAAAATTTATTGGACTACCTGAAAACCATGATCAAAGAAAGAACCTAGAAATCATCCTTCAAGAAGTTCTTAAGGAAAATTGCCTTGATTTTTTAGTACCAGAGGGCAAAATAGAGGTTGAAAGAATCCACAGATCACCTCCTGAAAAAAGATCCCAAAAAAGAAAACTCCTAGGAGTATTGTAGCCAGGTTCCAGAATTCTCAGATCAAGGAGAGAATATTACAAGCAGCCAGGAAGGAACAATTTCAATATTGTGGAAACACAATCAGGATAACAGAGGAACTGGAAGCTTCTACACTGAGGGATAGAAGGGCATGGAATATGATGTTCTGCAGGGAAAAGGAGCTGGGATTAAAATCAAGAATCCCCTACCCAGCAAAATTGAGTATCATGTTTCAGGGGAAAATATTTTCTTTCAGTGGAATAGAGGACTTTCAAGCATTCTTGAGGAAAAAACAGAGTTGAAGAGAAAACTTGACATACAGATACAAGAAGCAAGAGATGCTTGAGAAGGTAAACAGGGAAAATAAATCATTATGAACTTATCAAAGTTGAACTATTTACATTCCTTCAGGGAAAAACGATAACTGTAACTGATGATACTTTTCTCAGTATGAAAATAGTTGAAGAAGGGTATATGGGCATATGCATACATATTTGAATGGTGTATATATGTTTTCGGTTATACATAGATAGAGGGCACGGGTTGAATTTAATAGGAATGGATGATATTTAAAAGGTGAAATTAAGAGGTGAGTGAGGAATATAATGAGATGAAATGGGGAGAGACAGAATGGGGTAAACTACCTCATATAGAAGAAGCAAGGGCAAATGGTTAGAATGGAGGGGAAGAACAGGAAGGCAAAAAGGCAAAACTTTATTCTCATGAAATTTGGATCAGGGATAGAAAGACATACATACTAAATAGGTTATCTCACCCTACAGTAGAGTAGGGGAGAAGGGGATGAGAGGGCGGACAATGAAAGGGAGGGCAGGCTGCGTGGGGGGAGTTGGAATCTCCCACTTTTGAAAAGAGACAGCACCAAAGTGGGGAGTGGACCAGGTGGGAGGTGGGATAGGAGGGAGGGAAATATAGTCAGTCTTTTACAATATATCTACTATGGTATTGTTTTGCATAACTACACATGTACAGTATATACTGACTTGCTTATCTTTCCTTTTAAAATCAAACTTTTAAAAATATATGAATATGATTAATACTATTTTGCATGTAATTGTGAGATAAGATGTACAGGCATTGAGGCAGGAGGATTCACCTTGCCCTACTGGAAATGTCGAAGGGTGTATGGGAGAAGAGATGGGAGAGAGCAGATTGGATGAAGGCATATCCTGTGGGACTGCTCCTCTGGGGTGGTTGGTAGGGGGAAAATGGGGAAACATTTCTAACTCAAAATCTGGTGGAAATGAATGATATAAACCAGAATTTAATAAAACATTTGAAAAAAAATTAATGAACTTAAAAAAATAGCTATGGAGGTATAGCAAGTGCAGAATTATAAACAGGCCCTGCAAGACTTTTGGGGAGACACTCTTCCCTATATCAAATTTTACAAAGTTTTCTATTTAAAAAATGAATGTTAAGTTAATTAGTCCACTCCTTTCCTATTTTATTAATAAATATTTTGCGGCAGGTGACTGTTTCCCCAAGAACTGCCTTAGCTGAAATGTAGAAATTTTGGTATTTTATCGCATTATTATCATTGTCTTTCACAAAAATATATTTATATATATTTGGTCTTTTACCTTTTTTGTTAATTAGGAATTCATTGTTACATTTCCATTTGAATCTCTGTCTTTTGTTTGTTTTTCTGAATTATTTAATTTTTATTGTCTTTTGTTCTATAATATATGTTTATTATTTCTTCAGGTTTTGAAATATCTCTGTGCCCTAATGAGTGGTTTATTTTTAAAGTTCCACATAATCCTCTAAATATGTATATCCTCTTCTGGCTTTAATTATGATATTTGATAAATCTTAATGCTGTGTTCTCCAGCAATTTATTCAGTCCCATAGTTTCCTTTTTGTTATCTTTCTGATAATTTGGCCAAAACTGGGAATGCCATACTATTATTGTGTTGCTATACATGCTATCTTGTAATACTGTTATTTTTTTCCTTTAAAATATGGGCTCTATGGCATATGGATCATATTATTAGAAAAGTAACAAACCCCAAATAATAATAGAAAAATATTTTTCCTATCTTTTATTCCTGTTTTTGTTTGTTTTGTTTTATTAAAGAAATGCTTTATTAACTTCTGTTTTACATCATTCATTTCGGCCAGATTTTTGAGTTAAAAATGTTGTCCCCCCGTTTCTCCCCTACCCACCCTCCCAGAATAGCAGTCCCACAAGATATTGCTTCCTCCAATCTGCTCTCTCCCATTTCTTCTCCCATACCCCCTTCCACTTTTCCATTAGAGCAAGGGGAATCTCTGTGCCCCGATGCCTGCACATCTTATTTCCCAATTACAAGCAAAAGAGGATTAATAATAGTATTTATATATATTTGAATTATTTAATGTTAAGACCTCGAATTTTAGATCAATTCCCTTCCTCCCTTGTCACCCATTCCCTCTGGGAAGATAAGTAATTCAGTATATGTTGTACATGTCTAGCTATGCAAAACATGACCATAGTAGATATATTGTACAAGGCTACTTATAATTCCCTCCCACCCATCCCACCCCCACCTGGTCTGTTCCCTACTTGATCCTGTCCCTCTTTTATAGTGGGTACTTCCAACTTCCCCTACCCCCAAGAATGTACTCCCATCCATCATGCCTCCTCTCATCCCCCTTCCCCCTATTCTGCTGCAGGTTGAGATATCCCATTTAGTATGTATGTCATTCTCTCCCTGAACCAAATTCAATGGGAATGTGGTTTTGCCTTTTTTTGCATTCCTATTCTTCCCCTCCCTTGCAGCCACTTCCCCTTGCTTCTTCTACGTGAGATAGTTTGCCCTACCTTGTCTCTCTCCATCTCCTCTTGCCCCTTTCCTCTCTCACCTCATAATTTCACCCCTTGAGTATCCTCCCTTCCCAACAAATTCAACCTATGCCCTCTATGCATGTATAACTGCAAACATATGTACACATATTCACATATGTATTCATGTGACCATATACCCTTCTTCCATTATTTTCATACTGAGAAAGGTTTCATCAGTTACATTTATTGTTTTGCCATGTAGGAATATAAATAGGTCAAATTTGATAAGTTCCTTTTGATTTCTTTTCCATGATTACCTTCTCAGGCATCTCTTGCTTCTTGTGCCTGGATGTCAAATTTTCTATTCAACTCTGTTTTTTTCCTCAAGAATGCTTGAAAGTCCTCTATTCCACTGAATGACCATATTTTCCCCTGAAACAAAATACTCAGTTTTGCTGGGTAGTTGACCCTTGGGTTCAGTCCCAGTTCTTTTGCCCTCTGGAATATCATATTCCATGCCCTTCGATCCCTCAGTGTAGAAGCTGCCAGGTCCTGGGCTATTCTGATTGTATTTCCACAATATTGAAATTGTTTCTTCCTGTCTGCTTGTAGTATTTTCTCCTTGATCTAGGGATTCTGGAACCTGGCTATAATATTCCTGGGAGTTTTCTTTTTGGGATCTTTTTCAGGAGGTGATTGGTGGATTCTTTCAACCTCTATTTTGCCCTCTGGATCTAAAACATCAGGGCAATTTTCCTTGAGAATTTCTTCAAGGGTGATTTCTAGGTTCCTGCTTTTATCATGGCTTTCAGGTAGTCAAATGATTTTTAAATTGTCTCTCCTGGATCTATTTTCCAGGTCAGTGGTTTTTCCCATAAGATATTTCACATTGCATTCTATTCTTTCATTTGTTTGGGTCTGCTTAACAGCATCTTGATTTTTCATAAAGTCATTAGCTTCCATTTGCTCCAGTCTAACTCTGAAGGAATGAATCTCCTCAGTGAACTTTTGAGATTCCTTTTCCATCTGGCAAATTTGGCTTTTTAAGGCATTCTTCTCCTCATTGCCCTTTAGAGCCTCCTTTGCCATTTGAGTTCATCTATTTTTTAAGGTGTTGTTTTCCTCAGTCAGGCTGTTGACCCTCATTTCATACTTTTCCTGCATCCTTCTCATTTCTCTTCCCAATTTTTCTTCCACTTCTCTTATTTGATTTTTAAAGCCCTTCTTAAGGTTCTCTATGGCCTGTAACCACTCATATTTTCTTTTGGGGCTTTTGGAGCAGGATTTCTGACATCACAGTCCTTCTCGTGTTGTATGCTTCAATCCTCTTTGCCCCCCAAATAGGAGTCTAATGTTTCATTTTTCTTTTTAATCTGTTTCTTTTGCCTTGGCATGTTGCCCTTTAATTACTTGACTTTTGGGTTTGTTGCCCCAGTAGGGGAGTTGCCACCAGACAGGGGAGCTTCTGTCCCGAACGAGTGGGGGGACAACTTCCGTTTCTGGTAAGCTAGACATCCACCCCACGACCTCACCCCCAGACCACAATCCAGATCCAGGGAGGTTAAAGCAAGAGCAATTACCTCCCAGGACTGATCGCTGGATGTCTCTACAGTTCGCAGGCCAGGAGCTGGAGCTGCCCTGAAAACTACAAAATGGTGTGTCTCCTCAGAGGCTTCTAGCCCCCAGGGTAGGAAGCCGAAGCATTCACCAAATACTGGTCCCAAAGTCCATAGGGCACTAACCTATCACTTTGTCCTAGGCATATCTGTGTTGATAATTCTGGAATTGCCACAGCTGCTGCTGTTCTGGGGTCGCTCCAGCCTGCTGCTGGCCCAGCCACCCTGGGGCTAAAACCACGGCTCAAGGGGACCTGTACTCGGCTCCCAGAGTATTGTACCATCGGTTCCCAGCACACTGTGCTGCCCGTTCTCAGAGTGCTGCGCTGGCCACTCCCTGCAGGGCTGCTGGGCTGTCCTCAGCAGGAGATTAGCTTCTCTGTGTCATTCTGTGGGTGCTGGGGCTCCAGAAGTTTTTCAGAGTCCCCTTTTACATAGTTTGGAGGTGATCTGGGGAAGAGTGACTTGGACATGCTGTTTCTACTCAGCCATCTTGGCTCCACCGCCGTTTGTTTTGTTTTAGACTGTGTCCCTTCAGGGTGAAAGTTCAGTAGCCAGTACTGAGTAGCACTGACTAGTACTGACTGCCAAAAAAGTTTTAACCTCTACAAAGCTTCCTATCCTTGATGAATTTGTTCCTTGTTAGGCAATCTATTGGCCCTTTACAATCTGGGCCCTCACCATATTCACACAAGACTTTGGACACTTAATTGATTTCTTCTGAATTAGATATTGTCCATAAAGGCACTATGTTTTCTAGTAACCTTGCTAAGTACTATCTGCAGATTATACCCTTCTTATAATCCCACTCTACCATTAGAAACTATCATTTCCTCCATGGACATATGCTTCAGTGGGATTCCTTCCCTCTACTTCATTAAGATGTTATCATTTTTTCCCCCATTTTATTTTTTTTTACAAAGGTAGAACAATTTTAATGGTCAAAAAGATAATTAGATTATCAGTTTTAGCAGTGGACTTAGAGAAATTACAGAAATTAAAAGCTATAAATGGGGTTGACATATTGAAAGGAGGAAAAAAAGATTCTTTGAATAGGAGATAGGGGCAGTATGATAGTATTCAATTTTGTACCTGGGGTAGATGAGACTGTTAAAAGTAAAGGGTTGAGTCTTTATTCTCATTGTTTTAAGCATAAGCATACATATTGCAATTTCACTTATTTCAAATTCTTCTGCCCTCTCAGATTGTGTTGCAGTGTTACAATAATTTGATGGTGTGCTAGTGAATGAATGTAGCACTTTTTATGCTACATTAATTGTTCACAACTTTAGCTAGCTAAAGCATATTTCATTGCTCATGTTTTGAAGATAATTTAGAAAGATATATTTAAATTTCATCCTCTTTTCCTCCATCTTTTAGGGTATTGGACAAAGAGTTTATCAAATCATCGAACCCACTATTAACAACCATATAATTGATTCTTTTGACAAAGAATCTTAATATCAACTGTAACTGTTAAAATACATTGGAAGAAAAGTCTATTGTTAATTATAATAGAATATTCAAAAGATATGATTCATTGAATATAGATGGATATCTATAATTAGCTGGGCTGACATTATATGACTTTCATTGTGCTGAAGGAAATTTTTTTTGGTCAGTGTATTTAAAAGAAAACCCAGCTTCCCCAATTGTGATTTATATTCACCAATGACTTGCTCACCAAAACACTCCAAATTAGTAGGTGTTTAGAAAATAAAAGTAGTATAATTGCTAAGACAATGATTTCACTTATTCAATCAGGATGAAGTCATGTTTTTATTAATTGAGGTTTAATGATCCTCCGGGGAAGTAAATAAAAGTCAGGAGTAATTTGGTAAGATTAGTTGTTAAATCTGCTACAGTATAATTTTGTTATATTGAAGTCCATTATAACACAAATTCATATACTGTGAAGTCCACATGAATCAAGAAAAGTGCTGTTCCACACACTAAAAGACTGATATAAAAAAATTAACATGTAATTAAGGTTATTCCTCAATATTAGTATTAAAATACTCTTATTTTGTTTCTACTTTTCTCTGCCAAGAGAATTAACTTTTTATTGGAAATGATAGAATAAAGATAGCTAACCAAGGTTGATAATTCATAAGAAAAAGAAAAATAAGACAAAATCTAGTAAACCTTCTATAAATTCCAATCACCTGACCCAAATCAATCATATCATTAGGTATTGAAAGAATTTGTAAATGGGGGCAGCTACGTGGTGCAGTGAGTAAGAGCACAGGCCCCAGAGTTGGGAGGATCCGGGATCAGTTCAGGCCTCAGTACTTAGCAACCACATATAAATAACTAGCCGTTTAACCTTGAGCAAGTTACTTAATCCCAATTGGTTTATAAAAAACATAATTTGTAGATGGAATTGCTTAGCCCTTCTTGCTAATATTTGAAAAATTTGCGAAATGGAAGAGGTACCATAATATTGGAGAAATACCAATGTCTCATTTTTATCTTACAAAAAAAAGAAAAAAATTCTGCAAAGTATATGAAGGTGAACTTGGTCATGATGACTGGGAGAATTCTAGAACTGATCTTTAAAGGGATTTTTTTTAGACTGTTTATATTTCCCTCCCACCTATCTCACCTCCCACCTAGTCCATTCCCTACTTTGATCCTGTCCCTCTTTGAAAGTGGGTACTTCCAACCTCCCATCCCCCTAGAATGCCCTCCCCTCCATCCTAGGTATATCTGTGCTGATAGTTCTGGAATTGCCACAGATGCTGCTGTTCTGGGGTCCCTCCAGCTGGCTTCTGGCCCAGCCTCCCTAGGGCTAAAACCTAGGCTCACGCGGGCCTGGGCTCAGCTCCCAGTGTACTGCACTGTCGGTTCCCTGTGCGCTGTGCTGCCTGCTTTCAGAGAGCTGCATTGGCCGTTCCCTGCAGGGCTACTGGGCTGTCCTCAGCAGGAGGTTAGCTTCTCTGTGCTGTTCTGTGTGTGCTGGGGCTCCAGAAGTTGTTCAGAGTCCCCTTTTACATGGTTTGGAGGTAATCTGGGGGTAGAGCCCCTTGGAAGTGCTGTTTCTACTGCGCCATCTTGGCTCTGCCCCCTTTAAAGGGATTTCAAATGTTTATAGATAACTTTAATTTCTTCCTCTGAAAACTGCCTGTTCATATCCTTTGACCACTAATCAATTAAGGAATGACTTGTATTCTTATAGATTTGAGATAGTTCTCTGTATATTTTGGAAATGATACCTATATCAGAGACACTGGTTATATAAATTCTTTCCCAATTTTCTACTTCCCTTTTAATCTTGGTTACATTGGCTTTATTTGTACAGAAACTTTTAAATGTAACCACAATGACCCATTTTCCTTTTCATAATGCTCTCTAATTCTTGTTTTGTCATAAAATCACCCATTCTCCATAAATATGACATTTAAACTATTTCTTGATCTCCCAGAGTGCTTACAGTATCAGCCTGTATGTCTAGATCATGCACCCATTTAGTCTTTATTTTGGTATATGATGTAATATATTGGTTGATGCCCAATTTCTGCCCTATGATTTTCCACTTTTCCAAGCAGATTTTGTCAAATAGTGAGTTCTTATCCCAAGAGTTGGGGGTCTTTGGGTTTATCAAACAGTAGATTACTATATTCATTGACTGCTGTGTCTCATGTATCTAATCTATTCCACTGATCCACTACTCTTTTCTTCAGCCAGTTCCAAGTAGTTTTGATGAGTGCTGCTTTATAACATAGATTAAAATCTGGTATGATTAGGCCACCTTCCCTAGCATTTCTTTTCAGTAATTTCCTTGATATTCTGGACCTTTTGTTCTTACAAATGAGTTTTGCTGCTATTTTTTCTAGCTCTATAAAATAATTTTTGGTATTTTGATTAGTATGGTACTAAATATGTAAATAAATTTAGGTAAAATTGTTATTTTTATCATATTAGCTCAACCCAGCCCTGGGCAACTGATGTTTTTCTAATTAGTTAGATCTTACTTTATTTGTGTCAAAAGTGTTTCATAGTTTTTTTCTATAGGTCCTTGGTTTCTTTTGGCAGGTAGCTTCCCAAATATTTTATAATGTCTACAGTAACTTTAAGTGGAATTTCTCTTTCTATCTCTTGCTATTGGATTTTGTTAGAAATATATAGGAATGACTTGGATTTATGTGGGTTTATTTTATATCCTGCAACTGTGATAAATTTCTTTATTATCTCAAGCAGTTTTTTCCTTGATTCTCTAGAATTCTCTAAGTATATCATCATATCATCTGCAAAGAGTCATACCTTAGTCTCCTCTTTGCCTAATTTGATTCCTTCAATTTCTTTTTCTTCTCTTATTGCTATTGCTAACATTGCTAGTACCAAATTGAATAATAAGGGTGATAGTGGAAATCCTTATTTCACCCCTGATCTTATTGGAAATGCTTCTAGCTTATCCACATTACATATGATACTTGCTAATGGTTTTAGATTGATGCTATGTATTGTTTTAAGGAAGACTCCATTTTTTCCTATACTTTCTAATGTTTTTAATGGGAATGTGTGTTGTATTTTGTCAAAAAAAAGCCTTTTCTGCATCTATTGAGATAATCATATAGTTTCTACTAGTTTTGTTGTTGATATGAACAATTATACTAATAGTTTTCCTAATATTGGATTATCTTTGCATTCCTGGAATAAATCTGACCTGATGAAAGTGTATTATTCTTGTTATAAGTTGCTGTAGTCTTTTTGCTAATATTTTATTTAAAATTTTTTGCATATATATTCATAGGGGAAATTGGTCAATGATTTTATCTTTTTTCTTTTGTTTTTTCCCTATTTAGGTATTAGTGCCATATTTATGTCATAAAAAGAATTTGATAGTACTCATTCTTCTCCAATTTTCTCAAATAGTTTGTAAATTATTGGAATCAATTAAATGTTTGATAGAACTTGCTAGTAAATCAATCTGGCCCTGGAGATTTTTTTCTAGGGAGTTCATTGATGACTTGTTCAATTTCTTTTTATGAGATGGGATTATTTAAGTAATTTTACTTTCTCTTCGGTTATTCTGGGCTATTTATGTTTTTGTAAATATTCATCCATTTCACTAAGATTATTAAATATATGAGGACACAAATGGGCAAAAATATTCTTAATTTTTTTTTAATTTCCTCTTCATTGGAGGTAGATTCTCCATTTTCATTTTTAATATTTCTAATTTTGTTTTCTTCTTTCTTTTTTTCCTCATATTGACTAAATGTCTGTCAATTTTGTTCTTTTCGTAAAACCAGCTCTTAGTTTTACTTATTAATTCAATAGTTTTCTTTATTTCAATTTTCTTAATTTCTCCCTAGTTTTTCAGTATTTCTAATTTAGTATTTAATTGGAGAATTCCAATTTGTTCTTTTTCTAGATTTTTAAGTGCATGCCCAAATTGTTGACCTCCATTTTCTCTATTTTATTCACATATGCATTTAGAGATATAAAACTTCCCCTAAGAACCGCTTTTGCTGCATTCCACAAGTTTTGATATATTGTCTCATTATTGGCATTAATTTGAATGAAGTTACTGATTGTTTCTCTAATTTCTTGCTTAACCCACTCATTCTTTAGGATTAAATTATTTACTTTCCAATTAGTTTTTATTCTGTCGTTTGATGGCTCTTCATAATGTATAATTTTTATTCCATCATGATCTGTGGATTCATTTAATATTTCTACCTTTCTGCACTGAGCTGTGAGGTTTTTATGACCTAGTACATGATCAATTTTTGTGTATGTGCCATGTACTTCTCATGTATTGAGAAGAAAATATATTCCTTTGTATCCCTATTCAATCTTCTCCAGAGGTCTATCATATCTACCCTCTCTAAAATTCTATTCACCTCCTTAATTTCTTTCTTGCTTATTTTGAGTTTAGACTTGTCAAGTTCAGAGAGGGGGAGATTGAAATACTCTGCTAGTATATTTTTGCTATTTCTTCATCTAATTCCCTTAACTTCTCCAGGAATTTGGCTGCTACACAGCTTGGTACATATATGTTTAGTAATGATATTGCTTCATTTTTATGGAAACTTTTAGTAGGATATATTTTTCTTCTTTATCTCTTTTAAATAGTTCTATTTTTGCTTTTCCTTTATCTACGATAAGGATTGCTACCCCTGCTTTTTTTTTTATCTTTGCTGAAGCATAATATATTCTACTCCATCATTTTACCTTTACCCTGTGTGTATCCCCCTGTTTCAAATGTGTTTCTTGTAGACAGCATATTTTCCCTCCTTTCCCCTCCTACAGCTTGTAGGGCACAATAGATTTTTTTTTTACTTAACAAAGTATGTATTTCTTCCTTTAACCCAATCTGCTGAGAGTTAATCTCATACAACACTCCTCTTCTTCCCTTCTTTCTCTCTAGTATAATGAGTTTTTGTGTCTTTTCTCATTAGAATCCTATATTCAACTGATTATGTTATTCCCTCCTTGAACCAAAAACAATGAGAGTAAAGTTCATATAATGTTCATCTCTCTCTCTTCTCTCCCTCTACTATAGTGTGTTTTTCTGCCTCTTTGTTTGGTATAATTTATGCTTTCATGCCTCTTCCTTTCCTTTTCTTCCATTACAATCCCTTTGCACCCTTTAATAAGGCTTCTTTTATCATCAAATTTGTTAATTTATACCCATACTCTCTATCTATCTATCCATACATCTCTCTCCCTATCTATTTCTCTATCCTTTCTAAATGTTGTGATAATACAATTCTCAATATTGACAAGTATCAACTACCTATATAGGTATGTAAATAGTTTGCTCTTTTTGAATCACAAGTTATGTGAATGTGTGTGTGGTTTCCTTGTTTACCCTTTTATGTCTCTCTTGAGTCTTGTATTTGAAGATCAAATTTTCCATTGAGCTCTGTTCAGGTAGATAATTTTTAATTTGACTGTCCCAGGAGTAACTGCTTCTGCTGCCGGCCCTCCTGGTTCTCCTGCCCAGCTCCAACCTATTCTTGACTGTGAGAGGTCTGTGAATTGCCCATGTGGGTAGGGGAATCCTCTTGCTGAGGGTCACTCTGGTTCCACAGTGGTCTGGTCTCTGGTAAGTGCTGGTGCAGCCCCACTGCGTTCACGCTCCCTCTGCCCAGTCCTATCAGTGCACTTTATTGGACTGGGAATCTGCCACACTCTGTCTCCCAATAGATTCTGTCACTCTAAAATCTGTTCAGATTCACTTTTTAGAGGTTACTGATGAAATTCACAGAGGAGTTCAGGTAAGTTCCTGCTTTCACTCTGCCACCTTAACTCTGCCTCCCAACATGTAGATATTTAGCAAGATCTGTGAATACATAACACTCTTCTTGCATGTTTGAAAACACAATATTGTTGGGAAAATTTTCTGCTCCAATATTAATTTTGCTTACTGAATATCAGAAAAAAAATAATTTAAAAAACCCAACAATTCTTTGATAATCAGTGATCTAGGCCTAATCCACCATGCTTCTAGAAAAACATAAACTGAATTCTAGTTAAGTTGTATTATATTATCATCAGTCACTATGTAAAAAATAGCTTAGCCATGAAATTACATTTGACAGACATGATACTGTAAGCCATCATCTTTGCTTTCTGAATGTAAGACTTCAGTTTTCCAAGTTAGAGATACTTTTTCCCCTTCTCTAAAATGGGAACAAAGAGTAGTTTCAATTAAGGGAAACTAGCAGTAACTATTTTTCAATCCAATTATAGTTGTTAAAGTTCAAAAAGAGAAACATCTGTTGAAACCTTGAATTGCTGCTTGCTGACTGAGAACAGCAGGAGAGTTTGCAGTTAATCATCTGTACTCCTACAAAGAATCACTCCAGCCAACGTGAATTACTAACAAGGCCTTCCTGAGTGATAAGGGATGCTACATAGTCTCTATCTGAAAAGCAGTAAAAATCACAGCAGGCAAAAAATGTAAAAGACACTTAAACAAAAGGAGAGTAAGTTCTCCATAGTCACAATGGTGGCTTGAAGGTTTTCATCATCATCATTTTGTATCACACAAGAGGAATGCCTGCTGCAAAATAAGGTATCAGTATCAAATATAGTAAATAAATTAGTGGATTTACTGTATCTTAACAAGGTGTTAACTCGAGGAAACAGCAGGTTGTATAAACCTTCTGTTTAATTCCTATGTATTTATCTGCGAAGGAATGTATTTATCTGCAAAGGAAGCCAAATACATTTTCTTGGTTAAAAAGAAAATATTTTAATTCAAGCTTAACAATTCAATCCAATTTAACATATATTTACTAAGCCAGTTAGCCAGTCAATAAACATTTATTAAGTAGCTACTAGATTCCAGGCACTATGCTAAGTGATGGGGATACATGCCCTCAACAAGCTCTCAATCTAATGGGGGAGAAAACAAGCAAATCAACATACAGATGATACATGGAAAAACTAGGAAGTAATGAAGGAAGGAAGACATAAGAATTAAGAGGAAATGGGAAAAAACTTCCTGTAAAAATACCTACTATGTGTCAAATGCTTGGCATACAAATATGCACATAGACACAATCATGGGATCATAGGACAATGAATCTACAACCGGAGAGATCTGAGATTTCATGGTTTTTGCATAAAACAGGGGAACCAGAATTCCAAACTGGACATCTCATTTCAAATCTAATGTTCATTCTACTGCATTGATTTATAAAAGACTCGTTTGTAGGGGCGGCTAGGTGGCGCAGTGAATAGAGCGTCAGCCCTTGAGTCAGAAGGACCTGAGTTCGGTTCTGGCCTCAGACACTTAATGCACACACAAAGAAAAACCTAGCCGTGTGACCTTGGGCAAGTTACTTAACCCCCAATTGCCCTCCAAAAAGCAAAAAAAAAAAAAAAGACTCATTTGTAAATACACTAAATATTAGTGACAAATTTAAACTTAAAAATCTTGGACCAAATTGGAATTTTAGACATGTCACTGAGGTGTATTTAAAAAGTGACTAACAAAACTTAAGTCATCTGGTAGACAAAACTGTTTCAAAATGTAATGATTTATGTCCTCCTCTTCCTCACTATGCACAAAACATTTTTTAATCTCTTGAAAAGAAAATATTCTATAATTTCTTCCCCTACTGTCTTCTTTTAGCAGTCTCATTTCTATATTTAATAATAACAGTGCCTTTAATATATCCCCTAAGATTCTACCTAATAAACTTGTAATCTTTTCTATGGTTCCCCATTCATATTATGTCGGCATGCTATAAAATATTGTTCTAGGGGCGCAGTCAAGATGGGAGAGTAGAAACAGGATTTCTGTAGGGCTTCAACTCCCACCTCCCCCAATTCATGTAAAAGTTGATTCTGAACAAACTTTGGAGCGACAGAAAACAAAAATTGAAACAGAGATGCTAACCTCCCACTGAGGACAGCCAGGAAAGACAGCAGGAAGCAGACAGCCAAGCACTCTAGCACCTGACCCCAGCCCAGCTTGAACCTGAGATTTTAGCCTCAGAGCCACCTGAACAGATGCCAGCTGGAGGGACTTCAGATCAGCAGCAGCTGTGGTGGTTTCCAAAATTATCAACCCATAGATGCTAAGGACGAAGTGAGAGGTCAATGCAGTGTGGACTTTGGGATCCAGTAGTTTGTGAGTGTGGTCAGCCTTTATCCCCTGGAGGGAGAAGCCGCTGAGGTGCTGCAACATTGCAGCCACCACCACATGGCAGCTTCAGCTCTTAGCCTGCAGATTGTAGGGGGACCAAGCAACCAGTGTGAGGGGAAATAGCCCTTGATTTAAACTGCTTGGATCTGGATTGTAGTCTAGGGTGGAAGTCCTGAGGTGTGCAACCAGCTTACCAGAGCATGTGGAGGCATCAGGGAGGGTAGCCAACTAATATCTTTGGCAGCTGAGAAAACCGCAGCATTTGGGATAAAGTTCCTATTTCTGGTTGCAGAGTCCTACTGTGGCAAAAAACCCAGAAGTCAAGTGAGTAAGTGGTGACATGAGTAGGCAAAGGAAGCAAAATAAACAGAAGAACCCAAATTTACACTCCTATTTTGGGGACAAAAAGGGTCAAAGCATTGAACAGGAGGAAGACAGTGAAGTCAGAACTCCTGCACCAAAAGCTTCAAAGAAAAATATGAGCTGTTTACAGGCCATAGAGGACCTTAAGTAGGAATTTGAAAAACAAATAAAAGAAATGGAGGAAAAATTGGGAAGGGAAAAGAGAACTATGCAAGAAAATTATGAAATGAGAGTCAACAACATGACTGAAGACAATAACACCTTAAAAATAGACTAACTGAGGTGGCAAAATAGGCTCAAAAAGGCAATTAGGAGAAGAATGCCTTAGAAAACTGAATTTGCCAGGTGGAAAAAGAATCTCAAAAGCTCACTGAAGAGAATCATGCCTTCAGAATTAGATTGGAGCAAATAGAACCTAGTGGCTTTATGAGAAATGAAGATACTATTAAACAATTCCAAAGAAATGAAAAACTAGAAGGAAATGTGAACTATCTCATTGGGAAAACCACTGACCTGGAAAATAGATCCAGGAGAGAGAATTTAAAAATTATTGGACTACCTGAAAGCCATGATCAAAAAAAGAACCTAGAAATCATCCTCCAAGTAATTCTCAAGGCAAACTGCCCTGATGTTTTAGAACTAGAGGGCAAAATAGAGGTTGAAAGAAGCCACAGATCACCTCTAGAAAAAAAGATCCCAAAAAGAAAACTCCTAGGAATATTATAGCTAGGTTCTGAAATTCCTAGATCAAGGAGAGAATATTACAAGCCGTTAGGAAGAAACAATTTCAATATTGTGGAAACATAATCAGTATAACACAGGACCTGCCACCTTCTACCCAGAGGGATTGAAGGGTTTGAAATATGATATTCCTGAGGTCAAAGGAGCTGGGTTTAAAATCAAGAATCAGCTACCCAGCAAAACTGAGTGTCATGTTTCAGGGGAAAATATGTTCATTCAGTGGGATAGAGGACTTCCAAGTATTCTTAATGAACAAACCAGAGTTGAATAGAAACATTGGCATTCAGATATAAGAAGCAAGAGAAGCATGAGAAGATAAACAGGGACAAGAAATCATAAGGAAATTATCAAAGATGAACTATTTACTCTCCTACATGGAAAAACAATAATTGTAACTGATGAAACTTTTCTCAATATAAAAGTAGTTGAAGGGAATATGTACACATGTGTGTATGTGTGTATATATATATATATATATATATATGTGTGTGTGTGTGTGTGTGTGTGTGTGTGTGTGTGTGTGTGTGTGTGTGTGTGTGTATAGGAGGGTATATGAGTGTATGGATTCATTTGTGAATGTTTGTATATATGTTTACAGGTAAACATAAATAGATGGCACAAGATGTATTTAATAGGAAGGAAGGATATTTAAAAGGTGAAATTAAGAGGTGAGAGAGGAATATAATGAGAGGTGATGGGGAAAGACAGAATGGGATAAACTATCTCATATAGAAGAGGCAAGAGAAAATGGTAACAATGGAGAGGAAGAACAGGAAGGCAAAAAGGAATGGGTCTACTTTATTCTCATTGAATTTGTTTTAGGGAGGGAATAACATACACACTAAAAAGTGTATATGACCTTACAGGAAAATAGGGGGGAAGGGGATGAGAGGGAGAATGATGAAAGGGAGGGCAGCCTCAGTGGGTGGAGGGAAGTTGGAAGAATCTACTTTTGAAAAGGGACAGGATCAAAGTAGAGAATAGAACAAATGGGAGGTGGTATAGGATGGAGGGAAATGTAGTCAGTCTTTCACAATATATCCACTATGGAAAAGTTTTGCATAGCTACACATGTACATCCTTTACTGAATTGCTTATCTTGCCAGTCAGAGTGGGGGACAAGAGAGGAAGAGAATGAGATTGAATCTAGAATTCAAAGTTTTAAAATAAAATGTTTATATATATATATATACACATATATACATATATATACATTATATATATATATAATTCTAGATTGAATCTAGAATTCAAAGTTTTAAAATAAAATGTTTATATATATACACATATATACATATATATGTATACACACATACATACTATTATTTATACTATTTTACATGTAACTGGAAAAGAAGGTACAGGCACTGAGGCATAGAAATCAACCATGCCCTACTGGAAAAGTTGAAGGGGGTATGGGAGAAGATATGGGAGAGAGTAGATTGGAGGAGGGGATATCATGTTGGACTGCTATTTTGGGGTGGTGGGTAGGGGGAAAATGGGGAGAAAATTCGAAAGTCAAAATCTGTCAGAAATGAATGTTATAAATCAGAAGCTAATAAAGCATTTGAAAAAAAATTACGCACAGCACACCTGCTTCCCCTTCCTGCCTTTTGTTTCCTGTGGTTAATTGCTCATATAGGAGTATACCCCACCCCTAGTTGAGTACCCAAAATTTGTGTATGAATACTGCAGTTATAACTATCCTCATTTTACACTTATTTAAATTGAGGCTTTGAGAGGTTAAGTGACTTGCTCAGTGCCATATAGCTAGAAAGTATTTGGGGCAGAATTTGGATCTAGCTCTTCTGAATTCCCAGTCCAGGCATTTATTCATTTTTGTAATTTTAAGCATATTATGTCTAATGTTGTTTGTTCCTAGTAAGAGAAACTAAGAAGGTAAGTAATTGAAATCCACAGAAAATCCTATCATACAATTTAAAATTAGTATAAATTATTTATTTTGTTCTATCCATATATATGTATATGTATATATATATATATATATATATATATACACACACACACATTTGTGTACATATCAATATCTCTGCATGTTTGTGTATAAATATATGTAATGCATATACATATATATATACATACACACACACACACACACACACACACACACACACACAAAGCAAAATATACAGTGGTGTAAAGTCCTTATTTCAAATTCAGCTCATTTTACTCCTCTTGCTTATCTTTGCTATTGGTGGTAATTAATGAATACTAAAATGACCAAAGTGTGGATTTTGCTATGGAAAGCAAAGTGCCTTTAGCTTATAAAAAAATGAATAAGATCCTGAAGAAATGATGCCCTTTTTTTTTACCTAGCTTTTCCAGGTCTAAAACAGTAATGGGCTTCTACCACAGAGAGGTGCTCTTAGACTTAATTCACTGATGCCTATAATATACTTGAGCTTCAAGATGTGTTTCCACATATAGGAAGCACATAAAATTGCCCCATTGCATATTAAATGTAGGTATTTTATTTTGCCACTCATAAAAATAAACCCATGTCATTTGAAACATGTTATTAGCCATACAAAATTATTAAGGTGTTTTTCTGTGATGCATACTTGTTTTTCCCCTTTGGTCTCATATAACTTTTTGTTGGAAATTGTTTATTTAATATCTTGTTTTATATGAATTTACCTTATATTATATCTTCTTGCAATGGACAAAATCATAATAGTATGGTTTGAGATTAATGTGTTTTTATCATAATATATACCTACAAAGAGTACTTATGTATCCCATCCTTTTGTCTTTTTTCCCATTAAGACTGCTTCTTTTCCTTCTTGCTCCTAGGGAGTGTGTTTTAGGTTAAACTCATTACCTGTTGAGTAATCACATCATTCCTACAATTAACTTGCTCTACATCCTGGCATTTCTCATGAATAAAGGGGTTTCTAATTATTTTTTATTAATTCATGGAGGGCTTTCTTTTCTGTCCATTTACTTATTATAGCATTTTTTTTTTAAGAAAGCAAACAAAAGACAACACAATACTGTATACAAATAGCCACTGAAAACTAAAAATATTCTTTCTTAATCTATACATTCTACACTGAGATACTGAGTAAATTTTAGACATCATATATAAAAATGAAACAACGTAACTCATTCAGCTACTAATCAGTTGTTAGGCTTGCACAAGTTGAAACAGGAATTCTAAGATGAGTTCCCCATTACCTTTAGTAGATTTGTAAGAATCCCTTTGAATTTTTGAATGACTTAGAGGTTTATTGAATCATCAGGCAGGTATATAATTACCTCTCCTGGGTCTCTCTCTAGTAATCACAGATACATTACTAAATAAAGAATTTCAGCTAAAAAGAATGCAGAGTATTGATTGTAATTTACTAGACTACACAAAAATGCTATATTTTGAAGTTTTTATATAAGTATGTACATGTTTTTCTTTATGCAAGAAGCAGAATACATATGTATACATGTATACATGTATGTATACATGTAATACATATGTGTAAGATACATTATAAATACTATATGCACATATTCAGAATCTCTAAGTGCAAAAATCACATGATCACTAAACCTCAAGGTTGTCCGAATACTTTTCATGTATCAGCCTACCACAGTTCTTCCACCTGAATAATTCCCCCAGAATTACATTTCCAACAGCTGGTTCTTTTTATTACTCCATTCCAGCAGCATATTTCTTTTGGGCAGTGTAGCAGATTAAAAACCAGAACCTGAGTGTACTCTCTTAGAAAAAAAAATAGCTTTCCTTCCTCCTCCTTCCCCCTCTCCCTAGCATATCTACATAATTTCCATCTTCTTTTCAAATGCATAGCTGACTTCTTAAATAATATTTTAAAATTTCTATCTATTTTTACATAGACTGATACAAAGTCTAGTGCAGGAGGAACTGATTAGTGTCCATTCTGAAATGAATCTGCACGCTAAATTTCTTTTAATTGGTGATATATTTGTTTGGAGGTTGTTAAATTTCGTCCTATTATTTAATATTTTTCACTTTACCCTTGAAATCTCTCTCAAAAGACTTGTGTCTGCAATTGATAGTTATACTAAGTTTAATAATATGCAGTCTGTTTAGAACTAATTATCAGTTGCTTGAGCTAACCAAACCCATTCATTCCTCAGTGATTATAGGGTTTCATTTTTTTTTTCTGAAAGGATTCTGGAGTTTTGAATAACCAAGAAAGTCAAGACACATAAGGAGTATGATGGGGTTCAATTAGCTATTTGTTGGAGAATTTTTTAATTTTTTTCCCTGCTGATTAGAGTCACCTGATTCTTCCTGTTTTTGTGTTGAATATTCCATGAAAGTTTTGACAGGAAGTTTTAGCTACTGTCAAGAAACCTAAGCATAGGATTTTAACCTTTTTATTTTTTTTTGCTAACTGTCCTCAATTCTGTAATAGAATCCCTGATTACTAAAAGTACTGGGAGGCAAGCCAGAGAGAGGGAGAGAGAGAGAGAGAGTGAGAGAGAGAGGAAGAACCCCAACAAAAACAGTTTAGGAAAGCTAGTTCATATTGGCTATGTACACATGGACTAATGGAATACAGAGAAGAGTAGGAGTTGGTGGTACAATTAAATCATAAAATATTCCCATCAGGATCCTTCTTAATACATTTTTTTCAAAATAAATTATATTTACAACTTTTAATGCTTTATATGCTATGGCATGGCAACTTATATTCTATATAAATAAGGTTTTAAACTGATACATGGGGAAAATCTAATGTGCCTTTTATTGGGGGTGAGGGTCTGGACCTATGAGTTCATCATGTGAGGAATACACAGAGTGAGAACTAAAATGATTAAGCAGCATTTTTTTGTTTGTTTGTTTTTGGACCGGGGAAAGCAGGCAGTTGGGGTTATGTGATTTGCTCAAGGTCACACAGCTAGTAAGTAATAAGTCCCTGAGGCTGGAGGCAAACTCAGCTCCTCCTGACTCTAGTGCCAATACTCTATTCACTGTGCCACACCTAGTTGCCCCAATTAAGCAACTCTTTTGCAGCTTATATCCTTCCCTAGGGCATTTATTTTTTAGTTAAGTGATTTGAACTAGGTCACACAACTAATATGTTTCAGAGATGGGAACTGAACTCTGGTCTTTAAATGCAATATTGTATTTTTCTCTCAAATGGCTCATGGATTATGGAAACAAATTTTACAACTATGTAGGAAAGCAAATTTTTTGATTGCATTATAGTCATTGTATATATATTTTAAATATACATACATATATATACATTTATACAAGCAAAATATCTTTTCCTAGGTAAAAAAATCAAATTATTTGTATTATTAAACATGTTATAATTTTTCATAGATTTGCATGCCAATATTATACTATTCTATATACCCAAAGAACAAGGCGAAAAACAGTCATTATTGTTATTATGACTATTATTAATAGCCTTTATAGAGGTCTTTCAGTTTTGAAAAGCACTTTACACATGATTTCACTTGATTCTCACAAAAACATATCTGATAGATGCAATTTCAAAAGTACTTCAATACAATATTATAGTAACATTTCCCTGTTTGACACTTAGGGCAATGAGGTGACCTGGTAGATAGGAGTCAGGAAAAATTAAATTTAAATTTTGTCTCATTCACTGATTAATTGTGTGATTTGGTTGTTTGAATTCTTCATCTACTAAATAAATAAACAGAAGTTAATGAAACTTAAATAAAATAAAGAAGTTAATTGAAGTTAAATAAAATAAAGAAACAGAAGTTAATGAAATCCAAACACTAGCCCAGGGTTACATAGTTAATAAGTGACTAAAATTTCATTTGAATTCAGTTCTTTCTGACTTGAAGTTAGTGATCTCTACCCATATTTCCATCTAATTATTTTTAGTGTAGATGTGTTACCAATACTACTAGATCATTATAATGAAAGGATTTCATATATGATGTTCAAGTCAAAAGTAAGTTTTGAGTAGATCATGGTCATAGAAGCAGGTTTCAGGGGGCTGAGCCAAGATGGCGGAGTAGAAACAGCTAGTCCAAGCCTCTCTGCCCCCAGATTCCCCACAAACTATGTAAAAGGGGACTCTGAACAACTTCTGGAGCCCCAGCACCCACAGAACGACACAGAGAAGCTAACCTCCCACTGAGGACAGCCCAGCAGCCCGGCAGGAAGGACCAGCACAGAGGTCTGGCAGCGCACAGAGCGCAGAGTGCAGGAGCCGAGCCGAGCCCAGTGAGCCCAGTGAGCCGAGCCCGAGGTCCCCGTGAGCCGAGGTTTTAGCCCCAGGGTGGCAGGGCCAGCAGCAGGCTGGAGGAATCCCAGAACACCAGGAGCTGTGGTGACTCCAGAATTATCAACATAGACATGCCTAGGACAAAGTAAGAGGTTAGTGTCCTATGGACTTTGGGACCTGTATTTGGGGAATGCGTCAGCTCCCTCCCCTGGGGGCTAGAAGCCGCTGAGGAGACACGCCATTTTGTAGTTTTCAGAGGCAGCTCCTGCTCCCAGCCTGCAAATTTGTAGGGAGATCCAGCGATCAGTCTTGGGGGGTAATCGCTCTTGCTTTAACCTCCCTGGATCTGGATTGTGATCTAGGGTGGAAGTTGTGGGTGGGTTTACAGCTTGCCAGAAACGGAAGTTGCCCCCCACACGTTCGGGACGAAAATTCCTCTATCTGGCCTTAAAGCCATAGTGTGGCAACAAGCCCAAAAGTCAAGCAATTAAGTGGCAACATGCCAAGGCAAAGGAAACAGAAAAATGCAACCCTAGACTCCTATTTTGGGGGCATAGAGCGGGAAAAGGACTGTGAGGTCAGAAGTCCTGCTCCAAAAGCCCCAGGGGAAAACATGAGCGGGTTGCAGGCCATAGAGGACCTTAAGAAGGACTTTAAAAATCAAATAAGAGAAGTGGAGGAAAAATTGGAAAGAGAAATGAGAAGGATGCAGGAAAAGTATGAAATGAGGGTCAACAGCCTGACTGAGGAAAACAACACCTTAAAAAATAGACTAACTCAAATGGCAAAGGAGGCCCAAAAGGGCAATGAGGAGAAGAATGCCTTAAAAAGTCGAATTTGCCAGATGGAAAAAGGATCTCAAAAGTTCACTGAGGAGATTCATTCCTTCAGAGTTAGACTGGAGCAAATGGAAGCTAGTGACTTTATGAGAAATCAAGATGCTGTTAAGCAGATCCAAACAAACGAAAGATTAGAAGGCAATGTGAAATATCTCATGGGAAAAACCACTGACCTGGAGAATAGATCCAGGAGAGACAATTTAAAAATTATTGGACTACCTGAAAGCCATGATCAAGGAAAGAACCTAGAAATCACCCTTCAAGAAATTCTTAAGGAAAACTGCCCTGATGTTTTAGATCCAGAGGGCAAAATAGAGGTTGAAAGAATCCACCGATCACCTCCTGAAAAAGATCCCAAAAAGAAAACTCCCAGATATATTATAGCCAGGTTCCAGAATCCCCAGATCAAGGAGAAAATACTACAAGCAGCCAGGAAGAAACAATTTCAATATTGTGGAAACACAATCAGAATAACCCAGGACCTGGCAGCTTCTACACTGAGGGATCGAAGGGCATGGAATATGATATTCCAGAGGGCAAAAAAACTGGGAATGAACCCAAGGGTCACCTACCCAGCAAAACTGAGTATTTTGTTTCAGGGGAAAATATGGTCATTCAGTGGAATAGAGGACTTTCAAGCATTCTTGAGGAAAAAACCAGAATTGAATAGAAAATTTGACATCCAGACACAGGAAGGAAGAGATGCCTGAGAAGGTAATCAGGGAAGAGAGATCAAGGGGAACTTATCAAAGTTGAACTATTTTCATTCCTATATGGAAAAGCAATAACTGTGACTGATGATATCTTTCTCACTATGAAAATAATGGAAGAAGGGGGTGTGGTCATATGAATACATATGTGAATGTGTGTGTATATGGTTACAGTTATATATGGATAGAGGGCATAGGTTGAATTTGTTGGGAAGGGAGAATACTCAAGGGATGAAATTATGAGGTGAGAGAGGAAAGTGGCAAGAGTAGATGGGGAGAGACAGGGTAGGGTAAACTATCCCATGTAGAAGAAGCAAGGGGAGTGGTTGCAAAGGAGGGGGAGAATAAGGAATGCTAAAAAGACAAAACCACATTCACACTGAATTTGGTTCAGGGAGAAAATGACATACATACTAAATGGGATATCTCAACCTGCAGCAGGATAGGGGGAAGGGGGATGAGAGGAGGGATGATGGATGGGAGGGCATCCTTGGGGTGAGGGGAGGTTGGAAGTACCCACTATAGAAGAGGGACAGGATCATGTAGGGAATGGACCAGGTGGGGGGTGGGATGAGTGGGAGGGAATTATAAGCAGCCTTGTACAATATATCTACTATGATAATGTTATGCATAGCTAGACATGTACAACATATACTGAATTACTTATCTCCCAAGAAGGAATGGGTGACAAGGGAGGAAGGAAATGGATCTGAAATTCGAGGTCGTAACATTAAATGTTTCAAATATATATAAATACTATTATTAATACTCTTTTGCTTGTAATAGGGAGATAAGATGTGCAGGCATTGGGACACAAAGATTCACCTTCCTCTAATGGAAAAGTCGATGGGGGTATGGGAGAAGGTATGGGAGAGAGCAGATTGGAGGAAGCGATATCTTGTGGGACTACTATTCTGGGAGGTTGGGTAGGGGAATAATGGGGGGAAAATGATTGTAACTCAAAATCTGGGGGAAATGAATGATGTAAAACAGAAGTTAATAAAGCATTTGTTTAAAAAAAAAGAAGCGGTTTTCAAAAGATAGAATAAAAATTATAAATAGCCATATGGAAAATACTTCATATCAAAAATTTTAAGTGAATTTCAAATTAAAACAACTTGTAGGTTTTTCTCACACTCAGCAAGGTTGCAAAGAAGTTAACAGCCAAAATGTTTATTTGAATGGACTATGGGGAGTGACAGAGCTATAATTTGGTCTATGATTATGGAAAAAGAATTTGGAATTCTGCTAGGAAAAAATTATGAAAGGGTGCATTCCTTTTGACCTAGAGATATCCCTGTTGGACATAAAAACCCCAAGAAATTCACTGATGGAAGGGGCCCAAAAAACACGCAACAATTTAATTTATATGTCTATATGTATAAATATGTATTTATAAATATATTTATATGTAGTAATATATAATATGTTATGTAACAAAAGTATAAATGATAATTATACAAATAAAGAGAAAATAATATGAAATATTTTATGTTTATATATATTTATATGTATATACATATGCACACACACACACACACACACACATATATATATATTCAAGCATATATACACACATACAAAACCAGTTCTGGTTGAAAAAATAAACAGGATGGATGCCTACTAATTATGAATGAATCCATTGTGTTTTATGAGTGTAACGAAATATTATTACAGCATAGGAAATTATGAATATGAGAACTTTACATATACACATAAATATACATATATACACACATATATTCAGAAGGCACAGGTGTGAGTTGAATACAAAAGTATGATATCTAAAAAATTATGGGGTGATAAAGAGGAATGCACTGAAAGGAAGGGAGGGGAGGGGTAGAATGGAGGTAAATTATCTCACATAAAAGAGGCAAGAAACTGCTTTTACAGTGAAGGTGAAGATGGGGTAATAGTGGGGGGGGTGAGTGAATTCTCATCAGAATTCACTTAAAGGAGGGAATAACACCCACAGAAATGGGTATAAAAATCTAATCTTGACCTACAGGAAAGTAGGAGGAGAAAGAGAGTATAATAAAGGGGGAGGTGTACAAGGGAGGGTAGATTGCAGGAGACAATAATCAGAAGCAAAATATTTTTGAGGAGAGACAGGGTGAAAAGAGATAGAGAACAGAAATAATGGGGTGGGGAATAGGAATAGAGGGAAATGTATTTGGCAATCGTATTTGTGAAAAAATTTCTGAAACAATTTTCTCTGATAAAATCTTCCTTTCTCAAATATATAGAAAATGGAGTCGAATTTATAAAAATAGGAGCCATTCCCCAATTGATAAATGATCCAAATTTATGAATAGTTTTAAAGAAATAGTCAAAGATATCTATATCCATATAAGAAGGTATGCTAAATGAGTGCTTCTTAAACTGTGGACTGTGACCCCATATGGGGGTCACAAAAATTTGGCAAAAGTAAAAGGTTTCCGAATACTAGCAACCAAAAATTATTAAAAATCATATGTGAAATGAATCTGAGGTGTTTCTGGCAGCACTTTACCTATGTTACATCAAGCAACTTCATTGCAGCCTTGGGTCTGAGCACAAAGCATGTGCACTTTGCACTGTGCATGTCCCCAGGCTAAGTAGCATCAACTAATGCTACTGAAATATGCAAAGGAATGGAAAAAAAAAGATTAAGAAGTCCAGCTCTAAATCAGTATTGATTGGAGAAAGACAAATTGAAAAATTCTGAGGTACTACATTGTCTAATAAGACAGAAAAGTAAAATAACAAATGTTGGAAGGTATGTGGGGAAAAATGAGATATTAATGCACTTAACGGTGGAGTTGTGAACTGATTCAACCTTCGTTAAAACTATTTGGAACTATTCCCAAAGGGCTTTAAAATGTTCCACTAAGTCTGTATCCAAAAAGGGATAAAAAACAAAAGGGGAAAGAACCTATGTGTATGAAAATATTTATAGCAACATTTTTCTAGTGGCAGAGAGTTGGGAATTGCAAGGATGCTCATCAATTGGGAATGGCTGTACCAATTGTGCTATGTGGTTATGATGGAATACTGTTTTGCTATAAGAAATGATGAGAAGAATGTTTTCAGAAAAAAATGGAAAAATTTGAACTGATTCAAAAGGAAATGTTCTTTGTACAAAGAAACAGCAATATTCTGAGATGATCAGCTGGGAATGACAACTATTTTTAGCAATACAATGATCCAAGACAACTCAAAAGAATTATGATGAAAAAGTCTATCTGTCCCCAGACACTGATAGTGTATAAATATATATTAAAACATAATATTCTACTTACTTTATTTTTCTTGATTTTTTTGGTCTATGTTTTTCTTCACAACATAATATCAAAAATACTCATATATAATGTATATCAAATTGCTTGCCTTCTCAATTAGAAATAGAAGGAGTGGGAAAGGGAGAGAATTTGGAACTCAAAGTTTTAAAAATTAAAGTTAAAATTGTTTTTATATGTGATTGAGGAAAATAAAATATTAAATAAGAAAATCTATCGACTGTAAAAGGGGATATTCTCCCTTGATGTATATAGAATTCTCCTCATTCTCTTCCTCTTGCTCCTCCTCCCTCTCCTCTTCCTATTTTTCATGCTCCTCCTCCTCCTCTTCCTTGTCCTCCTCATAAATATTTAACAGCTCATTTTCCCAAAAATGTACGCCTGATATACTTTTAAACATAATCTACATTATTAACATTTATTATCACTTTTTAAAATCCAGAAATCAACAAAACAGAAAATCACACCAGGCTTTTTCGAGTTGTCCATTTCTGTGGTATAAATGTTCTCATTTAAAATGTACCTATAGCTCCAGTGTGCTACTTCTGCAAGGGCACACTGTTAATTCTTATGATAGATTCAGTCCAAATGAACTGTCCTTTCTTTTTCTATGTCTTGTATTTCCTTCCTTCTTTCCTTCCTTCCTTCTTTCCTTCCTTCCTTCCTTCCTTCCTTCCTTCCTTCCTTCCTTCCTTCCTTCCTTCCTTCCTTCCTTCCTTCCTTTCTTTCTTCCTTTCTCAGAAGACTTTATATTTTCTCTATTAGACTCCATGTTCTTTTTTTTTTTTTCATTCTGGTACCAATATAGTTTATTTAAAACTCTTTCTCCTTCCTTATATATTTTTTTCAAATGCACCAACTCTTTATTCTATTTAGCTTTTGTGATGCTTTTCTTAGATATCTGTCACTCTTTTGCTTTCTGCTCATGTTGTTTCTCTCACTTCTATCTACTCAAAATAATCTTTTAAACTCAGTTTATGAGAGTACCCAAGGAATAATATTTCCTGATCACCTTTTCCTCTTCATCAGTTAGCAGCAACGATGTTATCATAATTACCTTATCTGTCTTTTTTGGGATTCTAAATTGTCTTTTCCCCAAGGTTCGTGAAACCTTCTCTCTTTCTCTTCCTTTTCCCCCTTTTCCTGCTCCTCTTCCTCTTTCTTTTTCTTCCTTCACAATTCATCAGTCCATAGATACTTATTAAGCACTTAGTACGTGTTAAGTACTGAGTTTAGAAAAGCAAAAAGGAGCCCTTGCTCTTAGGGATATCAAATTCTACTGAGTGAGACAACACATAAATTACTAGAGGTACATGCAATAGGTATACAGACTTTACATTGTTCTCATGTCACCTACCTATTGCTCTTCTGCTAAAAAGCTTGGAGTGAGGAAGTGGAGTCCTAGGGAAGGATGTATAGTGCTGGACCTACTCTCCACCCCCTGAAAAAGTCAGTCTCTACTCTGCTAGGTCTGGCTTACTTGGCTTGGTATCTGCCATACATATCAGCTCCATTGAAGGTCAAAGTCAAAAAAGGACTAAAACAAAAAACTTGCTCTTCCCTCATTTGCTCTTCAGTCTTGCACACAATCTAGTCTTCCCTGTAATCATTATCTCACAGGCTGCTCATTCAGTATTTATTTTCAAATATAAAGAAGAAAATGTGTTTTTGGAAGAACTTGAAAGAAGGTAAGGACTGGAAAGGAGTTCAATTTTAAGGAAACCATGTACTGAGCATTGTAATTTAACCTATTTGAACAACAGGAAACTAATAATAGAGGCAGCATGCAGTTATCATATAAAAAGCCAACTTCAGGAAGACTTAGGTTCATGATCTGCCTCTTATACATATTGACTATGTGACACTAGGCAAGTCTCTAAAAATATTAGTAGTCTAGGCAATTCTTTAATATTATATGAGGAAGGAAAATTGCTGGCCTGCATCTGTGTTTTTGCATCCTAGGAGTTTCCCATATCGATGAAATCCTATGTTCAGGCCTGCTAGGCATCTAGATGGCACAGTGGATAGAGTCAGAAAGATCTTAATATAAGTTTGGCCTCAGTCACTAGTTGTCAGAACCTGAGCAAGTCATTTAACCTCTATCTTCCACAATTTTCTCAGCTATAAATTAATGATTTTGTCATCAACCATGCAGGGTTGTCGTGAGGATTAAATTAGATAATATTTGTAATTCCTTAGCACATATTAGGCATTAATTTTTTATGATTTTTCCCCAACACCCAATCATAAGACCTAATAGAGGAAGGAGAGTTTAAAATTAAATGTCTTTTTCCTTAGCTTGAATCAGTCAGTATGTTCACATATGTCAAAGCTAAATCAATAATCCTGAAAGAATGCTCATCTTTTCTGGTACAATTCACCTGGGAAGGCACATTGTGTTTTTTTGCCTTTAAACCATAATACTGCCTAATGGACTTTAAAAATAGACAAAATATCGATACTGCAGCAAAACCCCTCAGCAACATGCTGGTTAATAGCTAGACTGTATTGTGTTTTTTGAGAAGTTTGAATTTCTATTAAAAGGTAATGTAACTGCTAGAAATGCAGTGGGCCAGATCCTGAGGGGTGAGGAAGTTACTCCTGAAATAACCCTTAAGTATATTTAATGCAGCAACAAATGATTTCATAGAGTGGTTTGTTTGCCTGACAATAGGTCTCTCCTATAAAGTCTACATAAAGCATTGTTAGGGAATTTTCAGGGGTGACTATATAATGTTCAGAAATAGGCTATAAAATTAAATTGGAAATCTATTTTAGATTTAAAGGATGTTAAAAGTGGAATAGATATTGGTAATCCATAATGTTACATCTTTTTTTTTTTATAAGCAATTGGGGTTAAGTAACTTGCTCAAGGTTACACGGCTAGTCATTATTTATGTGTGGGTGCTCATTTTCTGAGGTCGGATTCGATCTCAGGTCATCCCAACTCTGAGGCCGGAGCTCTTACTCACTGCGCCACCTAGCCGCCCCTAATGTTACATCTTATAGATAAAGAAACTGAGCACCAGAGAAAATAATACCTTTATCTACTGATGGTAGCTAGCTACCTAAGCAACAGAACTAGACAGAACCCAGTGCCTCCAGTTGGTAAGTGAACAAACATTTATTAAGTACTGACTGTGTTACTTACTATGTTTCAAGCACTGGGCTAGGTTCTGAGAAAACAAGGAAAGGCAAAGCAAAATAGCACATGAAAAAAACAAAAAAAACCCAAACACAGTTTCTGCCCCAGGATAGTTTGAGAAATAATATGCAAAGAACTTTGTGCAAATATGCGTACACACACATACATACACACACATACATACATGTACATACACTCAGACACTCAATTTCCTTGCCTACAACAGCATGATACATGTTCGATTACCAAGATCTCTTCCACCTCTAATATTCTATAAATCTGAGATAGAAGAGACTACTTCCAAAAGTCAAAATGGTGGAGTAAGCAGTAAATTTCTGTAACTTTCCTATACTAACTTATAAAGAGCCATTAAATAGAAGCCCTAAGAAATGCTGCAACAGGACAACCAGCAAAAAGTTGGGGTGGAAATGGTCTTTTAGCGAAAGAAACTTGTAGGGTTTTCAAGGAAGGTCTGTCTCACTCAGGTGAAAGGGGAGCATAGTCCAGGACAGGAAGCACCCCAGAAAGCCAGCAGCAAGTTCCAACTCAGCAAACCAATAGGAAATTGTGATCCCCACTGTGGTGAAGCAGGCAAACACCCCCACCAGGACCCCCGTGTACCTTAACATAAACAGGAGAATCAGTATATCCAGCTCTGGGATCTACCACATGCTTCAGTGTGGCCCTGGGTAGACAGGCATCCTTTGGTGATTAAACCTCCACATGCTTCAGGATACCCCTGGGCAAACAGGTAAACAGTAACTCTTCAGATGCCTAAGCAAACAGGATGTTGCCAGCCAGCACCTGCCTGCCACCTTCAGTGTAGATCCTGGCAAAGAGACAGACCTCCAGTAGCTCGGGGGAAGCATAGAAACACCCCACAAGGTATCAACACACACCAGACAAAACCACTAGGACCCCAACTCAGCACCAGGAAAGCTGACAGATCTCTATAGCCAGCAGCGGGGCCAGTTGACCCGTACCTTATCCCCTCAATGCAGCACCATGAAGGTCTCCCATGGGTCTCAGGGCAACATCAGTGCAGCACCATGTAAATAGCCAGGATCTGCAGCCATTAGCACAAGAAGTCAGAGACAGTGCCCTTTCCACTCTGTGAGTACAGATCAAATTTAAAATAAAGGATTTTAAATCCATTCCCTTCCTCCCTTGTCACCCAATCCCTCTGAGAAGATAAGCAATTCAGTATGTTTTGTACATGTATAGCTATGCAAAACATTACCATAGTAGATGTATTGTAAAAGACTGCTAATATTTCCCTCCCACCCATCTCACCTCCCACCTGGTCCATTCCCTACTTTGATCCTGTCCCTCTTTGATAGTGGGTACTTCCAACCTCCCCTCCCCCCAGAATGCCCTCCCCTCCATCATCCCCCATCTCATCCCCCTTTCCCCTACTCAGGAGAGTGAGTGAGGTAAGATATTCCTTTTAGTATGTATGTGATTCTCTCCTTGAGCCAACTTCAATGAGAATATGCTTTTGCCTTTTTGCCTTCCTGTTCTTCCCTTCCCCTGCAACTACTTCCCCTTGCCTTTTCTACATGAGATAGTTTACCCTACCCTGTCTCTCTCCATCTCCCCTTGCCACTTTCCTCTCTCACCTCTTGACTTCACCCCTTAAGAGTCATCCCTTCCTTGGGGCGGCTAGGTGGCGCAGCAAGCAGAGCGCCGGCCCCAGAGCCAGAAGGACCTGAGCTCGGATCCGGCCCCAGACACCCAACACACAAACAATAACCCAGCCTCGTGACCCCGGGCAAGTCACCCAACCCCAATTGCCCTCCAAAAAAAAGAAAAGAATCATCCCTTCCCATCAAATTCAACCTGTGCCCTCTATCCATGTATACCTGTGAACATATGCCATGTACCCTTCTTCAATTATTTTCATAATGAAAAAGGTTTTATCAAAAACAGTTATTGTTTTTCCATGTAGGAATGTAAATAGTCCAACTTTGATAAGTTCCTTTTGATTTCTTTTCCTTGATTACCTTCTCAAACATCTCTTGCTTCTTGCATCTGAATGTCAAATCTTCTATTCAACTCTGGTTTTTTCATCAAGAATGCTTGAAAGTCCTCTATTCCACTGAATGATCATATTTTCCCCTGAAACAAGACGCTCAGTTTTTCTGGGTAGGTAATCCTTGGCTTCAATCCCAGCTCTTTTGCCCTCTGGAATATCCTATTCCATGCTCTTCAATCTCTCAGTGTAGAAGCTGCCAGGTCCTGGGCTATTCTGATTGTGTTTCCACAATATTGAAATTGTTTCTTCCTGGCTGCTTGTAGTATTTTCTCCTTGATCTGGGAGTTCTGGAGCCTGGCTATAATAATCCTAGGAGTATTCTTTTTGGGATCTTTTTCAGGAGGTGATTGGTGGATTCTTTCAACCTCTATTTCCCCCACTGGGTCTAAAACATCAGGGCAAATTTTCTTGCGAATTTCTTGAAGGATGATTTCTAGGTTCTTTCTTTGATCATGGCTTTCCGGTAGTCCAAAATTTTTTAAATTATCTCTCCTGGATCTATTTTCCAGGTTTTTCCAATGGTTTTTCCGTGAGATATATCACATTGCATTCTATTCTTTCAATTGTTTGGATCTGTTTAATAGTATCTTGATTTCTCATAAAGTCACTAGCTTCCATTTGCTCCAGTCTAACTCTGAGGGAATGAATCTCCTCAGTGAGCTTTTGAGATTCTTCTTCCATCTGGCAAATTCGACTTTTTAAGGCATTCTTCTCCTCATTGCCTTTCTGAGCCTCTTTTGCCATTTGAGTTAATCTATTTTTTAAGGTGTTATTTTCCTCAGTCAGGCTGTTGACTGTCATTTCATACTTTTCTTGCATCTTTTTCATTTCTCCTCCCAAATTTTCCCCCACTTCTCTTATCTGCTTCTTAAGGTCCTCTATGGCCTGTAGCCAGCTTGTATTTTCATTTGGGGCTTTTGGTGCAGGAGTTCTGATCTCACAGTCTTCCTCCATGCTTTGAGACTCTTTGCCCCTAAAATAGGAGTCCAATGTTGAACTTTTCTGTTTATTTTGTTTCATTTGCCTAGGCATGTTGCCACTTAATTACTTGATTTTTGGGCTTGTTGCCACAGTAGGACTCTGCCACCAGACAGGGGAGCTTCTGCCCAAACGTGGGGTCTTCACAACTTCTGCCAGTTGTTTGGCCTCTGTAAAGCCTCCACCCACTCTGTCAAGTTGGATACCCACCCAAAACTTCCCCCTGACCCCCAGACCACAATCCAGATCCAGGCAGTTTAAAGCAAGGGCAATTAACTCCCAGACTGATTGCTGGATCTCCCTACAGTTCGAAGACCAGGAGCTAGAGGCACTTCTGACGTTGCAAAATGGCTTGTGTTGCAGCTGTTTCTTCAGCAGCTTTTCACCCCCAGGGGAGGAAGCCGACAAGTTCCCCAAATACTGGTCCCAAAGTCCATAGGGCACTAACCTCTCACTTTGTCCTAGGCATATCTGTGCTGATAATTCTGGAATCGCCACAATTGCTGGTGTTCTGGGGTCCCTCCAGCCGCCTGAAGGCCCGGCTGCCCTGGGGCTAAAACCGCGGACCTGGGCTCAGCTCTGCATGCTGCACTGTAGGTTCCCAGCGCGCTATGCTGCCTCTTCTCAGAGTGCTGCGCTGGCGGCTCCCTGCAGGGCTGCTGGGCTGTCCTCAGCAGGAGGTTAGTTTCTCTATGCCGTTCTGTGGGTGCTGTGGCTCCAGAAGTTGTTTGGAGGCCCCTTTCACATTGTTTGAAATTTGTATGGGGCTAAAATAAAGGATAAAGGCTGACTTTCCTCCTCCAAAAAATGAGCAAAAAACAACAATGAAAGAATCTGACCATAGAAAGTTATTATGGAGAAAAGGAAGATCAGGACAAAAACTCAGAAGGGGACAATGATATCAAAACAATTATAGGTAAAACCTAGGACAAAAATGGAATCTGATTTCAAGTCCAGAAAGAATTTGTGGAAGAGCTCAAAAAAGTAGCTTAAAAAATTATATGGGAGGTAGACAAAAAAAAAAAAAAAAAGAGAAAAGAAATGAAAATGATGCAACAGCTTAGAAAACTGCTTAAAAATAGAAATGGGCAAATAAAAATGAGGTAACAAAAACCCATTGAAGGAAAGAATGCCTTCAAGAGTACAACTAAGGAGAAGAACACCTTAAACATTAGAATTGGGCAAGTGGAAGCTAACGCCTCTATTAGATATCATCAATCAATCAGATTTAAAAGAATGAAAAAAAAGAAAGAAAATGTATACTATGTCATGGGAAAAACAACCAGTCTGAAAAATAGATCCATCAGTTATTGGACTACCTGAAAGCCATAATCAAAAGGAACACCTGGACAGCATCTTTCATGTAATTATTACAGAAAACTTCCCTGATGTCTTGGAACCAGAGGGCAAATGAGGCATTGAAATAATCCACCCATCACCTCAAGAAAGAGATGCTCAAATAAAATCTCCAATGGAAATTATAGGCAAATATCAGAATTATCAGGTCAAAGAAAAAATACTAGAAGTGTCCAGAAAGAAACAATTCAAATTCAATACTAAAATACTGGAGGTCATGAAACGTGACATTCCAAAGAGCAAAGGTGCTAGGACTACAACCATGAGTCACTTACCTGGTAAAAATTAAGCATAAGTCATCAAGGGAAAAAGTGATCATTCAACAAAAATGGAAAACATTCTAGCCTCCATAAGGGGAAGACCAGAACTAAACCCAAAATATGACTTCCAATATCAAGACCCAAGGGATTAACAGATTAAAAGTGAAAAGAAAACAGAAAGGATTTGATGGAGCTAAACAGTCTATATCCCTATGTGGGAAGATGATTCTTATCACTTTTAAAAATTATATCACTAAGAGAACAGATAGAAAGAACATACATAGGCAGAGGGTATGGGTATAAGGTGAATTTGAGGGAATGATATAAAAAAATCAAGGAAAGAGCAAGTGGAGAACAATAGGACCAGAAGAGAAGGAGAGATAGAATGGAGTATATTATTTTACATGACGAGGGGAGAAAGATCTAATACAGTGTACAGGAAAATGAGAGCTTAACGATGGGTATTGCTTGAACCTTACTCTCATAAATACTGGCTAAAGAGGAATCAATTGAATACAGAAATCTGTCTTACCTGAAAGGTAAGTAGAAAGGGAGGAGATTGAGTAAAGGGAGGGTGGTTACTGACAGAAGGAGGGAAGCAGATCAGGAGACATGGTAGACAGAGGCAAAACACTGTAAAGGATGAAAATGGTAAAAAGAGAGAGGACAAACAGGAGGGAGACTAGGATGGAGAGAAATACATAAGTAGTAATCATAACTGTGATTATGAATGTGATGAACTCTCCCATAAAACAAATGCATAACAGAGTAGGAAAAAAAAAAGAATCCTACTATATGGTGTTTATAAGAAACAAAATTGAAACAGAAAGAAGGTAAGGGGCTAGAGGAGAATCTATTATACTTCAACTGATGTAAAAAAAAGGCGTAGAAATCCCTATATTAGACAAAGTAAAATAAAAAATAGAAGTAATTAAAAGAGATAAGGATCACTTGCTAACAGCTATCATGGACAATGAAACAATTTAGAAGAGCAAGGAATAGCCTACCTATAAGATCTATAGGGACAGGAAGAATACATGAACAAAGAAGAGACAGGGAGCATTATGAAATATAGAATAGATAATTTTAATTATATTAAATTAAAAAAAGCTTTTGTGCAAACAAAGCCAATGCAAATGAGGTTTGAAGGAAAGCAGAAAGCTGAGAAACACTCTATGGCAAATGTCTCTGATAAAGCCCTCATTTCTCAAATATATAGAGAACTGAGTAAAATGTACGAGAATACTAGCCATTCCCCAATTGAAAAATGGTCAAAGAATGTGAGTAGGCAGTTTTCAAATGAAGCAATCAAAGATATCTCTATAAATAAGTACTTTAAACCACTTTTGATTAAAGAAATGCAAATTACAACTCTCAAATACCACCTCACACTAATCAGATTGAGTAATGTGAGAAAAAAAGGAAAATGATAAATGTTGGAAAGGATGGGAAAATTGGGACCCTAATGTACTGCTGGTGGAATTATGAACTGATCTAACAATTCTGGAGAGCAATTTGGAACTATGCCCAAAGAGCAACCAGAATGTGCATACCCTTTGGCTTAGCAATGCCACTTCTAGGGCTGTTTCCCAAAGAGATCATAAAAATTGGAAAAGGACCCACATATAAAAAATATTTATAGCAGCTCTTTTTGTGGGGACCAAGACCTGGAAATTGACGGGATGCCCATTGATTGCGGAATGACTGAACAGTTTGCAGTATGTGAATGTAATAGAATAATTTTGAGCTATAAGAAATGATGATCAGGCAGACTTCAGAAAAACCTTGGAAAGACTTATATGAATTGTGTGAAGTGAGCAGAACCATGAAAACACTGAACAAAGTAACAGCCACAGTGCATAATTACTGATTTTCATCTACTTAGACCTTCTCATCAATGCAAGTACCTAAAACAATTCCAAAGGACTCATGATGAAATATGCCATCCACATCTCGATAAAGAACTATGGTGTCAATGCAGAGTGAAGCAGGCTTTTTGTTTGTTTTCTTTTGTTTTGTTTTTTTCTCTGTCATGGACTTTCCCATTCATTATATTCTCCTCTAGCCCCTCTAGACACTCTGAGTGTCTCTCTGTTTCAATTTTGTTTCTTATAAACAACATATAGTAGGATTCTGTTTTATATCCACTCTGTTATCCATTTGTTTTATGGGAGAGTTCATCACATTTATAACCACAGTTATAATTACTACTTAATGCATTTCTCTTCATCCTAGTCTTCCTCCTGTTTGTCCTCTCTCTTTTCACCATTTTCCTCCTTAACAGTGTTTTGCCTCTGTCTACCATGTCTCCTGATCTGCTTCCCCCTTCTGTCAGTCCCCACCCTCCCTTTACTCAATCTCCTCCCTTTCTCCTTCCCTTTCAGGTAGGACAGATTTCTGTATTCAACTGATTGTGTGGATTATTTCCTCTAGCCAGTACTGATAAGAGTAAGGTTTAAGTGATATCTATCATTGAGCTTCCCATTTTCCTGTGCACTGGATTAGATCAATAGTGATTTAGAGCCTTTTTTCATATGAGTATAGATAGCTTTAATTTCTTCCTCTGAAAACTGTTTATTAATATCCTTTGATGTGGTCACATATTTTGATCAATATAGATGACTAAGTCTTCCTTTGGAAGGGAAAGAAGGGGATATACATCTATTAAATGTTTACTCTGTACCAGGTATGGTGCTAAGTAAGCTTTTTGCAAGTATTAAGTCATCTGATACTCACAACAATTCTGGGATATAGTTACTATTTTTCCCTATTTCACAAGTGAGGCAATTGAGGCAAAGATAGGTTAAACGACTTGCGCAGTGTCACAGAGCTAGGAAAAATCTAAAGCTTGATTTGGACTTAGGTCTTATTGAATTCAGATACTGAGCTCTATGAATTCTACAACTTAGCTGCTTCTGTGCTGGTAACTGCTAGTAAAGAACAGTGACTTACATTGTTCTATGTACATGTACTCATTACAGTAAATATTTAGTATTTCACTAAGTACCTATTATATGACAGAATCTGTGCTAAGCTTTGAACAATAACAACTAAAAAAAAGAAGGTGAAAGACTGTCTCAAACAAACCAAAATGTGCAACCAAGCTATATAGCAGTTAAACAAGAAACAATTGAGAGAGGAAGGCACTGGAAGTAAGAGAGATTGGGAAAGGCTTCCTGTACAAAATAAGGTTTTAGTTGGGACTCCCTCCCAATAGTTGGTTTATTTGATTCAGTTGCTATATGGCTAAATATTCACAGTAATACTATGAAGGTTAGTAATATGTTAAAATTTATAAAAATCCTTACTGAGTCATGCTCTGACAGTTTGGAAATTTTCTCTGATCCTTTCAAATTGTATAGAAATGGTAACTACTTTCCTTACAGGTATTTTTTAAACTAATGATTTGTCAGGGGAAAAAGACACCTAAGAACATGGCCCAAGTTGGCAGGAAAATTATCCAAGAATTATAAGATAAGGATAGTTTGTATATGATGCACTGAAATGACATAAGATTCCCAACATGCCTTTAGTGTAATTTAATTTAATCATTGACTCTGACACACATAGCTGGAGTGTCATCAATCATCACAGATAATATTTTTTCTAAGTCACCAAAACTAATTATACTCACTAATCTCCAGTCACTGAAAGTAATCACTGCACTGCATTAAAAATCAATCCTTTACTTTGTGCTATGAAGGTCTGTCAGGTGCTGTAATTCTTCATGATCCTCAAAATCCCATGTTAATTACATGAAAATGTGCATACACACATTAAGAGCTGACTCCAATATTTCTTCCCCCTGACAAGAAGCCGTGAACCATAGGGAACTGTCCGGTATTTGTGCTATGTAGAGACAATTTTAGCTAGAAAACACCTCCTAATGTCAGGCTTGTTTTTTGCTCCAAAAGTAATTGCGAAGGATTTTGAGCTATTTTCTGTTTTAAGTGCTTAAAATCATGGAGGGGAACGAGCAGAAAACTGTTATCACCTTTGGCTCAGAATTGCTCTACTCCTAGGAGAAGCAGCAACATAAATAAATTCTGGAAAGAGACCATTCTTGACTAGTACTGCTGCAAATGGCATGCAAATCTCTAATGCTGGTTTCTACTTAACAGTAGACCATAGGAGCAAGCACCTTTTCCCAAAACAAATCAAATATAAGGGGAATCCCATACATATATGAACATACCTCTTCCAGGAAAATCATAAGAGAAGGCTTAATATAACTTTGGTGTCCTATATTTGCATAATAGCTAGCATTTACATAATCTTTTAAAGTTTAAAAGTGCTTTACAACTATTCTAACATTCGATTTTCATAACAACCCATTTTATAGATGGAGAAATTGAGGCAGAGAGAGGCTAAATGACTTTCCCAGGATTATATTGCTAGTAAGTGTCTGAAGCAGAATTTGAACTCAGGTCTTCCTGACTCTAGGTAAAATATTAGGAACATATAAACCATATTTATCTGTTGGGACCCTTTAAGACTCTACCTGAACTGTGAGAACCCACAGAAAACTCAGGCAAAGAACAGAGCAACTCAAGCAAGGTTGGAGGCACCTGGGCGTGTATTCTCCCCTGTGATTTTGGGGTATCGAGTATGTGCTGCTAACAGATGAGCACTCCCCTGCCATGAGAAAGCCTGCTACTGCTGAGGCACGTGGGAGAACAGAGTTGGGGGAGGGGAAAGGAGCTAAAAGGAGGGAGGCAAGGTGAAAGGAGGAGGAGAGAGAGATGAGGTGATTGTAAAGAAGAAAGAGATTAAACGGCAAGACATTACATCTTGGTGTCAGGACTCCTTTGTCTGTTTGGGAGGAGCAGGCTCCCCCAAGGGGTTGGTGGGGGCGAACCAGAGGTCGCAGTGGGGCAACTGAGAAAGGAACTCTTCAAGGGGTCGCTGTGAGGCGACCATAAGGGTCTCACTAGGGTGACCGGAATCTCAGAAGGCAATTGGAGTGACGCAGAGGCGGCTGGAGAGGTGAGTTTGACGTCAGCCCTGAAAGGTGGGCCCTAACATTTATCTATTTCTCTCTTCCTTTGTTCTATATATAGCATATAGAAAGTTATGGACTTGGCCAGTCTACATCATATCTCTCAGGTCAGTTGATTCTAAAGTCTTTATCTTCAGTCCTGACCTCCCTTCTGGATTTCAGATTAAAGCTTATTCTTTCTGTTTTTAGGCTATATGTGTACAATCATATTAAACATATTTCTACATTAGTCACATTGTGAAAGAAGAATTTAAAAAGGAAAAATTACATGAAAGAAAAAATATGACAGTAGCAAAAAATAAAATAGCTTCAATCTGCCTTCAGACTCCATAGTTCTTTCTCTGGAAGTGGAGAGCATTTTCCATCATTAGTCCTTTGGAATTTTCAGATTCAAATTTCCTAATTGCCTACTTGACGATTTCATATGAATATCCTTTTAGCACCTTAAATTCAGCATACCCCAAATCACACCATATCTCTATGCCCACCAAATCTCTTTTTCATTCTGTCTTCTGTCTGTAATATATTTCATTTAGTCTTTCTCCCTCATCTCCCATATCCCATCAGCTACCAAGTTCCGTCAGTTTTAACTCTGCAATGACTGTAGCATCTTCCTTCAGCCCCCATAACCCACTGAGAGTCAAGTCAATGCACATGCATTTGTGTGTTAGGTACTGTCCTCCTAGTCCCTAAGGATAAAAAGACAAATATATAAATATATAACAATTCTGAGTCTACTAGGGGAGATGATAGCTATATAAATATAGCCTAAATGTAGATGTTATTCATAAAGCAGAAGGACCTCCTCCCAGAAAAAAAAAAAAAGCCTAATTTTGGTCTAATGTTGGCGCAGATTCTGTTCTAATGGAACAGAATATAGGAAAAATATAGACAGATTTTTCTCATACTGTCTTACTTCTTAACCTCCACTACATAGTAGAACCTAAGGGAAACTCTCATAAACAAAGTCAAAATATGTCTCCTGTCTAAAGTCTCTCCTAAAAGAGATTAATTGTTCCCCTTCTAGAAGGGTTCTGTCTTTGCAAATCAGTATATATCAGGTATAGGACAGCCATTTATTTCTTTAACCACAAATGAGGTGTTTAAAACAGAAAAAAAAAGCAAAACTATCGGCACACCAAAACAAATCCTTCAGACATGAAACATCTTGTGGAACTGCTTAACAGTTGTTTATTGACTTTCTCTTCTGACTTGTACTTTTTGAGCAACGTTCAAATGCAGATCTCCTGGCAAGCTAGGCACAACTTGGGCTTTAGCATTTCAGCTGAAGAGTCTTCCTGATGCTAGTGCTTATCACCCCAGAGAAATACTATAGTTGAAGGAATCTTCTCCTCCTGATGTCATTGAGTACTGGACTCTTGAACTCCCTAACTCAAACTCATAAGGTTGCTAATGAGGAGGAAAACATACATGCCCAAATTGCTGTACACACACACAGACACACACAATAAACTCCCCCGACACAGACATAGACACTGAAGAGGTAACCAAGGTAACCAGTGTCAGTTTCTCCTAGTCACAAAGTTTTACTGCCAAATTTCCATAGCTGCATCAATTTCACTGGACTTGGTGGGGGGGTGGAGGGGCGCAGCAGGTTAGGAGCAATCTCCTTCCCCAATTAGGAGGATAAAGACAAATTGACAGATTACTGATATGCTCTAAAGGGGGGAAGGTAAAAAATGGCAAAAGCATTTTTTCTTCTTCTTTTAAAGTCTTCTAGGTAGAAGGCTCTTTCTGGCTTAGTTCAAAATCATCTTTGACACAATCCTTCAAAACTCCACTTTGTATCCCTGTTACAGAGACCAAAGTGCCATCCAAAAGCCCTTGTTAATCATATCCTTTGGTAAAATGTCAAAGCATGTGTGGTACATCAGAAGAGGTCAGAGCACAGACTTATCTTCGATGGTAAAAGGTAATTTTGTGAACTAGGGCATGATCAGTTGGAAGATCAGTAAAGGGTTAGTGTAGAACAGAGGAGTCAAACAGGTTCTGCCACATAGACCCACAACACTTCCTAGAACTAATTGAACCAGATTGAAATGTATGGGAGCGGCTAGGTGGCGCAGTGAGTAGAATGCTGGCCCTGGAGTCAGAAGGACCTGAGTTCGGATCCAGCCTCAGACACTTAATGCACACACAAACAAAAACCTAGCCATGTGACCTTGGGCAAGTTACTTCACCCCAATTGCCCTCCAAAAAGGCAAAACAAAACAAAACAAAACAAAAAAACAAAAACAGATTGAAATGTACTTGGGAAATATTTAAGAAAATAAAACAAAACATATATAATGTCAATATTTAATTTTTTAAATCAATACACAGTCTGCAAAGGATCCTCATATATATTTTAGTGACCCCTGTTTCTATTTGAATTTGACACTACAGGTGTAGAAGTGAGCAGTTGAACAATATTTTGAAGGAAATAACGGTTTCTGAGAGATCGAGGTGAGGATATAGTACATATTAGATATCAGACCACTGATTAGATATGTAACAGAGAGTGGGAAATCAATTATTATACGAATGTCATGAGACCTATTGAGAAAAAGAATACTGCTAGTTTTAATGTATATAGAATTCAGAAGAGTAGTGGGTGTTATGCTAAAGATAACAAGTTAAATTCTGTACATATTGTTTGAGTTATCTATGGAACATCAAGTTTATAATATCTAATAGAGAGTCGGAATGTATGAAAGCTCAAGAGAGCCATTTGGGCTGGATATACCAATTTTTGAATCATTTGAATAGAGCTGATAATTGAACTCATGAGAGATTATAGTCTCTGAGGGATAGAATTTAGCAAAACTGTAGAAGAGGGCCTAGCAAAGAGACTAGGGGAACACTTAGAGTTACACAGTTTTATGTGGATAATGAACTGGAAAGGAAACTTGATCAGACTCGTCTTCAAAAATTATGATGGAAAGAGGATGGTCAAAGGACAAAAATGAGGCAATTGTTTCAAAAGCAAGATGCTGAATGGCAGCCATGAAAGGAAAACAGATGCCAATTGCATATAGAATGCCCCTTCCTCCCTGCCTGCTCCACATATAAAATTCATTAATTTAGTAAACATTTATTAATCCTCTACTATGTGCCAGACACTGTGCTAAGCACTGAGGAAACAATTTGATAATAATTATAAACAACAATATCTGTCCTTTGGGAACCTATAATTTAACAGAAGAGAAAACATACGAGAGAGACAGGAAAGTGGGAATTAGGGGGCACTAGGGAATACCCAGCACTGGGACATTTGGTTCCATGTAATTGAACTAGGCAGAATAGCAGAAACAAAGTGGAGTAAGCTGAGAATCCAGTTTCTTCCTTCTACATAGGAAGGCATTGGGAGAAGTTTGTACTCAGGCCTCTAGGCCACCAATAAAAGAGAGGGGAGGCTGAGGGAAGTTGTGTCAAAGAAATCTTGAGTTAGCAGTATGGAGGGGAGTTTAGAAATTATGGGGTTATCCTGGCAGAGGTATCCTGTTATCTGGAGCTGAAACAGGCAGAGCAGTAGATAAAAAATGGAGTATAGATTATTGGAATGTAATAGTTAGTTCCTTAGATGAAAGAACCCGGAAAATCTGATCCTAAACCCCAAGTCACTTGGGGATCAAATTGTCACACTTAAAGCAGAATAATTGACTCAAAAACTTTAACTTTGGGGGTATAAAGTCAAGATGGCAGAGGAGAAACAGCACTTCCATTCAGCTCCCACCACTTCAAATTTATATAAAAGAAGACTCTGAACAAACTTTGGAGCTACAGAAACCACAAAATGACACAGAGAAGCTAACCTCCCACTGAGGACAGCACAGCAGCCCAGGAGGGAGCGGCCAGCACAGCTCTCTGGGAGTCAACTTCAGACCCCACATGAGTTTAGAGGTTTTAGCTCTAGGGCAGGCCTGACCAGCACTGATAATATATCCAGGAGAGATAATGTAAAAATCATTGGACTACCTGAAAACCATGATCAAAGAAAGAAACTAGAAATCATCCTTCAAGAAATTCTCAAGGAAAATTGCCCTGATGTTTTAGAACCAGAGGGCAAAATAGAGTTTGAAAGATTCCACAGATCACCTCCTAAAAATTATCCCAAAAAGAAAACTCCTAGGTATATTATAGCCAGTTTCCAAAATTCCCAGATCAAGGAGATTACAGGCAACCAGGAAGAAACAATTTCAATATTGTGGAAACACAATCAGGATAGCACAGGATCTGGAAGCTTCTATACTGAGGGTTTGAAGGGCTTGGAATATGATATTCAGGAGGCCAAAGGGTCTGGGATTAAAACCAAGATTCACCTACCCAGCAAAACTGAGTATCATGTTTCAGGGGAAAATATGGTCATTCAATGGAATAGAGGAGATTCAAGTATTCTTGATGAAAAAACCAGAGTTGAATACAAAATTTCACATTCAGACACAAGAAGCAAGAGATGCTTGAGAAGGTAAACAGGGAAAAGAAATCATAAGGAACTTATCAAAGTTGAACTACTTACATTCCCACATGGAAAAACAATAATTGTAACTGATGAAACTTTTCTCAGTATGAAAATAGTTGAAGAAGTGTATATGGGCATATGAATATATATGTGAATGTGTGTATATATGTTTATAGGTATACATAGATAGAGGGCATAGGTCGAATTTAATAGGAAGGGGTGATACTTAAAAGGTGAAATTAAGTGGTGAGAGAGGAATATAATGAGAGGAGATTGGGAGAGACAGAATGGGGTAAACTATCTCCTATAGAAGAGTCAAGGGAAAATGTTTACAATGGAGGGGAAGGACAGAAAGGCAAAAAAGGCAAAACCTTATTCTCATTGACTTTGGCTCAGGGAGAGAATGTCATGCATACTAAATAGGATATCTCACCCTATAGGAGAGTAGGGGGGAAGGGGATCAGAAGGTGGATGATGGAAAGGAGGTCAGGATGGAAAGGGGGAGGGAAGTTGGAAACACCCACTTTTGAAAAGGGACAGGATCAAAGTATAGAATAGAACAAGTGGGAGGTGGGATAGGAGGGAATGAAATATAGTCAGTATTTTACAATATATCTACTATGGTAATGTTTTTCATAGCTACACATGTACAACCTATACTGAATTGCTTATCATCCCAGTAAGGGTGGGCAACAAGGGAGGAAGGAAATGAATCTGGAATTCGAAGTTTTAAAATCTAATGTTAAAAATACATAAATACTATTATTAATACTATTTTGCATATAATTGGGAAATAAGATGTACAGGCAGTGGGGCGTAGAGATTCATCATGCCCTACTAGAAAAGTAGAAGGGGGTATGGGAGAAGATATGGAAGAGAGAAGATTGGAGGAAGGGATATCCTGTGGGACTGCTATTCTGGGGTGGTGGGTAGGGAAAAAAAAACTGGGAAAAATTGTAACTCAAAATCTGGCAGAAATGAATGATGTTAACTAGAAATTAATAAAGCATTTGGAAAAAATAAAACTTTAACTTTCAAATATTTACTAAGTAAAGTTTATAATTTTTTGTTTGGAATTTAAGGTTTTTCATCCTTAATTCACATTACTTCCTTCAACCCACACACTACATTCTAAGCAAAATGGACTATCTGCTTTGCCCCTGCCAAACACAACTTTCATTCTTGTGTCTCCAGATCTTTAACTACAGTTTTTTTTTTTCCAGGTCTGTGTAACATTCTTTAGCCCTTTATATTATTAATCACCTTTTATTTTTTATTTTATTTTTTCTTTGCATTTTGGAGGGCAATTGGGGTTAAGTGACTTCCCCATGGTCACAAAGCTAGTTTTTGTTTTAAGTGTCTAAGGTCGGATTTGAACTCAGGTCCTCCTGACTCCAGGGCTAGTGCTCTATTCACTGCTCCACCTAACTGCCCCCTTACGCACCTTTTATAATCCGTCTCAAATGATAGCCTTCTAAGTAGTTTTCCCTGACATAGTGTATAGTATTTATTTTCCCCCTTGACTTTTATGTAACATTTTATTTTGCTCCTCTCAAATATATTTCTTAGAAGAGTAGGAATAGAAATTCGCAGAATTGATAAATTGGAGGAAAATTAAACATGTAATAATTTAAGTTATTCATTTTGCAGATGAGAAAAATTAGGCCCAGAAATATTAAGTAGTTTATGTTCATACAAGTGATAAGTAACAGAAATTGACCCTACTCTCTGAGTTCTAAATTCGGTACTCTTTTTATTACTTCACACTACCTCTCAATGGTAAAGATTATCCTCATATAACCATGTGCATTTGTTTTTCTCTTCCCTTGTAACAATTTTTTTCTTCTTTCTCTTTTTGTTTTCTTTCCTTTCCCTTCCACCTTTCCTTCCCTTCTCTTCCATCACCTTTTAATATACAGGAAAGAATAGAAGGAAATTCAGAAGGAAGTATAAACAAAAATGACACCTTTGAATGTAACCTGTAGGGCTTATTGGATACTTTTACAAAAAGCAAGCAGTAATATAAAATGAAAGTTAATGATATCATAGTGGATTTAGACAGATTTAACAGGACTCAGAAATATCCTCTGTTATATGTATAAAAATAAGAGTTTTTTTGGGGGGATGGTTTAAGTTAAGAACAAACTAAGAACAATAACCATAAGAATAGCACCAGTAGCAGTAACTGGAACAACATCTTGGAATGGAATGTGGCAATGTTTAATGTTAAAGGAATAAGGAATGATAGGATCAAAAAGGGGCCATTGAAAAAATCATGTGGCCAAAAATAATTATTATTCAATGTTGATTTAAGGCTTTATTAAATAATAAAATCTTTGGCTATATTGTGGTTATAAAGGCATTATTATAATTCATCTTATATTTGATAACATTTATTTGATCTATTAATTAGAATTTGAACCAAATATAAAAAAGTTTTGCAGTCTAACTCATATCACTTCCACAAAAGTTTTTTTTTTACTGCTCAAATGTGAAAATGAAAGAGGATTTCAGTTTGTAGTCTACAATACTTTAATAACGCCCCAATACTTTTCTTAACTATTTTATATATTCCTTCTATGCATTCAATATAAAATGTGCCAATGTTCCACAGGACAAAGAACAAGTGTTCTTCTAAATAATAAATGATCATTTTACTAAAATCGGTAAATCTACAATGGAAAATAATTTTATGGCAGGCGTATAATGAGGTTTCATCTTTAGAAATAGGAGAAAATATAATAATAGCAAAGGACGATTGCCTCAGTCTTACAAAGAAAGAGTTATTTTAAATTGCACTCCATTATCAGCCAAAGAAAATGTGGGGACTGTAGTGGGAGGCACTATGTCTAGCAGTCTGAGCAGTGCCATTATTTCAAAGAAAGATCAATGTGAACAGAAAAAAAAAAACCTAAATTATCTAAAAATGCTGTAGTATTAAAAAGCTTGGGAAGGGGGAAGTGAAGCTACAGTTTGATGATAATTATGTTTAGAAAAAAGACATAAAATAGTTATTGCCTACAAGTAAACATTAAAATCTCAGAAGACTATATAAGCTACTTGTTTTTAACTTGTAATTCAGAATTAAGTACAAAAAAGGATTTGGTCTCCATTCTAAAAGCATTAAATAAATTTTATTCCTTTAAAGTTTTTAAAGAAAGTGGGGAAAAGCTTTAACTTATTCTATGCAAATCATCATATTTTTATTTTGAAAAATATTGTCCCAAAGTTAAAAATTATACTCATACTTTTTTATTCTTTCATACATTTATGTTTTCTTATTCATTTCTCTTTTTCCTTCCTTCCTTCCTTCCTTCCTTCCTTCCTTCCTTCCTTCCTTCCTTCCTTCCTTCCTTCCCTTCTTCCTTCCTTCCTTGTCTCTCTCTCATTTCTTTCATAAGTCAGTGAGACTATATTCTTAAATGAGGATTCTACACCAATGAATTTTTAAAATATTATTAAATTTTTGGTTTTTATTAATTTGTTTGTTTACTTTTAGTTTACAAGATTCAATTCCACAATTCCTTGCATTTCAATTTTTCTTTCTCTCCCTCCCCTTGGAGCCCCTCCCCCCATGACAGCATACAATCAAGTATAGGATCTGCAAATAATTTCACATTAGACATTAGTCAGGTTCCAAAGGCAGATTGTACCAGATGGAATGAAAAATAGTAAAGAGAAAATAAAACCAAACAAGAAAAAGAAAAAGAGCAGGTAGTTTGCTTCAATCTGGATTCAAACTCAGTTCTTTCTCTTTCATTCTCTGGATGTAGACATTTCTCTCCTTCATGAGTCTTTTGGGATTGACATATCACTGCATTGCTTAGAAGAGTCCAGTCTATCATAGTTGGTCATCGCACATATGTTGTGTTTGTGATTGTGTACAGATTTCTCCTGGTTCTATTCTTCTCATTTAGCATCAGTTTGTATAGGCCTCTCCAGGTAAATATGAAGTCAATCTGTTCCTCGTTTCATATAACAAAATAGTATTGCATTACATGCATATACCACAGCTTGTTCAGCCATTCCCCAATTGATGGGCACACCCTTAATTTCCAATTCTTTGCCAACACAAAAAGAGGTGCTATAAATATTTTTGTACATATGGGTCTTGCTCCCACTTCTATGATCTCTTTGGGATAAAACCCTAGAAATGGTATTGCTGGGTCAAAAGTTATGAAATTATTTATAGCCCTTTGTCATAATTCCAGATTGCTCTCCAGAAAGGTTGGATCAGTTCACAACTCCATGAGCAATGCATTAGTGTTCCAATTTGCCCACATCCTCTCCAGCATTTGTCATTTTCCTGTTTTGTCACCTTAGCCAATCTGACCAGTGAGATGTGCTACCTCAAAGTTGTTTTGATTTGCAATTCTCTAATCAATAGTGATTTAGAGCATTTCTTCATATGGTTATAGATATCTTTAATTTCTTCCTCTGAAAACTGCCTGTTCATATACTTTGACCATTTATCAATTGGGGAATAACTTGTATTTTTATAGATTTGACTCAATTCTCTACAACAACGAATTCTAAAAGTCACAGGTCCTCAGAGTTATTAAGATACCACAGGGGATACCAGGTCCAATGGTAACTGGTCAAAAACAGCATATACTACCACTAAAAAGTCGTTATTTAGGTCTAGAATATCAAGGGAATTAATGAAAAGAAACGCTAGGGAAGGTGGACTAGCTATGCCAGATCTTGATCTGTATTATACAGCAGCAGTCATCAAAACTGCTTGGTACTGGCAGAGGTGTAGAATAGTGGATCAATGGAATAGATTAGGTGCAGGAGACCCAGCAGTTAATAAATATAGTTATCTATTGTTCGATAAACCCAAAGACCCCAGTTTTGGGGATAAGAATGCACTATTTGACAAAAATTGCTGGGAAAACTGGAATACAGTATGGCAGAAACTGGGCATAGATCATTATCTAATGCCATATACCAAAATCAAGTCTAAATGGGTGCATAATCTAGGTGTAAAGGATGATACTGTAAGCATTTTGGGAAAGCAAGGAATAGTTTACCTGACAGATTTGTGGAGAGGGGAAGACTTTAGGACCAAACAAGAATTAGAGAGCATTATATAATGCAAAATGGATAATTTTGATTACATTAAATTGAAAAGCTTCTGTACAAACAAAGCCAATGTAACCAAGATCAAGAGGAAGGTGGGAAATTGGGAAAGAATTTTTACAACTTGTGTCTCTGATGAAGGACTGATTTCTAAAATTTATAGAGAACTGAGCCAAATCTATATGAATACAAGTCATTCCCCAGTTGATAAATGGTCAAAGGATATGAACAGGCAGTTTTCAGAGAAAGAAATTAAAGATATCTATAAGCATATGAAGAAATGCTCTAAATCACTATTGATCAGAGAAATGCAAATCAAAACAACTCTGAGATACCACATCTCTCCAGTCAGATTGGCTAAGACGACAAAACAACTAAGTGACAAATGCTGGAGAGGATGTGGGCAAATTGGAACACTAATGCATTGCTGGTGGAGTTGTGAATTGATCCAACTATTCTGAAGAGCAATCTGGAATTATGCACAAAGGACTATAAATAATTTCATACCCTTTGATCCAGCAATACCACTTCTAGGGTTATATCCTAAAGAGATCATAGAAGTGGGAGGAAGACCCATATGTACAAAAATATTTATAGCAGCCCTTTTTGTGGTTGCAAAGAATTGGAAACTAAAGGGGTGCCCATCAACTGGGGAATGGCTAAACAAGTTGTGGTATATGAATGTAATGGAATATTATTGTGCTATAAGAAACGAGGAGGTGACGAATTTCATAATTACCTGGAGAGACTTATACAAACTGATGCTGAGCGAGAAGAGTAGAATCAGAAGAAATTTGTATACAATGACAGACATATCATATCTGTGATGACCAACTGTGACAGACTGGACTCTTTTCAGCAATGCAGTGATATAAGTTAATCCTGAAAGACTCAAGAAAGAGAAATTCGCCATCCAGAGATATAACTAGAAAGAACTGAGTCTGAGGCCTGATGGAAGCAAACTAAATGATCTTTTTCTTTTCATGGTTTGCTTTTATTTCTTCTTTACCATCTTTCATCTCATCTAGTACAATACGCCTTTGTAATTGGAATAATGTCTAATATGAATGTATTTGTAGATCCTACACTGGACTATATGCTGTCATGGGAGGGAAGTAAAGGAAATTTGAAAATCAAGGAACTATGGAATTGAATCTGGTTAACTGAAACTAAACTAATAAATTAATTTTTAAAAAGTCGTTATTTAGGCTCTTCTTGAGGAGCATCAGTGAGGGAGAATTCACTAATCATGATAACAGATGTGCTATTATAATATAATAATTATGCTAACAAGATACCTAAGGGCAGCTAGGTAGCTGTAATGGTAATATAATTTGACCCCTTTGTACTGGCAAGTAAGCTGGTGCTTAGTACTTAGTAATTGATCAAGCCTCTGTTGGGGAAACAGAAGGTATGAACTCCTGTCTCCTGTTGCTGACATAACAGGAAGAGGTTGGTTGAAACAGGAAGCTAATGCTGTGGGTATATAAGAAAAGGCCCAGAGAGGCTCAGTCAGAATTTCTTGGAACCAGCATCTGGTGGCAGAGCAGCTACAGAAGAGAAAATAGATAACTGAGCCAGAATTTCCTAAGAACTTGTGGTGGGGGAACTTCTTCTGAACAGGAGTCCAGGAGCCCAGGAGCTCCCCTCCCTCCACCCCCAGGCTGGATAATGTGATTATGATTTTTTGAACAAGCTGCAGAAGAGTGAGGATACATGACTGGGATGTAGGGACTTTGTCTGTTTGTGCCTTGGTTGAGTCTTGAATTCCCAGGAGCAGAAATTATGAAGGATTTGAGATGGACTGGACCCTGTGAACTTCAGTGTGGAGCAGGACCTGCCCAGAGAGCTGAACAAGGAACTGGGAGCTGTCTGCCACTCAATCCAGGTGACTGTTTTGTGGATTCAGGTAGGAGTTGCCTACCTCAAGTTAAGGTGAAAAGGCCTCACTGGGGGTACTGAGTAGTGATGAAATTGTAGTTTACTAGTGACCTAGGGGTGGAGGGTTTGTGTATTTTCTAATGATTGTACTTAGTGCTTAATGATACTTAGTAATTGACTGCTGAATAAGTGACTGATTGAGCTAACTTAAGTGTGCCCCACGAGTGGAAGACTTTGATTATTGTACTTTGAGATAACTGTTCTTTGTTCAAAACTTTGTGGCCACTATGGTAGAAACTATGTGGCCATTTTAATGATAAGCTGTTATGAATACTATATTGTTATTTTCTGTGATAATTTGTAATATTGTGAATCCTGTACTTTGATTTTCTGTGAATGTTTGCTTTGATTTGTTATGGAATAAACAGTGTTCACTATACTCTGTAATCAGAACCTTGAAAGCTGTTCACAGTAGCATTCTTCTGGAAAGCTGCTCATGCTTGGCATTACAGTAGCACAGTGGATGGAGTACTGGTTTTGAAGTCAGGAAGACTCATCTTTCAGAGTTCAAAATCTGACCTCAAATATTTATTAGTTGTGTGACCCTGGGCAAGTCACTTAACCCTGTTGGCCTCAGATCCTTCATTTGAAAAGTGAGAAGAAATGGTAAAGCACTCTAGTATCTTTGCCAAGAAAAGCACAAATGTGGTCATGAAGAGACAGCTATATTTGTATGTGTATGTTTATATATGTGTGTATATATATATGTACATATATATATATGTATCCATACATACACATTTATGTATCTAAAAGAGGAAGATATAGAGATCGATATAGATACAGATATATGGATACAAACATATGTGTGTATGTGTATATATATATATATAAAATGCCATGAACCTGTGATTCCCTCACTTTAGGATATTCTCTTCATCAGTTCAAATGGGCCACTGTTTTGTAATTTGTCTGTCATAGATAGTGACATGAGGGCGCTGAGAGTTTAGGTATCAAACAACAAGTGTTGTTAAGGGCAGAACTTAATCAGATCTAAACTTCATCTGGCTTTTTTAATACTATTTGATATTGCCTCACACTATAGTTGTTATTATTATCTTCATTTCATGGATCAGGAAACTGGGACTCAGAGTGTTGAAAAAGATTTGCCCATGGCCATAGAGCTAATAAATGTAGAAGCAGCATTTGATCTTTTCTCTTTGAATCCCAAAGTCTAATAATTTTGTAAATATATCGCTTCCCAAAACAGTCTATCACTCCTAATTCTATCCTTTGTAACCAAGCAGAGAAAATCTAATTCCTATTTTATGTGAAAAATTATTCATATTCATATTAAGCTGCCGCATTGCCTACTCCTCTTCAGGCTAAATATCTATAGGTTCTTCTACTAATACTCATATGTATTGACATTAAGCCCCTTCAAGATGAGCACTAAGGTCCTTTCCATTTCTAAATCCTATAAAATGATGGTTGCCAACCTCTAAAAGCTCCCTAGCTGCAAAGAAACAACAAAGCATTAAAAGCCATATATACAAATGATTGCAGCTTATCACTGGTGGGTTTGGGACATCCCCAAATTGAGCAACTCACCTAAATGCCCTTTGTGAGTGGAAATAATGATTTCTACCAAATTGTATTCCTTTCTTCCCTGTTCTTTGTTCATTCTTATTGATAATGCCCAAATAAATATTTCATCTGAATCATTCTGAATATATACATATTTCTTTGCACAAATTTGATGAAACATCTTCATTGAATATTACTATAATGACTTACATTGTGCGTATATGTACACATATACATATATATTATATATGCGTTTTTATATATGTACATTTATATATAGAGAGAGAGACATATGTTCTTGTGAGAGCAGTCCAGATATTTCATCAGATAAAAATAATCCAAAAATCACCTGTGGAGTTCAGATGAACTAAGGCTTGCCCAAAGCACATTCTTGACCTTATATAAATCAACAACCAGTATGTTATGGGGTAAATAAGCAGTGTCTGTGGAATCAAAGGACATGGGTAGAATTCTCATCTCTTATGCTTCTTCTCTGTGTGATGTTGGGAAATAACTTAACATCCTTTATTTAGCCTTATCTTCCCCATCCATTAAATAAAGATAATAACACCTATGGGACCTTAATTATGTTATAGGGCTAATATGTATGAAAAACACTTTGCTACCTTTAAAATGTCATCAAAATGTCAGCTATTATTACCATTATTTAATACAATAATTTTTCTTTTAATTTTAGTAATACAAAACAAATTTTAAAAAAACCAGTTCATTATATTATTCTTCAGACATATCTTGTTTTTGCTAGAAATTAGAAAGGATCATTCTCATGTTTGAAAAAAAATGTTTTGGGGTATTAGCCCATCATAAAAAGAGATTTATGTATTTACTATTTAAAAAGTGATATTGTAAAAGACTCCAAGGTCTGGTTCCTGCCAAAAAATACTGAGCAGGGACATCTGAAAATCCTAATGCCTGAATTGAATTTGACATTTTTAAAACTTGTGCTATCGCTAAGAAACAACTTCATGTGATTTTAATTTAGATAGTGCGCTCTCTCTCTCTCTCTCTCTCTCTCTCTCTCTCTCTCTCTCTCTCTCTCTCTCTCACACACACACACACACACACACACACACACATTATGTTTAACCTTAACTTATTAAGTGATGCAGTCAAAATTCTATAATTGGAAATTTCTCCAAAATATGTTTCTTCTCAATTTCTTTATATCTGTGCAATCAAAATGCAGAAGTCTTTAAATATGTTTCAAGTAATTGCCAAAAGAGTTTTAATTCTAAGCTGCTCACTTCAGCTAGGTCTTCTGTCAGGGTTCTTTTGCTTATTTCAGTTTTTAAAATTTAATTTATTTTTCATTACATTATTAAGTTGCAATCTGCCTTCCATCCCCCTCCTCACATAGAGAAAGCCACATTTGACGTGTATATGTGCATACACACACATACACACACACACACACACACACACACACATATATATATATATATGCATGTACACACATATGTATGTATGCAAAACCATACTATGCATGCTTTTATTTATCTGTTCTTTCTCCATAGGCAGATATCATCTTCCTTCATAAGTTCTTTGTATTGGATTTGAGTATATATAATATATATTATATAGTATATATAATATACATGTATATATAGTACACATATAATATATATTATATAGTATATGTAATATATGTATATATAGTATATATATAGTATATGCTTCTTACTCAGAAGAACTTAGATGTTCTTTGAATAATATAACAATTACTACATGCAATGTTCTCTTGCTTCTGCTCATTTCACTCTTTAATATTTCATGCAATTCTTTCCTTGTTTTTTCTAAAGCCAACCAGCTCATTATTTCTTACAACACACTAGGATTCCATTACAATCAAATACAGCAACTTGTTTAGCCATTTCCCAATTGGTGGTCCTCCCCTCAATTTCTAGTAATTTCCCACCACAAAGGGAGTTGCTACAAATATTTTAAAGCATATAGATCCTTTTCCTTTTTCCTTGTTCACCTTGGGAAACTGACCCAATAGTGGTGGTGGTAGGTCAAAGGATGTGCATAGTTACAAAACTTTGGGAAAAAATCCATATAGTTCTTGCTTATTTCCTATACACTAAGATATGTAGAAGAAGAAAAAACATTTCTTAAAACTTTCTTTTAACTAGTTTACCTCTGAATACTACATATCCAAACATTATTTTTGACTTATAATTTTTGGATATAATAATGCAAGTTGCCCACTGAATATTTTGTATAAAAAATTCAATCTCATAAATATTTAAAATAGAATAAAAAAGAAGTCTAGGAACTTACATTTTCAATGAGCATCCATTAGATTTTAATGATATCAAGCCATTCCCTAAATCAGGGGTTTATCCGTTTAAAACTAATATACCTCAGACAACAACAAACATAGTTGTTGATAGAGTGAAGGGACAGTGATACCAAAACATATAAATAAGAGAATAGAAAGGAGAAATAGAATAAGAGATGATATCAAAGAAAGAAATGAATGAAAAATGCTAGTTATACAGTACAACTTATTGATATCCAATGAGCAGTCCTAAAGGTATATTTGTAATATCTAGGGAAGACTCTTAGAACATTGCACCTATAGTTTTTAGTGAACTTGTGGAAAGACACAGAAAAGAGGTGCACAGGATATGTAGGAAGGAATGACTCCTTATCTGCATCACAAGAAGGGAATTTCCATTCCAAGTATTTTATAGAAATACATTTAACTATTCAAATACTTGAATATGAGTAAGAAATGGAGTAAGGGCAGCGAGGCTGCACAGTATATAGAATTTTTGGCCTGGGAAACTCATCTTCCTGATTTCAAATCTGGCCTCAGATACTTACTGGCTGTTAGACCCTGAGCAAATCTCTTAACTCTGTTTGCCTCAGTTTCCTCAACTGTAAAATGAGCTGGAGAAGGAAATGGCAAACCAGTCCAGTATCTTTGCAAAAAAAAATTCCAAATGGGGTAATAACCAAGACTTGGACATGACTGAAATGACTGAAGAACAACAACAAAGAATAGAGATCCATGCTACTGATGTATCATTTAGCTTATTTAAAATAGTAGCCTTTTTATAAACAGAGGGTACCTTGAGGTCACCTAATTCATCACCCTTGTATGAGATGAAGAAAGATAAAGCCATTCACCCACAGTCACAAACTAGCAAGTAAATCACTAAACATTTGAATGCCTACTAACTGTTAGGCTAAGTGCTATTGAAACCAAAAAAAAAAAGATATTCTATGATCTCAGAGAGTTCATAATCTAATCATGTAGATGACCAGCATAAAAATACATACAAGTAAGTTACATGCAGTATAAATAGGAAATAATTGGAAGAGGGAACAAACTAGAACTAAGGAGAGGTAAGGAAAGACTTCCTGTAGAAAATGGAATTTTAGCTGATGTTTAAAGGAAACGAGGGAAGCTGGGAGGCAGAGAAAAAGAGGGAGAGCATTATGATTGAACCTGGAAGATGAAGTGTCCTATTCATGGAACAACAAGGAGACCAGAATCACTGGCTCAAAGAATACTTGTTGAGAAGCAAGACATGAGAAGATTGAAAAAGTGGGATGGGTTAGGATTTTGCATTTGATCCTGGAGGCAATAGAGTGCCACTGGTGTTTGTTTAACGAATAGGAGGTTGAAATCATATCTGCCAGGAAAAGCGCTTTGATGACTGAATAGAGGATGCATTGGAGTAAGAAGAGACTTGAGGCAGGCATCAGACTCCAGCTTAATGTCTTGCATCATAATATGGAAAATGATATACATATATACATATATATAATATTATATTGTGTACCGATCTATATTCGTAATATACATCTATATAATTTACATGCGTATGTATATATACACACATAATTTCTTCTAAATATTGAAACGTGAAACAATGGAGAACTTAGTCTAAGATCATTCAGACGCAAAGTCCAGTTTGACATGAATTCCAATCATGACAGATATTGACTAGTCTGAATTTTATTTTTTTTTATTTTTTATTTTTGCTTTTTGGAGGGCAATTAGGGTTAAGTAACTTGCTCAAGGTCACACAGCTAGTTTTTTTTGTTTTGTTTTGTTTTGTTTTTTGTTTTTGTTGTTGTTGTTGTTGTTGTTGTTGTTTGTGTGTGTTAAGTGTTGGAGGCCTGAATCAAACTCAGATCCTTCTGACTCCAGGGCTGGTGCTCTACTCACTTTGCCACCTAGTGGCCCCAGACTAGTCTGAATTTTCAAGGGGCCGTACTAATGTTACCTAAGGGTCATAAAGCTCAATGATAGAATTGATTATCTGAGGTGTGTCAAATCAAATTGACCACGGTTAATTTAATGTCCTTTTTCTGGTAACATCCCTAGGAATACTATTCTCTTTCCAATATGACTGTTCATACCACTTAGGTGATCAGAGAGTAAACTGTAATTTCTCTGGTAAGATGGGATTCTACTTGGTCTTAATATCTACCCTTTTGGGTAGATAATATCTGTTTTCTGGTCACCTTGGACATCACCATTTGACTTGTCAATGAATCCTAAAAATTAGTCCTGTCTATTCCTAAACTATAAGAATCTGTGAGCCTGTCTATCTACTCTACAACTGAAAATCTATAGATATTGTCTCTACTTCAGAAGTGAACATCTTGAAAGCAAGGCCTTTTGCATACTCAACTTTTACCATAGTGAGCACTTTAGTAAGTACATAGTGAATACATAGTAAACAATTTAATGCTTTTCCATTTTGTAAATGTCCTTTCCTTGTCCTCAATAGAAATAACCTTCATGGTCACTGGATGTCACTGTTGATTCAAAGAGTTTGCTGAAGAAGAAGTCATTACTCATAAAAATTCCATGTATAATGATATTTGTTTCTGCATCACACTGCAATAACAAGTAAGCTATGTCAAAATTTTCAAATATTTTATTTTAGTATACATTAACTCTAAGAATATGTGATAGGATTATGTCAGTGGAATAAGAAGAAATCAACAAAGTATTCAAAATGAATGATTTTATAATGTGGTTCTCAATGGGACAAAAACATAAATATTATTTTTTTTAAGTTTTCTGGTATTTTATAGATCATAAACTAAAGAAGCTATGCAGTTCTGGTTTCGTTTCTGGTTAAAGACCTTACAAGAATAATATTATCTTCTAATTTATGACTTAGCATAAAGCTCATATTTAATATTGAGTTAATTTTCATTTAATTAAGAAGGATCTTATTGTGATCAAACTTGGTAATGAATAAAATTGATAATCCAATGTGTTGATTAATTTACTGGTCTTTTAAAAACTTTAGGCTTATAGTTGATCTGTGTTTAAAAAACAATAAGTTTTCAAAATAGCCTATGTTGTTTGCCCACTTGTAAAATTTTCCTTTGGGAACAATAATTGTGGAAAATCAGTGCATAATTTTATTGTCACATTCCTTATTAACTAGTGAACACCAGTAATATTGGAGATCTCATTATCTCCAGGTAACTTTTTTATATGTAGTCATAAGGAAAAAATTATTATTAATTCCAACATTCAAGAAATTACCATTTTTCTTTTATACTTTAAAACTTCAAGTGAGTCATGACAGACAATAGTCAGGAAAATAAGTGATAGACACATCATTTATTAATCACCTCTTTAAAAATGAAATGATTACATCAATGACCTGCTATTTGGTTGGTGTGAGAAATCTCTCCACCAATACAGATAACAATGTAGTTATAACTTAGATATTTAGAAACGTAACTGACAATAAGATGAGTGGAACAGAGTCACAGAATTAGTAAGTATCTACAGCAATATTTGAAATCTCACCTTTCTGACTAAGAGGCCAGGTTTCTATCCATTAGGATATGCTACCATGTATGTTTGTGTGTATGCACATATGTGACACACATTTATGTATACATATACACATATCACTGCTACTTTAGGTCTTATTTTAGCCTCTTTTAATGACAGTAATAACTCACATTTATATGAAACTATAAGATTTACAAGTGTTCTTCTGTATTCCTCACTTATGTTTAACCTATTAGTAGTAATATTCTGCTAATATCTAAAACTATAACTTGCCAAACAGGAGGTAATCCAAATGGGAAGAGGGAGTTTTTGAATAATAAGTCCCCTATAGCAATGAAATCACAATTTGGTAAAAAAAAAAAAAGTAAAATTATGGGATAAATTATTATAAATACTGATAGGGCAGCTAGGTGGCTCAGTGGATAGAGGGTCAGGTCTGGAGTTAGGAAGACTCATCTTCATGAATTCAAATCTGGCTTCAGACACTTACTTCAGACACTATGTGATCCTGGGCAAGTCATGTAACTGTTTGTCTCAGTTTTCTTAATTGTAAAATGCGATGAAGAAGAAAATGGCAAACTGCTCCAGTATCTTTGCCAAGAAAATCCCAAATGGGATAACAGGGAGTTTGACATGAGTGAAAAGTGACTGAACAACAACAAAAACTTATTGCTATGAAACTCTAATAAATGCAACAAGGAACTGGAATATTTAATCTTCTAATAAGATTCATGGTCTTATTATACTCACTCAAGTTTATTTTTTTCTAAAAAAATATTTATTTTTAGTTTTCCTCATTCATTTCCATAAGATTTTTGAGTTCCAAATTTTCTCCCCTTCCCTGCCCTATCCCCACCCCAGGAAAGCAAGCATATCGATTATTCTTTCCCCCAGTCTGCCCTTACATCTGTCTCCCTCTACCCATCCCTTTCCCACCCCCCTCTTACTTCCTTTCAAATTTATTTTAAGTCCAAAGTAAATACAGCAACTGCAAAGCAGTATTGATGTATTGCAGAGTCATTACTTGACTTTGAATCACCAAACTTAGGATTCCATCTTCAAGGAACCTCTTTTTTGGGGACCATCTTTCCCCCACTCACCCATCATGATTCTATAAGTCAGATTATCTCTGGGACAGGCTACCTATACACCTGTTTAATCATAACCATGGTTGAACTGTCCATTGTGATGTATTCACTCATACACCTTGCCTCTGGTTGTAATCTTTTTGCCATGTATGAAAAATGTCCTAGTTATGGCTCTGGTGTACCCTAGATATCTGTATGGTTTTTAAAAAAGATTGACCTTTATGTAGTTTATACTCTATTTGTGGTGATGGACTATTAGATAAGTGAAGGAAGTGTTTTGAGAATGTATTTGGAAAAGGCCAAGAAATTTTTTAAAATAGAACAAATTTGTTTAAATATTATTAAATTTCAATATTATTTACATATTATGCATATATTTTAAATGGTAGAATTTTCATTTCTTGTGCAATGTGCATTCTTGTTCTTTGCATATCTAAATATGTATTTTGTTATTGATATGTAAATTCATAATAAACATTATTTTAAAAATGAAAAATAATAACGTAATGTCTTTTTAAAAACAATAAACAAAAATATACCTTTTAAAATAAATTTACATCTAGAGAGTAACAGCTTTAGTTTGCTTTATATTAAATAGGTAATAATAATAATATAACTAATTTATGAGTGCAATGCAATGGTGATAAGTACTCAGGTACAGGCATTTTGAAAATCAGGGTTTGATTCTTGATGAAGTTAAAGCCATCATATGCAACATGTAAAACATCTATAGGGGAAGAATCCTCCATTGCCCAGGGAGGTTCTGCCAAGTCATTCTATGTTAAAGGATTTTGCTTAGTCGTTACGGCCTCAACTTGAAAGAGGTATCAGGGACCCCTATGAATTTTGAAAAGCAAAAGGTTTTTCAACCTACCACAACTGGAGTAGAACAGAAATAATGGACTATTATAGTGACAAGGAAGAAATCTACATTATGACCCCCCCATACTTTATATGTATATACATACACATATGTACATGTGTGTACATATACACACGTGTCTGTTAATGTACTGTTAATGTCTGTTAATAAAGTTTTTGGTGATAAAGTACTTTTTAGGGTACACACCTTTATTCATAGAGATAGTGTATTGTATAATAATCATGGAATGAAATTAGTTTTAAAATCTACTGTAATAGAACTGTGTATTATAGGCAGAAAGTTTCTTCTGTACATTAAAAAGCTAGATATTTTCGAATTAACTTTAGAAGTAAATGATAGAGAAAGCCAAGGAAGTCACCTCCTATTATTTCTGTTATTGGTCCTCTTTTTCTTTGGCTTTGAGAGAGTGCACAATAATCACATCTGGTCTAGTCCCAAGATTATTCATTCTAGGCAATCTGCATGCAAATGGGTCATGCCTGTCATTTGTTAATTGGAGACGGATTTTAAAATAAAAAGCTAAAGCTTAGGTTACTGTACACAAAATATTGCTGGCATTAAATCTAGAATAGCATCTGTTTATATTAAATGCTAAGAAACATGCCCCTTGCCAGTCCCTGAAAGTCAAATGAAGCTGTCTCAGTGGATCATCAGCATCCAATGTTATTCCAAGGGGAATACAAAGCAAAATAAAATGACACCATATTTACCTTCTTGGGATTAGAGATTTGAACAGTAAAACAAATCTGCCACATATTGAGAGATACACTTATGGCAAACTTTGTCTAATATAAGATTTTTTTTTTTAAATAAGCCTTGCTTCTGGCTGAAGAACACATGGCTAAGAATACCTCCAAAAAAGATAATAAAGACAATATAAATTAGAATTTAAAATAATTTGAGTAAATTAAAATCTCCAAACAAATGTGTCTTTATGGAAAGTTTTAAAATTCACTGATTGTCAATTTTCACCATTCATCATCATCATCATCATCATCATCATCTCTTTCTCCCTCTCTCCCTCTCCCTCTTCTCCACCGCCCCCTGCAGACCTATTGCTTTCACCAGTATAGTGACTTACTGTTGTGGAAACTCCATTTACAATGCAGATGCAGGCCATCAATTCACTAGGTCATAGGACTGGAGCATTCCCCTATTATTCAGTCTTGAAAAGTTACTTGGGACATTGAGTGATTAAATGACTTTATTCATGTCCATACAGCTTGATGTAGAGGGAAGGTTTGAAGCCAGCTCTTCCTAACTTCAAGGCTCTTGCTTTATCCTCTCTATCTCTATTTTTTTTTTAACAAATTCTATATAATGCTAAGAGAACTGGGTGCTGTAGTGAAAAGAGTGTGATGTTTCCTCATTAGTAAAATGGGCTGGAGAAGGAAATCTTTGCCAAGAAAACTCCAAATGGGGTCAAGAAAAATCAGATACAATTGAAAAGACTGAACAACAATGCAATATTTCCTGAATGCCTACTGAGTGGGTTGAATTTTGCTTAGTCAAGTGGACAATAGGTGAGTAAGATAGATTCCTTATTATCCAGAAATTTATTGCTGCTTCCAACTTATTATATGCCAAAGGGATTTGTGTGCTTTCTGAATTTTTCTAATTATAATAGCAATTTAGTAATTTAAGTCTTCTTTTCTTGAACTATAGGGAATGGGCACTATCTGTTTATATTTGTTTTCTTCTGTTTGGACTTGGTGTAAAGCCAGAAAGAACCCAGTTCAAATGCAGTCTCAAAAACCTTTTAAATGTATCTTAGACAAGTTACAATCTCTTGCTAACTTAGTTTGTTCAAATATAGAATCGGCATAATAAATACACCTGCATTACAGGATTTGGGGGAGGATCAAATGTTAAAACATATTTAAAGATTTCAGTACACTGCGTAGCAGATAGTTGGTACCTAATAAATGCTTGTTCCCTCCATCTTTTGCATTTCATAGTCTCAGAGAGCTCCATAGGATACTGATTTGTTTAGTGACTTGCTCAGGGTTCTATAGCTAGTATGGGTCAGTGGTAACTCTTATATCTAAGTCAGTCTTACTCTTAAGCTAGCTTTCTGTCTTTTACTTTTTTTATGGCCAACTGAAAGAAGTGATTCAGTATCAAACCATAATAAATATCTAACTCACAAATGTTTTGTAATGGATAGAGTGCTGACTTTGAAATCAGGAAGAGCTAGGGGGCCATAGATAGAATGCTGGACCTGGAGTCCTGAAGACCCAAGTTCAAATGTGCCCACAAACATCTATTAGTCATGTAACCCTGGGGAAGGTGCTTATCCTATTATTCAGTTTCCTCATCTGTAAAGTGGGGATAATGATAGCGCCCATCTCCCATGAATATTGTGAGAATAAAATGACTGCTATTTGTGAATAAATTTTGGAAATTTAGAGCAAATTCTAGTTCTTTTTCCTCCAGTCAAGATCTGTCCCTTACTTAACATCTCAGTATCCAAGGTGTCTCTTTAAGAGCATATTATACAGTGGTAGATGTGCCAAACAGCATGTATATATTGGGGGAGAGAGTTTTCATACCAGCAGTTCTCTACAAGGGTGAATTAAAAAGCACAGATAAAATAGCAACACCAATTTGAGTAAGGCAATGTGTGTTATGTAGCATATTATCACAAGTTAAAATTAAATTCATTCAGAAGAGAAAATATTCGCTTTTGAACTACACAACTGGAAATTATCTCCTTCTTACTTCAGAGCACCTGCATGAGCTTCTACTATGAGGGTAGAGATGGCTCTTTCTGTCCAAAAAGATGAAGAATGACATCAGAGTAATGTTAAATGAGAAATACTATATTCGGACGTATATATCTCTTTGCAGAGCCTCCCCAGAGTCATATACACTTTAAAATTAAGAGCAACTAAAATAAGAATTTTGAAACCTGGTTGTATTAACTATTAGTTTCTTTTAGGTACCATTTAATTGCAGGGGCAGCTAGATGGCCCAGTGGATAGAATTTGGGGCTTAGAGTTAGGAAAACCTGAATTCACATCCAATCTCACATTTCCCAACTGTGGTACCATGGACAAGTCACTTAACCATGTTTGTATCAGTTTCCTCATTTGTAAAATGAGTTGGAGAAGGAAATGGCAAACTGCTCTAGTGTCTTTTCCCAAGTAAATGTCAAATACAGTCACAAATATTTGGACATACCTGAAACAACTGAATACCAATAATACTATGTATTTTTGTAAGTGGATCATGTAACCATTCATTTATTCATTCATTTTTTTTTCTTTTTACAAAGTCATGAATAACAGAATTGTGTATTTGGAAAAAAAAAACTCTTGAGATTTTATTCTTCCAACTCTTCATTTTCATGTAGGACCAAATAAACTATCCTTGATACACAAATTTATATTTGCTCAGAGCCTTTAGTTGCCACAATTTTCTTTATCTTATACAGCTCTAATAAGAATTCTCGCCAAGATAATAAAATAACTATTTATTGGTGAATATTTATAAGTAGCTTCAAATAAATTAAATATTAATTTCAACAGTAATAATTTTAAAAATTAAGTCAGTTATAAGAAAATCTTACTTTGGGGGTATTATTTAATTGAAATTCACCATTTCTTATTTTTGGGGGGTATGATTTAATTTAAATTTGCTCTTAAGTCATAAATGATGCAAAGAAATTAAAATGTAAGGTCATTTGGAAGTAAACTTTTCATTTTTGATTTTATGATTTTATTTAAATTTGCTATTATATTTATTTAAATTTGCTATTAAGTTATTAATGATGTAAGGAAATTAAAATATAAGATCATTTAGAAAGAAACTTTTAATTTTTGAAATGGATTGTAAAAATTGAGACTATTGGGGCGGCTAGGTGGCGCAGTGAGTAGAGCGTCGGCCCTGGAGTCAGAAGGACCTGAGTTCGGATCCGGCCTCAGACACTTAATGCACACACAAACAAAAAAACCTAGCCGTGTGACCTTGGGCAAGTTACTTAACCCCAATTGCCCTCCAAAAAAAAAAAAAAAAAAAATTGAGACTATTCACTATGAAATGTACTTTGACAAGTAATGATAAAAAAAAAAACAAAATATAATTTGCAATCCGAGTTCTGACCCATTTTAAATTACTAAAAAGATAGACAAATTTAATGTGCCATTTATTCTCTTTTACTACCTAAATCCTTGATAATTAAGAATAAGAGGATTGCCATACCCTGTCAGGCAAAATATTTTTTAGCAGTATAATGATGCCACCTCCTCAGCATCATTAGACTCCTAGATGGAGAATATGATTAATGCACATAGTACAGTCATTTACATCAGGGGGCCTGTACAAAACAGTAGGAGCAGAATCTTGTTCCCTGATAAACAGAGCTGTAGTAATGAGCTATTAGTTTGGGGCTGCTAATGCTTTTGAATTACTGGAGTTATGAAGACAGCTACAGTTGATAGGCAGTCATTATATGCTCATGCACTCCAAGTAATTATTAGCCAACTAGTTTATAATGCTATTATGCCAGTTAACACCTGAACCTATAGTCATCTGACAGGTGAGTTAAATTGTGAAAATTACAGTTATTCTCAAGGAAATTTTAAAAATTATAATGAATAAAATAGAAAGATGAAGTTAACATCTAAATATGATTACTTTTCTATTTGCTGAAATTTAGAGAAGTCAAGCAAACAATTAGCTAAGGGATTTGTGCAATGTATTTCTGCAAAATCTAAAGAAAAGAAAACCTTTAAAATTTTGTGTGACATCTTAATTCAATAAGTATTTATTAATTGTTTGCTAGGGGAAGGCCAGTGTGATAGGTGCTAACATTCTATAGAAAGGGCTCAACATGGAAATAAATGGATTTGGAAAAACAGATTGGGGAAGGGTGGAAAGTACTAAAATTCGGGTAGCAGGTGGGATGAGAGAAAGTTTTACAGATGAAGTGATGCTTATACCTTGAAAGAATGAGGATTCTGAATTAGAAATAAAGATAAAGAAGAGGTCTATTTCAAATATGGGGAATGATGTACAATATTCAGAGGCAGAGGATGGGACGGAGGATAAATGTCAGGCAAACAATCGTTGTATGGATTTGACTGGAATGCAGAGTGCATGAAGGAAAGAAGTTTATAATTAGCATGGAATGAAATTTGATGTTCTAAAGAGTGGATATTTCTTATATTGGGTCCTTGAACTTATTTTTAATATATTTTAAACTGCATTTCATTAAAATTGGTTTCCTTTGCAATCCTTTATAGGTAAGTGGTACACTGGATAGAGTGGGCCTGGAGTCAGGAACACCCAAGTTCAAATTCTGCCTCAAATCTCTACTATTTGACCCTGGACAAGTTATTTTATCTCTATTTGCCTCAGTTTTATGAACTGTAAAATGGATATTATAAGACGTCCAAAATTTAGGGCATTTTGGGGATCAAATGAAATAATACTTAAAAAATACTTAACACAGTTCCTAGCATGTAGTAGATGCTTAATAAATCCCTCCTTCCCTTCCTCCCTCCTTCCTTCCTTCGTTCCTGCCTTCCTGTCTTCATGCCTTCCTTCCTTTTTTCCTTTCTTTCTACAAAAACTATTTTGGGAAGTGATCCAGAGGTTTTATGAGATTTTCAAAGGGTTCTATAACACAAAAAAAAGTTAAAACATTTTCTAAATGCATATTTAAGCTGCCTATTGTCCTCCTCCTTATTCAACATATCATTATATATATATATATATATATATATATATATATATATGTATATGTATATATGGAGAGAGAGAGAGAGAGAGAGAGAGAGAGAGAGAGAGAGAGAGAGAGAGAGAGAGAGAGAGGGAGGGAGAGAGAGGCACGTATATATTTTTAAATTTTATTTATTTTTAGTTTTCAGCATTCACTTTTATCAGATTTTTACATATCAGTTTTTCACCTTCCCTCCATTCCACCCTCCCCAAGATGGCATGCAATCTGATTTAGGCTATACATGTACAATCATATTAAACATATTCCCACATTATTCATGTTGTGAAGGAAGAATCAAAATACAAGGGAAAAGGGGGTGTAGCCAAGATGTAGAAGCAGGAAAACTTTTTGAGCTCACCCCATGACCACCTAAAATACGTATAAAATATTACTTTAAACAAATTTTAGAGCTCTAGAAACCACAAAGTGACAGAGAGAAATAAATCTCCTGCTGAAGTCTACCTGGCAGGCAGACAGGAAGGATTCATCACAGGGTGCTGGGAGCTGAGCCCAGCCCTGCTTGACCTATAGATTTAGCCCTAGGGTGGCCCTGATCAGCTGTTCCAGCAGAATTCTGGAGTGTGGATCACAAGCAGTAGTGGCCATTTCCAGAATTATCAACCCATAAATGTCAAAGGAAAAGTGAGAGGTCAGTGCAGAATTCTGTTGGAACTGGGGGGAACAGAGGGAAAGGTCCAGCCCCTAGCCCCAGAGCTAGAAGTGGCAGGGGTTCAGGGGCCCTGCAGATACCTCCATGAGGCTGCTTCAGAGCTCCTAGCATGCAGATCGTAGGGGGGCCATGCAAACATTCAGAGGGTAATCACTCTTGCTTTAACCTGCCTGGATGTGGATCCCAGTTTTGGGTGGTGGTCCGGAGGTATGTGACCAGTGAGCCAGAGTTTGTGCGGGCTACAGCTATGGAACCTTCCTAATGGCTCTGGCAGCTGCAAAAACCCCAGTGATTTTGGACAATGCTCTCATCTCTGGAAGCAGAGTTCTACTGTGGCAAAGAGCTCAAAAGTCAAGCAATTGAGTGGCAACATGAGTAAGCAAAGGAAGCAAAGCAAGCACAGCAATCCAAATTTAGATTCCTTTTCTGGGGACAAAAAGGATCAAAGCATGGAATGGGAGGAAGACATCAAAGTCAGAACTCCTGCACAAAAAGCTTCCAGGAAAAATAAGAACTAGATACAGGCCATGGAGGAGCTCAGCAAGAATTTTGAAAATCAAGTAAGAGAAGTGGAGGAAAAATTGGGAAGAGAAATGAGAATGATGCAAGAAAATCATGAAAAGAGTATCAACCCAACCTGACTGAAGAAAATTACACCATAAAAATTGATTAACTCAAATGGCAAAAGAGGCCCAAAAAGCCAATGAGGAGAAGAAGGCCTTAAAAAGCTGAATTTGCCAGATGCAAAAAAAAAATTCAAAAGCTCACTGAAGAAAATAATTCCTTCAGAATTAGACTAGAACAAATGGAAGCTAATAACTTTATCAGGAATTAAGATACTATTCACAGATCCAAACAAATTAAAAATAGAAGGCAATGTGAAATATCTAACTGGAAAATCTACTGGCCTGGAAAATAAATCCAAGAGAGATAACTTATAAATTATTGGACAACCAGAAAGCCATGAACAAAAAAGAACCTAAAAATTATCCATCAATAAATTCTCAAGGAAAACTGCCCTGATATTTCAGAAATAGAGGATAAATTAGAAATTGAAAGAATTTACCAATCACCTCTTGAAAAAGATACCCCCCAAAACAAAAACAAAAACAAAACAACAACAACAACAACAACAACAACAACAACTCCTAGGAATATTATAGCCAGATTCTGGAGTTCCCAGATCAAGGAGAAAATATTACAAGCAGCCAAGAATAAACAATTTGAATATTGTGGACACACGATCAGGATAACACAAGATCAAGCAGCTTCTACATTAAAGGATCAATGGCTTGGAATATGATATTCCAGAGGGCAAAGGAGCTGGCATTAAAACCAAGAATAACCTACCCAGCAAAGCTGAGTATAATGTTCAGGGAGAAATATAGTCATTCAATGAAATAGAGGACTATCAAGCATTCTTGATAAAAAAAAGAGTTAAATAGAAAATTGGACATTAAGATACAAGAAGCAAGAGAAGCATGAGCAGGTAAACAGGAAAAGGAAATCATAAGAAACTTCTCAAAGTTGAACTATTTATACATTCTTACATGGAAAGATGATAATTGTAACTTATGAAACTTTTCACAGTATGAAAATAGTTGAAGGGCATATAAATGTGTGTGTATATATATATATATATGTGTGTGTGTGTGTGTGTGTGTGTGTGTGTGTGTGTGTACAAGTATGCATTGACAAAGGGCACAGGATCTATGGAATAGGAAAGGATAATATTTTAAAAATAAAATTAAAGGGGTGGAGTCAAGATGGTAGAGTAGAAACAACACTTCAGCAGAACTCTGGCCTACACCACTTCAAAATTATGTGAAAGGGGGACTCTGAATGACCTCTGGAGCTCCAGAATAATATGACACAGAGAAGTTAACCTCCCCCTGAGGACAGCCCAGCAGCCCAGCAGGGAGTGGCCAGCACAGTGCTCTGGGAGCAGAGCCCATCCCAAAATGAGGTTTTAGCCCCAGGGAGGCCAGACCAGCAGCCAACTGGAGGGACCCCAGTACACCAGCAGCTGTGGTGTTTCCAGAATTATCAACACATAGGTGCCTAGGACAAAGTGAGAGGTCAGTGCCCTATGGACTTGCCTGATGGTTGGGAGAGAGCTTCAGCTTCTTCACCTGGGGGTGAGAAGCCTTCAGGAGCCAGCACAGCTTGTGCCACCTTGCCCTACAGCAGCTTCATCTCCTGGCCTTTGAACTGTAGGGAGATCTGGTGATCATTCTGGGGGTAATTACTCTTGCTTTACCCTGCTTGGATCTAGATTGCTGTCTGGGGTAGAGATCTTGGGGTGTGTCACCAGCTTGTGAGGAGGCTTCCCAGAGGCCACCCAAATAATACCTCCAGCAGTTGAGAAAACCCCAAAGTTTGGGACGGAATCTCCCCTGGCTGATTGCATAGTCTTACTGTGGCAACAAGCCCAAAAGTCAAGTAATTGGGTTTCAGCATGCCTAGGCAAAGGAAACAAAATAAACAGAAAAATTCAACATTAGAACCCTATTTTGGGGGCAAAGGGGATTCAAGCATGGAACAGGAGGGTGACTGTGAGGTCAGAAATCCTGCACTAGGAGCCCCAAATGAAAACACAAGCTGGTTACAGGCCATAAAGGACCATAAGAAGCAGATAAGAGAAGTAGGGGAAAATTGCGAAGAGAAATGAGAAAGATGCAAGAAAAGTATGAAATGAGAGTCTACAGCCGGACTGAGGAAAATAACATCTTAAAAATAGTCTAACTGAAATGGCAAAAGAGGCTCAAGAAAGGCAATGAGGAGACAAATGCCTTAAAAAGTCGAATTTGCCAGATGGAAAAAGAATCTCAAAAGCTCACTGAGGAGAATCATTCCTTCAAAATAGACTTGAGTAAATGGAAGCTAATGACTTTATGAGAAATCAAGATCCTGTTGAGCACATACAAACAAATGAAAGAATAGAAGGTGCTATGAAATATCAAATAGGAAAAACCACTGACCTGGAAAATATATCCAAGAGAGTTAATCTAAAAATTATTGGACTACCTGAAAGCCATGATCAAAGAAAGAATCTAGAAATCATTCCTTCAAGAAATTCTCAAGGAAAATTGCACTGATGTTTTAAATCCAGAGGGCAAAACTTAAGTTGAAGGAATCCACAGATCACCTCCTGAAAAAGATACCAAAAAGAAAACTCCTAGGAATATTGTACCCAGGTTCCAGAATTCCCCGATCAAGGAGAGAATATTACAAGCAGCCAGGAAGAAACAATTTCATTATTCTGGAAACACAATCAGGATAACACAGGAACTGGCAGCTTCTACACTGAGGGACTCAAGGGCATGGAATATGATATTCCACAGGGCAAAGGAGCTGGGATTAAAACTAAGAATCACTTACCCAGCAAAACTGTATATCATATTTCAGGGGAAAATATGGTCGTTGAGTGGAATAGAGGACTTTCAAGCATATTTGAGGAAAAAAAACAGAGTTGAATAGAAAATTTGACATTCAGACACAAGAAGCAAGAGATGCTTGAGAAAATAGACAGGGAAAATAAATCATTATGAACTTATCAAAGTTGAACTATTTACATTCCTACATGGAAAAATGATAACTGTAACTGATGAAACCTTTCTCAGTATGAAAATAACTGAAGAAGGGTATATGGGCATATGAATACTTATGTGAATGTGTGTATATATGTCTACAGGTATGCAAAGAGATAGGGCACTGGTCAAATTTAATGGGAATGTATGATACTTAAGGGGTGAAATTGAGAGGTGAGAAAGGAACACAATGGGAGAAGATGGGGAGAGACAGAATGGGGTAAACTATCTCATGTAGAAGAGGCAAGGGAAAATAGTTGCAGGGGAGGGGAAGAACAGGAAGGCTAAAAGGCAAAACCTTATTCTCATTGGATTTGGATCAGGGAGAGAATGACATACATACTAAATGGGATATCTGCAATAGTGGAGGGGAAGGGGATGAGAGGGAGTATGATGGAAGGGAGGGCAGGCTCGGGGGGAGGGAAGTTGGAAGCACCCACTTTTGAAAGGGGATAAGATCAAAGTGAGGAGTGGACCAGGTGGGAGGTGGGATAGGAAGGAGGAAAATGTAGTTGGTATTTTGCAATATATCTACTATGGTAATGTTTTGCATAGGTATGTATGTACAGCACATACTGAGTTGCTTATTGTCCCAGCAGGAGTGGGTGGCAGGGGAGGAGCAGAATGTGTCTGGAATTAGAAGTTTTAAAATCAAATGTTTTAAAAATATATAAACACTATGATTAATACTATTTTGCATATAATTGTGAGGTAAGATGTGCTGGTATTGGGGGATGGGGATTCACCTTGCCCTACTGGAAATGTTGAAGGGATATGAGAGAGAGCAGATTGGATGAGGGGATATCCTGTGGGACTGCTATTCTGTGCTAGGGGAAACACAGGGAAAACAATTGTAACTCAAAATCTGGTGGAAATGAATGATGTAAACCAGAAGTTAATAAAGCTTTTGGGAAAAAATAAAATTAAGAGGTGAGAGAGGAATATAATGAGAGGAGATAGGGAGAGACAGAATAGGTTAAATTATCTAATATAAAAGAGGCAAGGGAAAACTGTTATATTGGAGGGGAAGAACAGGAAGGCAAAAGGGAAAGGGTCAAACTTTCATTGAATTTGGCTTAAGGAGGGATTACATACATACTAAATCGTGTATCTTATCCTACAGCAAGGTAAGAAGGAAAGAATGATAAAGACAGGGAATGATAAAAGGGAGGGCAGATTGGGGGGAGGGTAGTTAGAAGTACACACTTTTGAAAAGGGACAGGGTCAAAGTAGAGAACAGAACAAGTGGGGGGCGGATAAGATGGAGGTAAATATAGTCAATCTTTCACAATATATCCCCTATGGAAATGTTTTGAGTAATTACACATGTACAACTTATATTGAATTGCTTATCTTCCCAGGAAGTGTGGTTGACAAGGGGGGGATGGAAAGTATCTGGAATTCAAAGTTGTAAAATGCACTGGGAAATGAGATAAGCAGGCACTGGGGTATGGAGATCCGTCTTGCCCTACTGGAAAGTTGGAAGGGGAATAAGGGAGGATATTGGAGAGGGAAAATTGGGGGAGGGTTTTCAGTGGAATGGCTGTCCTGGGGTGGTGGTTTGTGGAGAGATAGGGAGAAAATTTGTGACTCAAAATATTGTTGAAATCAATTTTGTAAGTTAAAAATAAATATAAAATTAAAAAAATATATGTAATAGCTGACTCAGTTGTCTATTATTTTCAGTGTAAAAATGGAAATTTCTTGCTTCTGCAAAGGTATCATAAACATGTCTGTAAAATTGTCCTTCCTCGGGGCGGAGCCAAGATGGCGGAGTAGAAACAGCTCGTCCAAGCCTCTCTGCCCCCAGATTCTCCACAAACTATGTAAAAAAGGACTCTGAAAAACTTCTGGAGCCCCAGCACCCACAGAACGACACAGAGAAGCTAACCTCCCGCTGAGGACAGCCCAGCACCCTGCAGGAAGGACCAGCGCAGTGGTCTGGGAGCCGGCAGCGCAGAGCGCAGGAGCCCAGCCGAGCCCAGGTCCGTGTGAGCCGAGGTTTTAGCCCCAGGGCGGCAGGGCCAGCAGCCAGCTGGAGGAACCCCAGAACACCAGGAACCCTGGCGACTCCAGAATTATCAACATAGACATGCCTAGGACAAAGTAATAGGTTAGTGTCCTATGGACTTTGGGACCTGTATTTGGGGAATGCGTCAGCTCACTCCCCTGGGGGCTAGAAGCCGCTGAGGAGACACGCCATTTTGTAGTTTTCATAGGCATTTCCGGCTCCCAGCCTGCAAATCGTGGGGAGATCCAGCGATCAGTCTTGGGGGGTAATCGCTCTTGCTTTAACCTCCCTGGATCTGGATTGTGATCTAGGGTGGAAGTCGTGGGTGGGTTTACAGCTTGCCAGAAACGGAAGTTGCCCCCCACACGTTCGGGACGAAAATTCCTCTATCTGGCCTTAAAGCCATAGAGTGGCAACAAGCCCAAAAGTCAAGTAATTAAGGGGCAACATGCCAAGGCAAAGGAAACAGAAAAATGCAACCCTAGACTCCTATTTTGGGGGCATAGAGCAGGAAAAGGACTGTGAGGTCAGAAGTCCTGCTCCAAAAGCCCCAGGGAAACCATGAGCGGGTTGCAGGCCATAGAGGACCTTAAGAAGGACTTTAAAAATCAAATAAGAGAAGTGGAGGAAAAATTGGAAAGAGAAATGAGAAGGATGCAGGAAAAGTATGAAATGAGGGTCAACAGCCTGACTGAGGAAAACAACACCTTAAAAAATAGACTAGCTCAAATGGCAAAGGAGGCCCAAAAGGGCAATGAGGAGAAGAATGCCTTAAAAAGTCGAATTTGCTAGATGGAAAAAGAATCTCAAAAGTTCACTGAGGAGATTCATTCCTTCAGAGTTAGACTGGAGCAAATGGAAGCTAGTGACTTTATGAGAAATCAAGATGCTGTTAAGCAGATCCAAACAAAATGAAAGATTAGAAGGCAATGTGAAATATCTCATGGGAAAAACCACTGACCTGGAAAATAGATCCAGGAGAGACAATTTAAAAATTATTGGACTACCTGAAAGCCATGATCAAAGAAAGAACCTAGAAATCACCCCTTCAAGAAATTCTCAAGGAAAATTGCCCTGATGTTTTAGATCCAGAGGGCAAAATAGAGGTTGAAAGAATCCACCGATCACCTCCTGAAAAAAGATCCCAAAAAGAAAACTCCCAGGAATATTATAGCCAGGTTCCAGAATCCCCAGATCAAGGAGAAAATACTACAAGCAGCCAGGAAGAACAATTTCAATATTGTGGAAACACAATCAGAATAGCCCAGGACCTGGCAGCTTCTACACTGAGGGATCGAAGGGCATGGAATAGGATATTCCAGAGGGCAAAAGAACTGGGAATGAACCCAAGGGTCACCTATCCAGCAAAACTGAGTATTTTGTTTCAGGGGAAAATATGGTCATTCAGTGGAATAGAGGACTTTCAAGCATTCTTGAGGAAAAACCAGAGTTGAATAGAAAATTTGACATCCAGACGCAAGAAGTAAGAGATGCCTGAGAAGGTAATCAGGGAAAAGAAAGCAAAAGGAACTTATCAAAGTTGAACTATTTACATTCCTATATGGAAAAGCAATATCTGTGACTGATGATATCTTTCTCATTATGAAAATAATGGAAGAAGGGGGTGTGGTCATACAAATACATATGTGAATGTGTGTGTATATGGTTACAGTTATATATGGATAGAGGGCATAGGTTGAATTTGTTGGGAAGGGAGACTACTCAAGGGATGAAATTATGAGGTGAGAGAGGAAAGTGGCAAGAGGAGATGGGGAGAGACAGGGTAGGGTAAACTATCCCATGTAGAAGAAGCAAGGGGAAGTGGTTGCAAAGGAGGGGGAGAATAAGGAAGGCTAAAAAGACAAAACCACATTCCCATTGAATTTGGTTCAGGGAGAAAATGACATACATACTAAATGGGATATCTCAACCTACAGCAGGATAGGGGGAAGGGGGATGAGAGGAGGGATGATGGATGGGAGGGCATCCTTGGGGGAGGGGAGGTTGGAAGTACCCACTATAGAAGAGGGACAGGATCATGTAGGGAATGGACCAGGTGGGGGGTGGGATGAGTGCGAGGGAATTATAAGCAGCCTTGTACAATATATCTACTATGATAATGTTTTGTATAGCTAGACATGTACAACATATACTGAATTACTTATCTCCCAAGAGGGAATGGGTGACAAGGGAGGAAGGAAATGGATCTGAAATTCGAGGTCTTAACATTAAATGCTTCAAATATATATAAATACTATTATTAATACTCTTTTGCTTGTAATAGGGAGATAAGATGTGCAGGCATTGGGATGCAAAGACTCACCTTCCTCTAATGGAAAAGTCGATGGGGGTATGGGAGAAGGTATGGGAGAGAGCAGATTGGAGGAAGCAATATCTTGTGGGACTGCTATTCTGGGAGGTTGGGTAGAGGAATAATGGGGGGAAAATGATTGTAACTCAAAATCTGGCGGAAATGAATGATGTAAAACAGAAGTTAATAAAGTATTTGTTTAAAAAAAAATTGTCCTTCCTCATATTTACTACTGCCTACAATGGTTTCATTGATATTTGATGCTTATATCCTAATTAATGAAAATAAATGACTCAAAAATTTATATAGTAAATTGGAATTATGTTTAATAGAATCTAAAACATTTAAAATTTTTCTCATTCTTTAGTAATTCCTTAATCTTTAGAATAAAAGGATTACCCTAAGATATAATGCTGACGTGGGGATAACTTGGAAAGAGAATGAGTCAACAGAGTGTGAGAAGAGGGAGAAGCACAGAAAATAAAAGACATTTCTTCTATTAATTAAATCATTATGTTTGCCCTAAGGATTTCATTTATTTTTAAGTTTCTTGTTTGAGAATAAAAACACCTCATATCCAGAAGAAGGATCAGATAATAGGTTCATTCTAGGTTCATTACTTTGTTCTTCTTGCATATTTTAAGGTGAATTGGTTAGCCTGTACCCTTAACCTAAGGAATTAGATGGGAAATGAATATAAGGATATAAGGACTAAAAGACAGCTAGAAGGAATAGAAGACAGTGTTGAATAGCTCCTCTGTGTCTCAGCTATAGAAAGTAACTGACTGATTCTTTAACTCTTTCATTTCCCTATCATGGAAAAACATACTCTCTATAGAGATACCTCTTCAAAGATACCATGGTCATTTCCAAGTAGTAAATGAGTTGGGGAATTTGGAAAAAAGTCAGAGAAACTATTTTTCTGGATTTCTTTTCAAAGTATTAAAAAAAAAAACTGGGATTACAAAGGAGAGGAAAATACACAAATAAATATGATACATTTAGAGCTGCAATATATATTCAGTAATTATGTAGTCCAACACTTTAATTTGACCACTGAAACAAATGAGGGGTAAAGAGATTAAATGATTTACCTAACATTACATAATAGTAAATGTCAAAGTGGGAATTTGAACCCAGATACTAAAACATTAAATTTACAGTTCCTTCCATTCCATTGATCAAGACATTCTCTTAACAAAGTAAAAGTATTACTTATTACATATTATTTTGTTTATTGCACATAGCTTTGCCCAATATCTAGAACTTATGTTGATTTTGGTTATCCTGTTGATAGTTAAATAATAATTTATTTGCATGAGCTAACAATCTGTCATCCATTTTTATCCTTTTTAATTTTCATTCATTTGCATTTTAGGATATATCATAGATTTAAATAGAGGATTAAAGATTTAGACCCCAGAGGGCCTTTAAAGATCATCTGATTCTACCCTTCAGTTTTGGAGATGGAAAAATTGAGATCATTAATGGAAAATTGACTTTCTTAAGGTCACAAAGTTAATAAGTAGTAACATAAAGAAATAAATAAGTCAAATATAAGTCAAAATACTTTGGGAGATTTGATGGTGTAGTTTTCTAGCATGTTTATTAAATAATAATAATTATTATTATATAATTTATTCTATAAATAAGTATTATATTAAATGACAATAAATAATCAGCACATTTATTAAATATAATTGTTCTCTCATCAGGTTGTCATCCTGAATCTAAGTTTAGGAAATGAAGTTTGGGATTCTTATACTTTTTTTGGCTCAGTTTCCTTGTTTGTGAAATGGGGATAATGATAATTTCTACCTCACAAGGTTGCTGTGAAATTCAAAGGACTTAATACTTTTAAGGCACTTTGCAATTATTAAAGCACTATATAAGTAAAAATTATCAATATTTTCATCAATAGTTGTATTATTATCAACAATAGCAATAATACCTATTATCTTTCTTACCTTTCTATTGAGAGACCATTTTCTTTTGCTCTGTTTTTTCTTTCTTTCTTTTTTTTTTTTAAAAGCAATTGGGGTTAAGTAACTTGCTCAAGGTTACATGGCTAGTCATTGTTTATGCGTGGGTGCTCATTTTCTGAGGCCAGATCTGATCTCAGGTCATCCCAACTCCGAGGCCGGCGCTCTTACTCACTGCGCCACCTAGCCACCCCTTTAGGGCAATTGGGGTTAAGTAACTTGCCCAAGGTTACACGGCTAGGTTTTTTTTGTTTGTGTGGATTAAGTGTCAGGAGGCCGGCTCTGAACTCAGGTCCTTCTGACTCCAGGGCCAGCGCTCTATTCACTGCGCCACCTAGCCGCCCCTGCTCTGTTTTTTCAAACTCCTTTACGAAACTTCTCTCCTCCTGCTTTGAACCCAGCACCTTCCTGTCCATGACCCATTCATGTTTTAGTGAAATGTTATAATTGTCTCTTTAGGGACACATAGACATCTCAGTGGATCTGTAATCTCATAACTGTGGCTATTCACCTAGATCAATGAAGATCCAAATCAAGAGGAAGAAGAGGAAGAGGGACAAGAAGAGGAGGAAGAGGAAGTAGATGAGGAAGAGAAGTAGGAAGAGGAGTAGGAGGAGGAGAAGAAGAAGAGGAAGAGAAGGAGGAGGTGGAAAACAGGAGGAAAAATTACATCTAAGTGGAAAAAATGATTCATAGGTAGTTACTGAAGGAGAAAATGGAAGGGAAGAGGTCACTGAGTGGACTTTATAGTATACCCAGAAGAAACAAGAAATATTATTTCCTGTAATATTTGGTAATATGTTTTAGTCCTAATGAGAAATACATTTAGAAATACAATGGTGAGAATAATTTCAGTTTATGCACAAACATGTTTGTTGCTATGTTGATGGATAAGGATAAGGAACACCATTGTCTCAAGAATTAAATATGAGCATTACAAAAAGGGCAATGAGGTTAGGGGGTGATAAGTTTTAAAGATATAACCAGTGAGAAACTTAAAGAAACAGGAAGAGAAGATGGGCTACATGTGGCAAGATTAAGGCCCTTCACTACTCCCTCCACTGAAGTGAGTAAACAAAAAAGCAAGAAAAAATCTTCAATATATAGCTGCATAGTCCAGCAAAAACAAAATTGCACATTATCCATTTTTCAAAATGTATATTGCTTTTTGCATTTTAAGTTCATCATCCTTTCATGGTTTGATAGCATATTTGGTCTTCTTTTGAACTGTTGATTTATCACTGCATTAATCAGAGGTATGAGGTCTTCAAAGTTATTTTTTCACATTATAATGTTATCATTATGTAAATTATTTCTTGGCTCAGTTGACTTTGCTCTGCATATTTTTATTAAGACCTTCCCAATATTCCACCAGTAACTTCATGTTAAGAGAAAGAGAGGGAGGCTGCTGGCAATGCAGACTCAGTGATCATCTTTGAGGAGGCCATGGACAAAACGTACCCAGGATGGACAGGCCTATATGGATTATGATTTACCTAAAGGAGAGACCTCCTAAATTGAGTTCACATACCTATCTGATTATTTAAGTGTTATTTTTTTTTCTTAAGTGATATGTCTTTTTATGGTTAATGTCTCAATTGAAAAAGACTTAATGGATAGGAAGATAAGCCCCATATTGCATATCATATAGAGAAGAGATTGGTATATACCTTAACCAGGGCTGAACCAGGGCAAATTTGGATATAAAAAAAGTTGATCTTCAGCGTTCTTCTCTATTATCCTCCTCTTTACCTATGTTTCAGTGATTCTTGCTAGACTGAAATTCAGGTACTCTATTCCTGTTATGCTGAACACTTCTTTACTTCCTTTGTACCATGAGGATTTCTGTGCTTCACTGCAGTATAAAGATATCTTATTCCCTCAGAGGACAGATGTTCCCTAGGACTAATCTGAAAAATTAATTCAAACAAAGGTGTTATTGAATGATAACATATTAATATATTATTCCTCTCAAGTTATATTTGAAAAAGCAACCTCTGATAATTTAGCTCTTAGAATGAGTAATGAGGAATAAAGTCAATGAGATATCAAAGGGACCTTTACTGACCCTTCAAATCATATTATAAAGAGGGCTATTCTACCTATACATGGATACATTTGGTCTTCTTTTGAACTGTTGATTTATCACTGCATTAATCAGAGTTATGAGGTCTTCAAAGTTATTTTTTTCACATTATAATGTTATCATTATGTAAATTATCTCTTGGCTCAGTTGACTTTGCTCTGCATATTTTTATTAAGACCTTCCCAATATTCCACCAGTAACTTCATGTTAAGAGAAAGAGAGGGAGGCTGCTGGCAATGCAGACTCAGTGATGATCTTTGAGGAGGCCATGGACAAAACGTACCCAGGATGGACAGGCAATAGTTAGCACTATGGCCTTTAATCTATAGATAATTCATTAATTCTACGAGATAATTCATTAGGAATACCTTTTGTTAAGTCATAGCATCAAAGAAAAATATTCTGTTTTAAATCACCAGTTGGTAAAAAAACCAAATATTTTGGCGGAGGAAATATTATTTTATTGATTCTAAATCATTTAACCTTTATATCTCACAGTACATTTTTATAAAATATTTATAGAAGCTCATTTTGTAGTGGTAAAGAACTGAAAATTGAGGGGATGTCCCTAAGTTGCCAAATGGCTGAACAAGTTGTGATATATGGATATAATGGAACATTGTTCTATAAGAAATGATGAGGGGGCAGCTAGGTGGCCCAGTGAATAGAGCACTGGCCATGGAGTCAGGAGGAACTGAGTTCAAATCCAGCCTCAGACACTTAACACTTACTAGCTGTGTGACCTTGGGCAAGTTGCTTATGCTCAATTACCCTGCTTTCCTCCCTGCAAAAAAAAATGATGAGCGGGAGGATTTTAGAAATAACTAGAAAGACTTACATGAACTGAGGCTTAGTAAAGCAAATAGAACCAAGAGAACATTGTACATAGCAACAGCATCACTGTGCAATGATCAACTTTGAAAGACTTAGCTCTTCTCAGCAATGCAATGATCTAAGACAATTCCAAAACATACATGAGGGAAAATGCTATCCACACCCAGAAAAAGAAATATGGCATCAAAGCATACTATTTTCTCTCTTCTTGTTTTTTTTTTTTTTTTTTTTTTTTTTTTAAAGCAATTGGGGTTAAGTAACTTGCTCAAGGTTACACGGCTAGTCATTTGATTTATGCGTGGGTGCTCATTTTCTGAGGCCGGATCTGATCTCGGGTCATCCAAACTCCGAGGCCGGCACTCTTACTCACTGCGCCACCTAGCCGCCCCCTCTTCTTGTTTTTTTAAACTTCTTGTGGTTCTTCCCTATTGTTATTTTTAAATTAAATTTTATGTTTATTTTTAGTTTACAAGATTCATTTCCAAAATATTTTGAGTTACAAATTTTCTCCCAATCTTTTCCCCACCCACCATCCCAGAACAGCAATCCTACTGAATACCCCTCCCCCAAACTACTCTCTCCTATATCCTCCCCCTTTTCTGCTTCAACTTTCCAATAGGGCAAGATGGATCTCCGTACCCCAGTGCCTGCTTATCTTATTTCCCAGTGTATATAAATATAATAATAATGATTTTCAAAAAACATTTGATTTTACAACTTTGAATTCCAGATTCTTTCCCTTCCTCCCTTGTCACCCACCCTTACTGGGAAGATAAGCAATTCAATATAGATTATACATGTGTAATTATGCAAAACTTTTCCATGGTGGATCTATTGTGAAAGATTGACTATATTTCCCTTCATCCTATCCCGACCCCTACTTGTTCTATTCTCTACTTTGAACTTATCCCTTTTCAAAAGTGTGTGCTTCTAACTACACTCCCCCAGAAACTGCCTTCCCTTCTGTCATCCACCCTCTTATCCTCTCCCCCCCTACTTTCCTCTATGGTAAGATACCCAATTTAATTTGTGTGTTATTCCCTCCTTAAGCCAAATTCAATGAGAGTAAGCTTGACCCTTTCCCTTTTGCCTTTCTGTTCCTCTCCTCCATTGTAACAGTTTCCTCTTGCCTCATTTATATGAGAAAATTTACCCTATTCTGTCTCTCTCTATCCTCATTTTATTCCTTTCTCAACTCTTAATTTTATTTTCTAAATAACATCCCTTCCTATTCAATAGATTTTGTGCTCTCTGTCCATGTATACCTGTACACATATATGCACACACTCACATATGTATTCATACACATATATACCCTCCTATATAGACACATATATGTATGCATGCATATATGTACATATATATATATATATATATATATATATATATATATATATATATATATATACATTTATACTCCCTCTAACTATCTTCATACTGAGAAAAGTTTCATAAGTAACAATTAACATTTTTCCATGTAGGAATGTAAAGAGTTCAACTTTGATAAGTTCCTTATGATTTCTTTTCCCTGTTTACCTTCTCATGCTTCTCTTGCTTCTTGTATATGAATGTCCAATTTCCTTTGCAATGTTGTTTTTTTTTTTTCATCAAGAATACTTGAAAGTCCTCTAATTCATTGAATGACTATATTTTCCCTGAAACATGATACTCATCTTTGCTGTGTAGGTGATTCTTGGTTTTAATCCTAGCTTCTTTGACCTCTGGAATATCACATTCCAAGCCTTTGATCCTTTAATGTAGAATCTGCTAGATCCTGGGTTATCCTGATTGTGTTTCCACAATATTCAAATTGTTTCTTCTTGGCTACTTTTAACATTTTCACCTTGATCTGAGAACTCCATAACCTGGCTATAATATTCCTAGGAGGCTTTTTTTTTTTTTAAAGCAATTGGGGTTAAGTAACTTGCTCAAGGTTACACGGCTAGTCATTTGATTTATGCGTGGGTGCTCATTTTCAGAGGCCGGATCTGATCTCGGGTCATCCAAACTCCGAGGCCAGCGCTCTTACTCACTGCGCCACCTAGCCGCCTAGGGCAATTGGGGTTAAGTAACTTGCCCAAGGTTACACGGCTAGGTTTTTGTTTGTGCGGATTAAGTGTCGGAGGCCGGCTCCGAACTCAGGTCCTTCTGATTCCAGGGCCGGCGCTCTATTCACTGCGCCACCTAGCCGCCTTGGCTTTTTTTTTTTGATCATGGCTTTCAGGTAGTTCAAGAATTTTTAAATGACCTCTCCTGGATCTATTTTCCAGGTCAGTGCTTTTTCCAACGAGATATTTCACATTGCCTTCTATTTTTTCATTTGCTTTGATCTGTTTTATAGTATTTTGTTTTCTCATAAAGTCACTAGCTTTCATTTGCTCCAGTCTAATTCTGTAGGAATGATTCTCCTCTATGAGCCTTTGAAATTCTTTTTCCATCTGGCAAATTCAGCTTTTTAAAGCATTCCTCTCCTCAATGGCTTTTTGAGCCTCTTTTTCCATTTGAGTTAGTCTGTTTTTTAAGGTGTTATGTTCTTCATTGAGGTCATTGACTCTCTTTTCATGATTTTCTTTGCATCATTCTCATTTCTCTTCCCAGTTTTTCCTCCACTTTTTCACTTGGTTTTCAAAATCCTTCTTGAGCCACACAAGACAATGATCCAGATCCAAGCAGGTTGAAACAAGAGCAATTACCCTTTGAATGGTAGTTTGGTCCCCCTATAATCTGCCGGCCCGGGAGCTCTGAAGTAGCCAAGTGGAGGCGGCTGCATGGCTGCCATGCCTCGGCTGCTTCTTGCCTTCTCATCCTAGGGGCAGAGGCCAGACTGCACTCTTTGTCCCCCTGTTCCCAAAGTCCACACTGTCCTTTTACTTTGCCTTTAGCATTTATGGATTGATAATTCTGGAAACCACCACAGCTGCTGGTGATACACTCTCTCAAAGTCCCTCCAGACTATGCTGGTTGGGGCCACCCTGGGGCTGAAACCACTGGCTCATGTGGGGCTGAGCTCAGCTCCCAGTGTCCTGCAGTGATACCTTCCTGCCAGCCTGCCGGTCTGCCTTCAGTGGGAAATTTGTTTCTCTCTGTCACTTTATGGCTTTTGTAGCTCTAATGTTTATTTAGAGTCATATTTTGTACGTATTTGAGGCGGTTATGTGGGGAGCTCAAGGAGTTTTCCTTCTTCTACACTGCCACCTTGGCTCCTCCCCGCCTTACTCATGTAATTTTAAATGTTTACAATTATAATTGTCCAGAGTTAGGATAGGCTGCCTGCACCACAAGGGAGTAAACCCCCTATTATAGTAAGTGTTCAAGTAGAAGTTATTTTCTCAGACATCTGGAAAATGAGATTTGTGGTTGGCCTTATTGTAGAACATTTGGCTCAGTCCTTGGTCATCATGTGCAGAAGAATTTGCTGACAGGACAAGAGTTGTATTTGAATTTCCCAGGGATAGAGCTTTCTGTGCATTAGTGGGATTAGCAGGTTGTCACCAGTTCTAAGTTGATACCTTGGGACCAAGAGTTTTCCATAAAGGCCAATAGCACCTCCCTACACCCACAGACAGAATGGTTAATGACTCAAATCAGCCCATGTGGAGGAAGCTGTAGCGGCTGGACCCCTAATGGCAGAAGCCTTTTCTGGGACTTTCTCTGACTCAGCCGTCCTGGTTTCCTGCAGTTCTCTCTGCCCCCCCCCCCAGAAGTCACTGTTCCTATCTATTATATTTTTTATAAATTAAAAACAAAAGTAATATACCTGATGTAGGAAATGGAGCAACTCTTTGAAAGAGTATATACTTTTGAATCAATATAATACAATTTAGAGAAGGAAGAATATGCATAGAAAAGATCAAAGTTGGGCTTACTGAACTGCAAAGAAATGGATAGTGAAAATATGAAAATAACCATCCATAAAATCTGAAGTGAAAGAAATGATATCCATCCAATTATAGAAGACACACTGTCATAGCAGAATGGATAGGAGCAAAGAAATATTCTGGCAAGTGTCAGTCCACTAAAGCATTTGTAAAGCCTTGGGGCATATTCAGTACTAAGGAAATTTCTGTGACAACCATGAGATACCTTTGCAAGATAACCTTAAAATAACATCAGCAATATATGTTGCCACTTACATGTCAGATGGAAGATGAAAGATGATTACTTGGAGAATTGTTATTTTAGTCTGTTTTGGAATATATACACACATAAGATGATACTTCCTAGTAGGAAAAAAAGTAGAATTCTTGAGTCCAATTTGCATTCCTAGCTGTGAGTATAATATAATAACGAAAAGGAAGCATGTTTCACTGTTAGTTCATTAACCTTGGAGTCTGAACACTTGGGTTTGATCCTATGATCCATATGCTTTCCACTATACCACACATGGTATTCTAGTCATAAGTGGGATTATCAATTGTATTGAAGAGTTCCACATGAGATCCACTAAACAATATCATCTTGTGAATATTTATGCTTCTCAAGCAAGACTTAAGCAGTTTACCTTTATGACCCTCAGTTTCCTCATATCTAAAATTAAGATATTAATACTTAGGTTCTGTACCTCACATGTTTTCAGTAAGCATGTTCTTTAAAAAGAACAATGCAGAGAATAATCACCTTCCAACCTCTTTTCCTTTTATCTGCTGGAAAGGGACACATCACATTCCCTGATCATGCACAGAGCTGATCATGTGCTTTGACCCCTTCTTGGTGCAAGCCTCCTGTTAAGGAATTTGAAAAAATGGTGACTTCTGGTTGTCCTAATATGCATATCTCTAGCATAATCATGCTAGATTTATTTTTCTCCATCAGAATTCTGCTGTAGGAGAAGGAGGTTAAAGTAATAGAAGCAGAAAGTACAGTCACTTGCATATAGTAATAAAAGCATGTGCTTGTATAGGTGCACCTAGTCCTGGATGTTAAAGGCCTATGCTTTCTGATTTGTATTTGTCTGATCAGAGATGACCAAACTAATCCTGAGAGATGATTTTTTTGAGCTTGGTGACTAGGGAATTTAGGAGTTGCTAATTTCCTTTATTGATGTTCGCTGCCCTCTGTGAGGTATCTTCCTTGCACATAAGCTAATAATATGTTTCTCAAAGGTGATCATCACCAGCCAGAGGATGATCCCAAGTAATACCCTGGTTTGCCAGAAAATATGGACATTGAATGGGTAGATAGAAGGACTGAAGTAAAAATGAAATGCCTGTTGATGCTTTAATATTTTTAGCCAATGTGTCTTTATGAATTTTCTCTATTTTATGCTTTTCTTTTGATGTGCAAGAAATAAATAGCTTTCTTATACTTGATTTGCTTTGTAATTTGAGGAATTTTCTAAAACGGATCCCTCTTGATCCCTTTTACAACACTTTAGACATGAGTTAAATCTGAGTTTTGTTCAAAATAATGTTTCATAATTCTACTTTGGCATAGGGGCATATGAGTCAATAAAATAAATATATCTCAAAGTCTGTATGAATCCAGAGCTGAGCCCTCTTAGTAGGAGAGAGAAGGTAGGCCAATGAGCCTGTTACATTTGTATAACAGGAAACTCTAAGTAAGGGTGAGATATTATGATGATATTTTTTGGCCTCTGTTATCTTTGTAAAAGTAAAAAAAAATTCTTACTTTCCATACACTTTTTAACCTGAGAAAAATTCTGGGGAATTTTTTTTTTTTTTTTTAGCAATTGGGGTTAAGTAACTTGCTCAAGGTTACACGGCTAGTGATTATTTATGTGTGGGTGCTCATTTTCTGAGGCCGGATTTGATCTCAGGTCATCCCAACTCCGAGGCCGGCGCTCTTACTCACTGCGCCACCTAGCCGCTCCTTTTTAGGGCAATTGGGGTTAAATAACTTGCCCAAGGTCACACGGCTAGGTTTTTGTTTGTGTGGGTTAAGTGTCTGAGGCCGGATGCGAACTCAGGTCCTTCTGACTCCAGGGCCGGCGCTCTACTCACTGCACCACCTAGCCACCCCCAAGGGGAATTTTTTTTATAACATTTGTGAAGAACTATAGCAAAAAATAATATAAAATCAAATATTTTTAATGAAAAGCATTTGAGTAATGGGGGAATAGTAATTGAACTGCAACAGCTGCCTTCATCTTTGTTGAACATCTTTCATAAAATCACTACAAGTTTGAGCATTGAGAAAGTCTTTCACCTTGTTTTCCTGGCACACTTGTAGTTTGAGAAAGCCAAGAGGTTAATGAAGGCAATGAATAGATTGACTGAGCAGAAACATGCATTCTATGGGATGCTAAATAACAAACTAAATGCAAACTAAATACCAAAAAAAAGAAAGAAAATGATATTCATATTCCCAAGGAACATTGCTGTGATGTTTTAAAATGCTTAATTTGAAAATAACTCTATTTTGAAAATGATGTTTTTTATAACAGAGAAATAACCAAAGGAGTGATAAGAATGGGTCGGGATGAGGAAGGGAATAAACATTTGTATAACACCTTTCAAGGTACAGGGGGGCATTTGCCTAAGAAATATACTCTCATCTGATCCCCACATGAGTCTAATAGGTAGCTTTTTTATTATCTCCATTTTATGATAAAGAAAGTTGAGGCAAACAGTAAGGTGACTAGGTATGTACCACAAAGAAATAAAAGGAAAAGGACATATGTGTGTATACATATATACACATATATGTAAGATATGTATATAAAATGTGTGTATATATATATGTGTGTATATACATATAGATGTGTGAATATATATATAGATGTGTGAATATATATATATATATATATATATATATATATATATATACACATTTGTGTGTATACACATGTAATATTTATAGCACCTCTTTTTGTAGTGGCAAAGGAGTGGAAACTGAGGGCATTCCTACAAACTGGGGAATGGCTGAACAAATTCTAGTATATGATTGTGATGAAATACTATGGTGCTATAAGAAGTGATGATCAGGATGTTTTCAAAAAACTGTGGGAAGACATATGTGAACTGATTAAAAAGTGAAATGAACAGAACCAGGAAAACATTGTACTCAGTAATAGCAATATTATATGATGATCAACTGTGAATGACTTAACTATTCTCAGCAATGCAACAAATGAGCCAAGACAGTTCTCCAATTCTGAAGTACTATGACTAAAAATGTTATTAAATAACTGATTCAATCTGAATGTAGATTGAAGCATACTTTTTGGGTTTCCTTCCTTCCTTTTCTTTCCATTTATTTATTTATTATTTGTTTATTTAGGTCTGCATTTTTTTTGCAATGGCTAATATGCAAATATTTTCTATGTCTGCACATGTATAATCTATATCAAATTGCTTTTCTTTTAAAGGAAGGGCATAGTTGGGGAGGAGGTAAGGAGACATTATAGAGCTAATTTTTTAATTTTTTTTTTCGGTTTCTCCATCTTTATTTTTAAAATTTTTTTTAATAATAGTATTTATATATATTTGAAACATTTAATCTTAAGACCTCGAATTTCAGATCCATTTCCTTCCTCCCTTGTCACCCATTCCCTCTGGGGAGATAAGTAATCCAGTATATGTTGTACATGTCTAGCTATGCAAACATTATCATAGTAGATATATTGTACAAGGCTGCTTATAATTCCCTCCCACTCATCCCACCCCCCACCTGGTCCATTCCCTACATGATCCTGTCCCTCTTCTATAGTGGGTACTTCCAATCTCCCCTCCCCGCAAGGATGCCTTCCCATCCATCATCCCTCCTCTCATCCCCCTCCCCCTATTCTGCTGCAGGTTGAGATATCCCATTTAGTATGTATGTCATTCTCTCCCTGAACCAAATTCAATGATAATGTGGTTTTGCCTTTTTGCCTTCCTATTCTCCTCCTCCCTTGTAACCACTTCCCCTTGCTTCTTCTACATGAGATAGTTTACCCTACCCTGTCTCTCCCCATCTCCTCTTGCCACTTTCCTCTCTCACCTCATAATTTCATCCTTTGAGTATCCTCCCTTCCCAACAAATTCAACCTATGCCCTCTATCCATATATAACTGTAACCATATATACACACATTCACATATGTATTCATATGACCATACACCCTTCTTCCATTATTTTCATAGTGAGAAAGATTTCATCAGTCACAGTTATTGTTTTTCCATATAGGAATGTAAATAGTTCAACTTTGATAAGTTGCTTTTGATTTATTTTCCCTGATTACCTTCTCAGGCATCTCTTGCTTCTTGTGTCTGGATGTCAAATTTTCTATTAAATTCTGTTTTTTTTCCTCAAGAATGCTTGAAAGTCCTCTATTCCACTGAATGACCATATTTTCCCTGAAACAAAATACTCAGTTTTGCTGGGTAGGTGACTCTTGGGTTCATTTCCAGTTCTTTTGCTCTCTGGAATATCGTATTCCATGCCCTTCGATCCCTCAGTGTAGAAGCTGCTAGGTCCTGGGCTATTTTGATTGTTTCCACAATATTGAAATTGTTTCTTCCTGGATGCTTGTAGTATTTTCTCCTTGATCTGGGGATTCTGGAACCTGGCTATAATATTCCTGGGAGTTTTCTTTTTGGGATCTTTTTCAGGAGGTGATCTGTGGATTCTTTCAACCTCTATTTTGCCCTCTGGATCTAAAACATCAGGGCAATTTTCCTTGAGAATTTCTTGAAGGGTGATTTCTAGGTTCTTTCTTTGATCATGGCTTTCGGGTAGTCCAATAATTTTTAAATTGTCTCTCCTGGATCTATTTTCCAGTTCAGTGGTTTTTCCCATGAGATATTTCACATTGCCTTCTAATCTTTCATTAATTTTTTATTTACATGTTTTTGAAAGAAACCTTGAAATTAAATGTAAAAAAAAGTGTCTTAAGCTGAATTTGAATAAATTCTTCCTGACTCCAGACTTAGATCTCTATCCACTGTGCCATCTTGAGTGTTCCATTAGTGTCATCAACTGTCAAGAGATCCACAATGCTGGGTGGATGATCTGTGGGGAATTTGTGGGAAAATATGGACAACAGTGGCAAAGCCTGAATCATTCAATCAAGAATCAACCTGCATTTTTTTTTAAAGCAATTGGGGTTAAGTAACTTGCTCAAGGTTACACAGCTAGTCATTATTTATGTGTGGGTACTCATTTTCTGAGGCTGGATTTGATCTCGGGTCATCCCAACTCCAAGGCCAGCGCTCTTACTCACTGCACCACCTAGCCGCACCTTTTAGGGCAATTTGGGGTTAAGTAACTTGCCCAAGGTCACATGGCTAGTTTTTTGTTTGTGTGGGTTAAGTGTCTGATGCCGGATCCGAACTCAGGTCCTTCTGACTCCAGGGCCGGCGCTCTACTCACTGCGCCAGCTAGCCACCCCGATGCATTTTAATCTATATTTAATAGTGGTAGACCATTTGGTAATTAGTGGAAACATTAAGAACATGAGTGATATTAATTTAAATGACTTGCTGTATGCATCGCATGCAGTAAGTGGAGTGCATCTTCAAGTTGAGACCACAAATCCATAAAAAAATCAATTATGTTCATGCTTTTCATTATTGGATTGCACTCTTCCCTTAACTTCACATCATCTGAGCCTATTGTATTTTTATTTTACACTTACCAAAAGCCAAAAGAAATTTACTTGGGCCAAATCAAAACCAATTAACTAATAACTTCAAAAAATCTGGCTCATGGTACCTGAATTTTTCACAAAGATATTTAAAAATATTTTTCAGCATCCCACAATTTCTGATGTCCAGTGCTATATCCTTTGAGGTTTTAATGATATTAAAGCCTTGCCAAGAATGCTGATGCTACCAGCCTTGTGGCACAAAGTCATCATCATGGAACACTTACTATTCCCTGAATCCAGAACATCACACAAATTGACATAAGACCTGACACATCAGATTTCTCTAGGGATTCATTTAAACAATACAGGTGATACCATCTAGGCCTCAATAGCCTGATTTTAACCTGTGGGAAACAGGTTTCCCCTATTTTCTCTCTCTTCTTCAAAGACATACAGATATGGTAGCAATAGCACAGTGGATCACATTAGAACTCCAGCCAAGAACCCTACTTCTCCCAGTTTTTATGAGCTGACTGCAGGCTGTCCCAGCATGGAAGAGTGCCTGGTGCCTTTATCAAAGTTATTGGCAGGAGTTGCTGATGAGGCATCCCCACAGCTCAGTTGTCCTGTCTTCTTTACTGTGCTAAAACATTTCCCAGAACAGAAACCTTCCATCTTACACTGTTTACATTGTGGCTCATTAATACAATTCTTGGTGGCTCAAGTCTTACCCAGCTGTCAACTGAGACAGCTACCAAAGAGAGATGTCCTGGGGCTGAGAGTATAGGCCTGGCAGGAATTAAACAGACACATATATACTCAGTAAGAGCAATGCCAATCAAGGAATTTCAAAAAAGGGATCACTGTCACAGCTGAAAAGCCAGTAGCATGAGAGATACCGGAGGGTGGCAGGTTAAGTGCAGCTATCCATGCAGTGCAAATGGAAGTAGGCTCTCATCAGTTGCTGTCCATAGCAGACATAGTTAATCTGGATCTATGTTTGCCAGTGGTCTGGATTTTTCATTTCCCTGATCTGTCCCTCACCCTAAATATCCTTTTGTGTTTTCTGAAATAAAGTATATAAATGGAGTAAAATGTAATTCTAAAATCATAATGAATAATAAAACTGTATGAAAATATCCAGAATGAGAGAGGAGAAAATGTTAGAAAAAAGCCCTGCACTCTATTTTGTATAAAGCAACCACATTTAAAATATACAAGTACCAAATGAAAATGATGAGGTAGAAAAAAATGCTATATTTCAGATAAACATTTTTTTTAAAAGCAGGAGTTGCAATCATGCTTAAAAAAAGCAAAAAAAAAAAGGTCACATTATTCAGAGATAAAAAAAGGAAATTCTGTTGTGCCTAGGAAACCATAAGACAAGGAAACAAGATCAATATTAAATATTTTTCCTTTATTGTCATAGTATATAAATTTACAAAATAAAAGTTGACAATACAAAAACACATCATTGGCTAAAGAATTATAAGAGACTAATTTTACCTTCTTATATCTGGACAAATTTAACAGAAAGTTACACCAAAAAGTAAAATACAAAAATTAACAAGTTATTTGGAAACAGAGTGAATTATGACTCCTTCTAAATCAAAAAAATACAAAATATGTATATTTTCAACACCAAATGGCACCTTTAAAATTATCCATATGCTTAAGAATTGATAATTAAAAATAAATATTAAAAAAGAAATTCTAGATATGTACTTCTAATATTTGTATTAACAATGCAATATTCACTATGCCTATGGCAATTATAAATAGGCTTATGTGGTTATTAATCATAAAATATATCAGGGTCTCTATATGGGGGATAAAGCCAGAACATTTATTAAAATACCAAATAACTGAGTCCCAAAACCAGAAAGTCAAAGCCATCAGAGTAGTTATGAAATTGGCACAAGTAGTTAATGTAGTAACCAACCACATTCTTAAGCCTTCAAAACAAAACAGGCTACCTCCGGCAAAGGTCCTTCTTTCCCCACTCACAGCAACTGCTCAGCGTCCAGGAAGCATGCTCGCAACAGCTCTGGCCCCCAGCAGTTCCAGTCCCTGGCACCCCAACAAGAGTCCTTAGCAGAAATTCTGGCTGGCTCAAAAAGGGGTTTGCACCTCCACCTCTACCTTGGCCATTACTACTGCTGCTGCTGTTGCCATGGCCACCAACAATCTCCACCAGAATTCTAGCTTTTTTTCCTCTTCCTCTTGCCCCACCCCTTCCTGCTATGTCAGCAAGTCCAATGGGGCATGGAAGATCTTTAAATCCCATAACCTTACAATATTGTTTTACAATGAAATTGTAAATAAGATAGGTAATATAAGTAAAACATATAGAACTGAGTTGTGATTTAATAATTATATTCTAAAAATGTTTGGAGCAAAAAAATATATTAGAGAAAAAGCTATGTGAAAGAAAATTATAATGGTAGGAAAACATTTCAAATTGTCTGGAATTCAGCTAAATAAACCCTTGGAGGGCAATTTACATATCTGAGTATATACACTAAATTTTTACTTTAAGAGAGGATTAATGGACTGAATATGAAATTAAAAAATATAAAACAGGAAATATTGGAATAGAATAGTATGTATATGGGCAGCTAGGTGGTGCAGAAGATAGAGTACTGGGCCTAGAGTCAGTAAAACCTGGTTTACATCTGGTTTTAGACACTTACTAGCTGTGTGACACTGAGAAGGTCACTCAAACCTGGCTTCATCAGTTTCCTCATCTGTAAAATGAGCCAGAGAAGGAAATGTCAAATTACTCCAGTATCTTTGTCAAGAATATCCCCCAAAGGCTTATGAAGATTCAGACATGATCAAAACAACTTAACAAGGACAGACATTAAATATTAAGAAAATATTTAACGTGAATAAATCCATGGAATCAAGAAACAGAGAATGGTGGATGGTAGAAAAAAGATGGTATGGATGTTTTTTAAAGTTCAGTAAATATTATACATTTGGTAGCTATGCCAGCAGCAACAAAGGATATCAATTATCTAAATATTTGTGGAATAGTTCCATCTCTTACTTTATCTCTTTCTGTCTCTGTCTTTCTCCCCTCAAAGCAGAACTTGTTCTTGAATTAGTTTAATTTTTATTCAAAAACTGGAAGAGCCCAATGAAAGGATATTATATTGCTTAATCTGATTCTTTTTAAATTAAATTTTATGTTTATTTTTAGTTTACATCATTAATTTCCACAAAAATTAGAGCTACAAATTTTCTTCCTGTCTTTCTCCTACCCATCACCCCAAAACAATCACACGGTATACCCCCTCCCCCAATCTGTTCTCTCCTATATCCTCTCCCATTACCCCTTTGATTTTCCAGTAGGGCAAGATGGATCTCTATACCCCAGTGCCTATATATCATTTCCCATTTGCATGTAAAATATTTTTTAAATATTTGGTTTTAAAACTTTGAATTCCAGATTCTTTCCCTTCCTCCCTCATCTCCTACCTTTACTGAGAAGATAATCAATTCAATATAAGTTGTTCATGTGTAGGTGTGCAAAACATTTCCATAGTGGATATATAGTGAAAGACTGACTATATTTCCTCTGTCCTATTCCAACCCCCACTTGTTCCATTCTCTACTTTGACCCCATCCCTTTTCAAAAGTGTGTGCTTCCAACTTCCCTTCTCCCCAACCTGCCCTCCCTTCCATCATACTCCCTCTCATCCCTTCCCCCCCATGCTTCCATATGGTAAGATACCCTATTTAGTATATATGTCATTCCCTCCCTAAGCCATATTCAATGACTGTAAGGTTGACTCATTCCTTTTTGCCTTCCTGTTCTTCCCCTCCATTGTAACAATTTCCCCTTGCCTCTTTTATGTGGGATAATTTACCTTATTCTGTCTCTCCCCATCTCCTCTCATTATATTCATCTCTCACCTCTCAATTTCACTTTTTAAGTATCATCCCTTACTATTCAATTGGTCCTGTGACCTCTGTCTATGTATAACTGTACACATATATACACACACTCACAAATATATTCATATGCCCATATAACCTCCTATATAGAATTATATATGTATGTCTTCAACTGTTCCCACACCAAGAAAAGTTTCATAAGTTACAATTATCATTTTTCCATATAGGAATGTAAATAGTTCAACTTTGATAAGTTCCTTATGATTTCTTTTCCCTGTTTACATTCTCATGCTTCTCTTGCTTCTTGTATCTGAATGTCCAATAATCTATTCAACTGTGTGGATTTTTTTTATCAAGAGTGCTTCAAATTTCTCTATTTCATTGAATGACCATATTTTCCCCTGAAACCTGATACTCAGTTTTGCTGGGTAGGTAATTCTTGGTTTTGATTCTAGTTCCTTTGACCTCTGGAATATCTTATTCCAAGGCTTTTGATCCCTCCATTTAGAAGCTGCCAGATCCTGTGTTATCCTAATTGTGTTCCCACAATATTTAAATTGTTTCTTCTTGGCTGATTGTAATGTGTTCTCCTTGATATGGGAATTCCAGAACCTGGTTATAATATTCCTAGGAGTTTTCTTTTTGGAATCTTTTTCAAGAGGTGATCAGTGGATTCTCTTCATCCCTATTTTGCCCTCTGGTCCTAAATCATCAGGGCAATTTTCCTTGAAAATTTCTTGCAGGATGACTTTTAGATTCTTTTACTGATCATGGCTTTCAGGTTGTTGGATAATTTTTAAATTATCCCTCCTGGATCTATTTTCCAGGTCAGTGGTTTTTCCAATGAAATATTTCACATTGCCTTCTATTTTTGCATTTGTTTGGATCTGTTTAATAGTATCTTGATTTCTCATGAGGTCACTTGCTTCCATTTGCTCCTATCTAATTCTGCAGGAATGATTTACTTCAGTGAGCTTTTGAGATTCTTTTTCCATCAGGCAAATTCTGTTTTTTAAAGCATTTTTCTCCTCATTGGCATTTCGAGCCTTTTTTGCCATTTGATTTAGTCTGTTGTTAATGTGTTATTTTCTTCAGTCAGGTTGTTGACTGTCTTTTCATGTTTTCCTTTGCATCATTCTCATTTCTCTTCCCAATTTTTCCTGCACCTCTCTCACTTGATTTTCAAAATCCTTCTTGAGCTCCTCTAAGGCCTGTAATCAATTCATATTTTTCTTGGAACCTTTTGCTACAGGAGTTTTGACTTTGTTGCCATCTTCCTCTTCCATTCTTTGATTCTTTTTGTTTCCAAAATAGGAGTCTAAAGTTAGATTGCTGTACTTACTTTGCTTCCTTTGCTTGCTCATGAGCTCACAGACTAACTTGGGGCTAGGCTCATCTCCCAGCAAGCTGCAATGGAAACTTCCTAACAGCCTATCAGTCTGTCTTCAGCAGGAGGTTTGTTTCTCTCTGTCACTTTGTGGGTTCTGTAGCCCTAACGTTTTTTAGAGTCATTTTAAAGCTATTTGAAGTGGTTATGGAGGGGGCATATGGAAGTTTCCTGCTTCTACACTGCCATCTTGGCTCCACCAGCTTAATCTGATTCTTACCATGAGGAGGACCTATTTTATAGGATTAATATGGTGGGAAATTTGATGGCATCATATTACCACTGAAATCAAGTTTAGGAAGAAATCTTAGATGTCATCTAACCCCATTATTTTACAGATAAGTATACCAAGATTTACAGAACATCAGTGAATTGCTCACTCACAGAGGTAGTAATATAGAAGAGTAGAGATTTGACCCATTCTTGTGACTCTAAACTGACCTTTAAAATATTCTATACTCTTTTCATATACAATGCTGCAGAAATGTACACTCCATTTTAGAATTTGTATTGCTGAAAGGAGAAAGTTCAATTCAATCTGACAAAAACTCTAGAGGTTCAGAGAGAATATTTTTAATCATTCAGGAAAAAAAAAGATGATTAGGATTCTATGGATTACCAGTGGAAGTTTGGATGTGTGAAAGACCTTTGAGAAATGAAATTTGGAAGAATAAACAAATTATTCCAATAATAAACAAAAGATGGAATAAGAGGAATGTACAATGAATGTAATGAACAACTTGGTTTATAAAGGACACATACTTAAGATGTTAGGAAAAGAAGACAATGGAAGATAACTATATAGATAGAGAGCAGCCATTAAAACTAGAAACAGGATTGGGAAAGCAAAAAATGAAGTGGGCCTCTCAGAGAGTGCTACAGACAGAAAAAAGTGTGGTTTTTTAAAAGCTTATATTACTGGAAAAGGGGAGTGAAAGATGGGATAGAACCTTTTTGGGGGTCTCTATGCGGTGATGACAAATTATGGCAAGAAGACAGAGGTACTCAGCTGTGATTTCTTTTCACAGAATAATGTTTGAGCTAGAAAAGACAAAATTAAAACTGCAGATAATTAAGGAGATTGTAAGGGAAGAAGTAGCTGTGGTTCATAATTTCAAGTCACCTTTCCCAGATGAACTACATACTTGAAACACAATGAACTGCTAGATGTGATTGCTCTGAGCAATTGTCAGTGTTAAGAGAAAATATCAAAAATATGGAAAGTGAAATATATTGTAGGATTAGAGAATGGCAAATACCTTTTTAGTGAAGAAAATAGTTGATCATAATCTAAACCATAGGTCTGATCATAACAACCCACATTCAATGAACTCTAATGATTTTCTGCTTTAAAATCCTTCATCATTTAATCTCCTACCTTTCCAGTGTTCTCACACTTTTCTCCCTAACACATACACTTTGATTCAGGGACACTGTCTTCCTGGCTGTTTCATGAAGAACAATCTGATTATCTCACATACCTTGAGCATTTTCCCACCTCCACTCTGACTTCCCTGAATTCTTTTACTCCAAATAAAATTTCTTTTTTTACTAGAAGCCTTCCCCAAACATCCTTTTTTCAAATGCTTTATTAACTTCTGGTTTACATCATTCATTTCCGTCAGATTTTGAGTTACAATTTTCCCCCATTTTCCCCCTACCCACAACCCCAGAATAGCAGTGCCACAGGATATCCCCTTATCCAAACTGCTCTCTCCCATCTCTTCTCCCATACCCCCTTTGACTTTTCCAGTAGGACAAGGTGAATCCCCTTGCCCCAATGCCTGTACATCTTATCTCCCAATTATAGGTAAAACAGTATTAATAATAATATTTATATATTATTAAAACATTTGATTTTAAAACTTCAAATTCCAGAATCATTCCCTTCCTCCCTTGTCACCCACCCTTACTGGGAAGATAAGGAATTCAGTATATGTTGTACATGTATAGCCATGCAAAACACTACCATAGTAGAAATATTGTAAAAGACTCATTATATTTCCCTCCCTCCTATCCCACTTCCCACTTGGTCCACTCCCCACTTTGATCCTGTCTCTTTTCAAAAGTGGGTGCTTGCAACTTCCCTCCACCCTCAGCTTAACCTCCCTTCCATCATCTCCTCCCCATCCCCCTCCACCCCACTCTCCTTAGGGTGAGATATCCCATTTAGTATGTATATCATTCTCTGCCTGAGCCAAATTCAATGAGAATAAGGTTTTGCCTTTTTGCCTTGCTGTTCTTCCCCTCCCTTGCAACCACTGTCCCTTGCTTCTTCTACATGAGATAGTTTACCCCATTCTGTCTCTCCCCATCTTCTCTCATTATGTTCCTCTCTCACCTCTCAATTTCACTCCTTAAGTATCATCCCTTCCCATTAAATTCGACCTGTGCCCTCTATCTATGCATACCTGTAGACATATATAAACACATTCATATATATATATATATATTCATATGCCCATATACCCTTATTCAACTACTTTCATAGCGATTACCCCCCAGACTGATCACTGGATCCCCCTACAGTTCACAGTCCAGGAGCTGAAGCTGCAACATGGGAAGGTGGCACAAGCTGTGCTGGCTCCTCAGTGGCTTCTCACCCCAGAAGAAGAAGCTGACATAGGATATTCTAAACTGATGCAGTTGAATGAAGCTCCCTTATCCTTTGGTTATCCATCTTGATCCATCTAGACAGCTAAGCATCAGAGAACATACAGAACTTCTTGCAGATATTTTGTACTCAGATGACCAGAAAGTAATATCAACAGCCTGAATAGCTGTCTGAGCCAATCAAGTCTCAGGGAAGGTTTCAATAAGATTTTAGGGGGAAAAATACCTACCCTAACTTGCACAAGGTAGAAGTAATGATATTCTCCCTACCACACCATTAATGAATAATTTTTGGTTCTGGTTGATCAGTTCTGAAACCCTCAGAAATTCTCATCTGCATATGTAAGTCAATATCTCTCTATCTTGTCTCTAAGCATATTGTGAGATATCTTATCAAATGCCTTATTAAAATCCACTAAAATATCTCCAGAATTTTCCTACTCAAGTGGCCTATAAAGAAACAATGTTCTATTAGTATATTCATATTAGTCATCTTTCCTTCAAAATATTCTCAAATTATTCCTTCAATAATTCATTTTAGAATTTTGCCAATAATTGAGTTCAAGTCCATTGGTCTATAGTCTGAGCTATCACCTTTTAACTTTTTTCTGTGTGTCAAGGCTGGAAAATTGTCCATGCCCAATCTGATAGCATTCTGTCTGCCAGCATTCTTCAATGATGACCAACAATGGTTGAATATCTGTTTTCTGTATCCTCTTAGACTGCTGAGTGTTTCTGGAGAAAGTCCTGAAACCATATGGAGTGAAGATGTTTGGACCAAAGGAATGAATAAGAGCAGTGTTGAGTGAAGAATAATTGAGACTTGATACATGTTCAGCTTTGGAGGAACCACAACAAAAAAGCATCTTCATTTTTAATTATTACAGCAGCCAAAACTAACAAGACTCCTATTTTTATTCCCCAATGCTACCCTTATGTGTTCTCAACAAAATGATGTAGTTTTGATGCATTAATATACTGTATACATTCCATAGATGACTTTGAATGTATAATTAACCCTCCCCTCCATCTATCCAAATCTTGTCCCTTATCATGCACATGTGAACAATTGTAATAACCTCATCGGTAATGCCAATATTTATTTTTCCTCTCTCCAAAACCATACTTCAGACAGTCAACAAAAAATTTTCTTGAGGTTATTTGATCACCTCATTCTCCCATGAAAAACACTGTAATGTCTTTACATTAAGTTAACATTCAAGGGCAACAGCAAAATAATAAAAACAGCATTATTTAACACCCTCCATTATCTGGATTTAATATTCCTTTTCAAAAATATTTCATACTACTACTTATACTCAATATTCCTAAGCCCATATAAGTGCATTTGTAAAGGCTGTTCTCCATTCTAGGAAATGAACCTCTGATTTGTATTTTCTTATTCCCTTGTCTTCATTCAAATATCAATTTACATATTACCTTCTTTTTGAAAAGTTTCCTAATATACCCTCTTCACTTATTAATTCTCTTTCTTTCTCTCCTCAAAATGACTGTGTATTTATTATCTTTCTTTGTGTTTTATGCCCTTAGTACTATGTTGACCTATAAAATTCTTATTTCATTCCAATATCACACCTAAATTCCCAGGGAATAACCTGAGTTAGGCCAACACTAGAGCAGTCTGAAAATATGACAGTCTGGACATCACTGGTCTAGAAAAAAGGACTAACAACAACAGCAACAACAACAAAGGATCTCATCCCTTCTTTTTAGTCATGAAATGTATGAAGGAGTAATATGTACTATCTATCTCTACCCCTTAATTACTTCCTCCTTGATACCTTAAAATTTGACTTCTGTCCCATTCACTCTAATTACATTTAAAAAACTATCTCTAATGACTGCCATATCACTAATGCCAACCTTTCTATGATCTTTCCCACAAATTTGTTTGGCTGTAACTGACATTTTTGACTTTCTCTTTGAATTTTTTTGCTTCCTGCATTTTTATGACAATACACTATTTTGATTCTTTTGAAATATTTATGATAACTTTTTCTTCTTAACTGGATCCTCTTCTTTTGATACAGTAAGAAAATCCTTCTCATTAGATAAGCATGCCCCAGAAGAAAACATGCAGTATTCTGGTATTTAATAAACACAAGTATCAACTATTTATTCACCAAGAACTTGATAATAGTTTATTGGAAAACAGGGTTCAAATAGCATCATATGTAATATACATAAGGGTTGGAATTTGATCTCACTTCTACTTTAACTCTACAGACAAACCTTTTTTTTTTCTATATTCCGCAGCCCCCTTAGCAAATGGTAAATTTGAAATGAAAAAAACTATTTTGTGACTAAAAGAAAAATTAATCCATGCTTTTCTAATCTGACTAAATATTGAGGGCTTTAAAAGAAGATAGAGTTTTTAAAATATTCTACTTTCCCTGCTATTTCACAAAAAATATTAATTTATTGGCAAATAATTGGACAAAATAGCTCCTGATAAATTGCTTTAATTTTCCCTTCATTGGTGTTGAACTAATGGGAACCTTTTCATTGTTGATACTGGTAATTTGGTTTTCTTCACTCTTGTTTTAATTCATATTAATCAATGGTTTATTTTTTTTTCATAAAACCAACTCCTAGTTTTATTTATTAGTTCCATGGTTTTTTACTTTCAATTTTATTAACCTGTCCTTTGAGTTTCAGGATTTCCAATAATGTTTTTAATTAGAGATTTTTATATTGCTCTCTTTCTAGTTTTTTTTTTTTTAAGTTACATGCCTTATTCATTGATCTCTTCTTGCTCTATTTTGAGATGTAGAATTTTCCCTAAATACTACTTGGATTATATCCCATAATTGTGGTAAGATATCTTATTATTGTCATTCTTTTAAGAGAAATTATTTATTTTTCTATGACTTGTTCTTTGATCCACTTATTCTTTAAGATTAAATAATTTTGGGGCGGCTAGGTGGCACAGTGAGTAGAGTGCTGGCCCTGGAGTCAGAAGGACCTGAGTTGGGATCTGGCCTCAGACACTTAGCACACACAAACAAAAACCTAGCCATATGGTCTTGGGCAAGTTACTTAACCCCAATTGCCCTCCAAAAAAAAAAAAAGCAAAAAAAGGAAGATTAAATAATTTAATTTAATTTTTTTAAATCTTTGATTCCATGACCTTTTGTGAAATAATTTTTATTGCATTATTGTCTGAAAATGGTGCATTTAATATTTTCTTTTTGAGATTTTTTGTACTTTCATACATTGGCCTTATTCATTTCTAAAGATGGCATGTAGAACTGATAAAATAGCATACTTCTTTCTATTCCCATTCAAATTTTACCACAGACCTATCATTTCTAACTTTTCAAAAATTAAGTCCTGTGCTATATAGTGCGTACATAGTATTACTATTATTTCATTTCCTATGGTGTCTTTTAGCAAGATGTAGTTCCCCTGTTTATATCTTTTAATAAGATCTTTTTTTCTTTTGCTTTATCTGAAATCATGATTGCTACCTCTGTCATTTTGACTTTACCTGAAGCATAATAGGTGCTGCTCCAGCACTCCTCACTCATTTTAACTCCATGTCTCTCTTTTTCAAGTGTGTTTTTTGTATACAACAGATTGTTGGATTCTTATTTCTACTCCATTCTTCTATCAACACCCTTTATATGGTTGAATTTATCCCATTCCATTAGAAGTTATGATATCTCACTGTGCATTTCCTTCCATCCCATTTACTTCTTTTTCTCCTCTTTCTCTTTTTTATCCTGTACCTCCTTTAATATCTGTTTTCCTTTGAACAACTGTTTTCCTTTATCTTCCCTCTGTTTTATCCTTTTTCTTCCTTATTTCATCATTTCCCCTCCTACTTCCCAGAGTTCTAAAATAAATTTCTATTATCAATTGACTCTATCTGTATATTTATATGTATGTATATGTACACACATATGAATATATTCACTTTTTGAGCAAATTTAGGTCAGAGTGAGATGAAAGGATTTCCTGCCCTCTCCCTATCATTTCTTGCTCAATACAAAAGTTCTTCATTACACATCTTTTTTTATATGAGATAATTTTCCTTATACTTCCTCTCCCTTCCCCCTTTTCTACATGCATTATTTTTTATACACTCATCCATTTTATTTAGATCATTACAGCATAATTGACTTGTACCCATGCCCTCTATCTATGGAGACTTGTAATGCCAAGCAAAGACAACTTCCAAGATTCAGAATACCAGCTTAGTAACTCTCCATTGTATTCAGTGACAAATTAAGGCAAAATATTCACAGAACAGAGAAAATCAAAATGCAGCATTCACCAAGTGTGATCCAAAAATTTCTAAGTACTATTCCAACCCTGGGAAGTACATTCATTTTGTCAATCACAAAGTGTCTATTCTCAAATGCACATTAAGATTAGTTTCCAATCATAACAAAGTATATTCATTTGGTCAGTCACAAAGCACAAAACAAGTCAAGTTTCCCACCCATGGAACACAACTTAATTACAATTATCACCAGTTAATACCAAGTACCTTCTCAAAAGGGGCAGTGGAGAGTACAAAGGCCATCTACCCCTGAGCTACAGCAAGGATAAGATATCATCACCTCATTTAATACCCAAAGAAAGGTATTTTCTTCATCTTGACCCCAGGCAAGTTCTCAGCAATCTCTGTTTCTAGGGAGACAAAGATAACAAAGCCACAATATACATTGCCAGTGTCCTCATCAATTTACTCTGCCTGCAGAACAGTCTCAGGACCCCTGAAAATATCAGCAAGACCCTCTTCCAGGATTTCTGTAAACATACAACAAGACAATCCTTCTTCAGGGCTTCTGAACCAATAGCAAAGTTTCAGGACCTCTGCAACAACATCATTATCCTTCACCAGCAGACAAATCTGGCAAAACAACATCAAAACAGACAGACAAAATACTAGCATCACAGCCTTGTCTCCTCAGTCTTTGGCAGATTGGGGTGGCAGCTCTCAAAATTCCTGGGCATCTCCAACTGGACCTCAGCAATCCTCAACAATGCATAATCCTCCACAAAGTTCTTTTGGCCTCTCTCTGCTTGGACCTTCTCTCTGCTTGTGCCACTCTCTATATCCATGGCACCAGCTCCTCCCAGTTCAACCCTCTCTCTTCAGGTGAACAAGTGCATAGTGGACTTGTGGGATTCACCAGCTCTGGGTTTCAACACTCAGCCCAAAAATCAAGCCAATAAACGGGGATCTTTAAATTCCATTACCATTACAAGACTCTTTTTAACTACCCTAATAGTGATAAAGTACTTAGAAGTTACATGTATCACCAAGGAGTAAGAGATGGAAAGAGAAATTCCATTTAAAATAACTGTAAACAATATAAAATACTTGGGGGTCTACCTGCTAAGACAAACCCAGGAACAATATGAACACAATTATAAAATACTTTTCACACAAATAAAATCAGATCTAAACAATTGGAAAACTACCAATTGTTCATCGGTAGACCAACATAATAAAAATAACAATTCTGCCTAAACTAATTTACCTATTCAGTGCCATACCAATCAAATTACCAAAAATATTTTGTAAAGCAAGAAAAAATAACAAAATTCATGTGGAAGAACAAAAGGTCAAAAAATATCAAGGAAATTAATAAAAAAATCAAAGAAAGGTGGCAAACTGTATTATAAAGTAATAAAAATCTGAGTTGCCAAAGATTACCTCATGCCTTCCTGACTCTAGGCCCAGCATTTTAATGGAACATAATACTCCAATCTGTTACTGGCTAAGAAATAGAATGAGGGATCTGTAGAGTGGATTAGGTGCAGAACACACAGTAGTGTATAATAGTGACCTATTATTTGATAAATTCAAAGACCCTGGCTTTTGGGATAAGAACACAAAATTTTACAAAAACTGCTGAGAAAACTGGAAAGCAATAGGACGCAAACTAGGTATAGACCAACATCTCACAGTGTATACTAAGATAAAATCAAAATTGGTGCATGATTTAGACATAAAGGGCAACACCATAAACAGATTAGAGGAGCAAGTAATTGTCTACCTGTCAGATCTATGGGGAGGGAAGAATTCATGATCAAGCACGAGATAGAGATCATTATAAATTGTAAAATATATAATTTTTATTATATAAAATTTAAAAGTTTCTGTACAAACAAAACCAATGCAACCAAAACAAAAAGGAAAACAGGAAGCTGTGCAACAGTCTTTATAGCAAGTGTCTCTGATAAAGCCCTCATTTCTAAAACAGAAGGAACAGTCAAATTTATGAGAGCACAAGTCATTCCCCAATTAATAAATGGCCAAAGGATATGAGAAGGCAGTTTTCAGATGAGGAAATCAAATTTATCTATAGGTCAATGAAAAAGCTTTAAATCACTTTTGATTAAAAAAATGCAAATTAAATCATCTCTGAGATACCACTTCACACTCATCAGACTGACTAATATGACAAAAAAAAAAGGAAAATGATAAATATGTAAGAGGATGTGGGAAAATTGGGACAATGATGCATTGTTGATAGAGTGGTGAATTGATCTAACCATTCTGAATAAGCATTTGGAATTATGCCCAAAGGGCAACCAAAATATTTATATCCTTTGTTGCAGGATTAAGACTACTAGGTCTGTATCCCAAAGAGATCATACAAAAGAGAAAAGGATCTACAAGCTGTTGTATATGAATACAACAGAATTCTATTGTGTAGTACAAAATGATGAACAGGCAGATTTCAGAAAATTGTGGAAAAACTTGTACAAACTGAAGCAATGTGAAATGAGCAGAACCAGGAAAACATTGCGCATATCATCAGCAACATTGTGTAATGATCAACTATGAAAGATTCAGCTCTTCTTAATAATACAATGAATGATTCCAAGGCAAGTATGGAAAATGCTATCCATATATTGATGGTCTCTGATTATAGATTGAAGCATATTTCTTTCACTTACTTTCTTCTTTCTCATGTTTTCTTATGATCTGTTTGTTCTTTCACAACTGTGAACAATGATAAAATAGGTTTTTATGTGATAGCACATGTATAAAGTATATCAAATTGCCTACCATTTTCAGAAGAGGGGAGGGGAAGGGAGGGAGAGAGAGAAAAATAATTTGCAACTCAGAATCCTGAAAAATGAATGCCAAAAATTTTCTTGATATGTAAATGGGAGAAAAATAAAATGCTATTTTAAAAAAAGAAGTTATATGTATCATCTTACCATATGAAAATATAAAACATCTTATCTTATTGAGTCTTCTGATTTCTCTGTCATATTTACCATTTTATGTTTCTCTTATGTCTTGCATTTGAAAGTCAGATTTTCTATTCAGCTATAATCTTTTCACTAGGAATTTTTAAAAGTCCTCCAGTTCATTAAGTATCCATTTCCCCCTTAAGTATTATACTCAGTTTTTTTGATTTAGTATTAATGATTATGTTCCTAGTTCCTTGGCCTTCCAGAATATCGTATTTCAATCACTCCATTCATTTAACATAGATACTTCTCTATCTCGTGTGATCTTGACTCCAATAGCTCCAAGATATTTGAATTGTCTCTTTATAGCTACTTAAAATATTTTCTCTTTGAGCTGAGGGAAGGGATTTTGCTATTATATTTCTGAGACTTTTCATTTGTGGATCTCTTTCTACTGGTTATTGGTAGATTCTTTCAATGTCTACTTTACCTGTTGATTCTAGGATATTTGGGGGGGTGCAATTTCCTTTTATTATATTTGATCATGGCTTTGAGGCAGTCTAATAATTCATAAACCTTATTAATTTTCCAGGTCAGTTGCTTTTCAGGGAGATTTTTCATATTTTCATCTTTTTTTCACTCTTTTTACTCTGCTTTCTTGTTTCTTAATGTCTCACTGAGACATTGGTTTCCATTTGCCTAATATAGTTATAAAGGAATTATTTTCTTCACTGGGCTTTTGTACTTCTGCTTCCATTTGGAAAATTCTTCTTTGTAAGAAGAATTTTATTGTAATCAGTGAAGTTGTATACCTCTTTTTTTGATTTGTCCAATTCTGTTTTAAAGGTCACTTTTTTTCATCACTATTTTTTTGTACTTCTTTTCATAATTTTCTTCCCTCATTCTTATCCCTTTACCTAATTTTTCCTCTACCACTCTTTTATGGTTTAAAAATAATTGTTTAATCTCTTCCAGAAATTCTACTTGAACTTGTGTCCATTTCACATTCTTTCCCTTTTAGATTTTTGTTGTAGTTTTTTTTTTTATATCAATGTTGTCTTATAAGTTTGTGTTTTGACATTTCTTGTTACCATAGTAGCTTATCATAATCAGGTTCTTTTGTTATTGCTTTGCCATTTTTCAGCCTATTTTTGACTTTGAATTTTATGTTGTTGCTAGACTTTCTTCCTGGACTTGTGGCTGGAGTGGGCACACAGTTGCTAGCTTCATACTTTTGTTCTTGCTGTTTTCCAATCTTGTTTTGGAAAATTTGGAAGTTTTTTGGTGCTTTCAGTGTGATATGAAACACGGAGTGGTGTGAACACCTTGGGACTGAAGTGATTCTGCTTCTCAGGGCTTCTACTCCCTTTTATTTTATTTTATTTTATTTTTTTACACTTTCTCTCCCTTTATTTTTTTTTAAATTAATTTATTAGTTTAGTTTCAGTTGACAAGATTCAATTCCATAGTTCCTTGATTCTCAAATTTCCTTTACTTCCCTCCCCCCTCCCCTCATGACATCATATAGTACAGTATAGGGTCTGCAAATGCATTCATATTAAACATTGTTCCAATTACAAAGGCATATTGTACTAGGTGGGATGAAAGATGGTAAGGAAGGAGTAAAACCAAACAATGAGAAGAACAAGATCATTTAGTTTGCTTCCATCAGGATTCAGGCTCAGTTCTTTCTAGTTATATCTCTGGATGGCACATTTCTCACTTTCTTGAGTCATTCGGGATTAACTTATATCACTGCATTGCTGAAAAGAGTCCAGTCTGTCATAGTTGGTCGTCACAGATATGGTATGTCTGTGATTGTATACAAATTTCTTCTGATTCTACTCTTCTCGCTCAGCATCAGTTTGTATAAGTCTCTCCAGGTAATTATGAAATCCGTCACCTCCTCGTTTCTTATAGCACAATAAAATTCCATTACATTCATATACCACAACTTGTTTAGCCATTCCCCAATTGATGGGCACTCCTTTAGTTTCCAATTCTTTGCAACCACAAAAAGGGCTGCTAAAAATATTTTTGTACATATGGTTCTTCCTCCCACTACTATGATCTCTTTGGGATATAACCCTAGGAGTGGTATGGCTGGGTCAAAGGGTATGAAATTATTTATAATCCTTTGGGCATAATTCCAGATTGCTCTCCAGAATGGTTGGATAAGTTCACAACTCCACCAGCAATGTATTAGCGTTCCAATTTGCCCACATCCTCTCCAGCATTTGTCACTTTCTTGTTTTGTCATCTTAGCCAATCTGACTGGAGAGATGTGGTATCTCAGAGTTGTTTTGATTTGCATTTCTCTAATTAATAGTGATTTAGAGCATTTCTTCATATGCTTATAGATATCTTTAATTTCTTTCTCTGAAAACTTCCTGTTCATATCCTTTGACCATTTCTCAATTGGGGAATGACTTGTATTCATATGGATTTGGCTCAATTCTCTAATAAATTTTAGAAATGAGTCCTTTATCAGAGACACAAGTTGTAAAAATTCTTTCCCAATTTCCCACCTCCCTCTTGATCTTGGTTACATTGGCTTTGTTTGTGCAGAAGCTTTTCAATTTAATGTAATCAAAATTATCCATTTTGCATTTTATAATGCTCTCTAATTCTTGTTTGGTCCTAAAATCTTCCCCTCTCCACAGATCTGTCAGGTAAACTATTCCTTGCTTTCCCAAATTGCTTACAGTATCATCCTTTACACCTAGATCATGCACCCATTTAGACTTAATTTTGGTATATGGTGTTAGATAGTGATCTATGCCCAGTTTCTGCCATACTGTATTCCAGTTTTCCCAGCAGTTTTTGTCAAATAGTGCATTCTTATCCCAAAAACTGGGGTCTTTGGGTTTATCGAACAATAGATTGCTATATTCATTAACTGCTGGGTCTCCTGCACCTAATCTATTCCATTGATCCACTACTCTACACCTCTGCCAGTACCAAGCAGTTTTGATGACTGCTGCTGTATAATACAGATGAAGATCTGGCATAGCTAGTCCACCTTCCCTAGCATTTCTTTTCATTAATTCCCTTGATATTCTAGACCTTTTGTTTTTCCAAATAAATTTTGTTATTATTTTGTCTAACTCTACAAAGTAGTTTTTTGGTAAATTGATTGGTATGGCACTAAATATATAGTTTAGTTTGGGTAAAATTGTCATTTTTATTATATTAGCTCGACCCAGCCACGAGCAATTGATATTTTTCCAACTATTTAGATCTGTTTTTATTTGTGTGAGAAGTGTTTTGTAGTTGTGATCATATAGATTCTGGGTTTGTTTTGGCAAGTAGATTCCCAAATATTTTATAATGTCTACAGTGACTTTAAATGGGATTTCTCTTTCTATCTCTTGCTGTTGAGTTTTATTAGAGATGTACAGGAATGCTGAGGATTTATGTGGGTTTATTTTATATCCTGCAACTTTGCCAAATTTATTTATTGTCTCAAGTAATTTTTTACTTGATTCTCTAGGATTCTCTAAGTATATCATCATATCATCTGCAAAGAGTGACAGCTTGGTCACTTCTTTGCCTAATTTGATTCCTTTGATTTCTTTTTCTTCTCTAATTGCTACTGCTAACGTTTCAAGTACCAGATTGAATAAGAGGGGTGATAGTGGACACCCTTGTTTCACTCCTGATCTTATTGGAAAGGCTTCTAGTTTATCCCCATTGCATATAATACTTGCTGATGGTTTTAGATAGATGCTAGCAACTATTTTAAGGAAGGCTCCATTTATTCCTATACTTTCTAGTGTTTTTAATAGGAATGGATGTTGTACTTTGTCAAAAGCCTTTTCTGCATCTATTGAGATGATCATGTGGTTTTTGCTAGTTTTGTTGTTGATATGTTCAATTATATTGATGGTTTTCCTAATATTAAACCATCCTTGCATTCCTGGAATGAATCCTACCTGATCAGGGTGTATTATTTTTGTGATAAGTTGTTGGAGTCTTTTGGCTAATATTTTATTTAGAATTTTTGCGTCTAAATTCATGAGGGAGATTGGTCTATAATTTTCTTTCTGTTTTATCTCTTCCTGATTTAGGAATCAGTACCATATTTGTGTCATAGAAAGAGTTTGGTAGGACTCCTTCTTCACTAATTTTCCCAAATAGTTTGTAGAGTATTGGAATCAATTGTTCTTTAAATGTTTGATAGAATTCACTAGTGAACCCATCTGGCCCTGGAGATTTTTTCCTAGGGAGTTCATTGATGGCTTGTTTGATTTCTTTTTCTGAGATGGGGTTATTTAGGTAATTCACTTCCTCTTCAGTTAATCTGGGCAATTTGTGATTTTGTAAATATTCATCCATTTCACTAAGATTGTCATATTTATGTGCATACAATTGGGAAAAATAATTCCTCATTATTTTTTTGATTTCCTCTTCATTGGAGGTAGATTCACCCTTTTTATTTTTGATACTCATAATTTGGTTTTCTTTCTTTTTTTTTATCATATTGACTAAGGGTCTATCAATTTTGTTGATTTTTTCATAAAACCAGCTCTTGGTTTTATTTATTAATTCAATGGTTTTCTTAATTTCAATTTTATTAATCTCACCTTTGGTTTTCAGTATTTCTAATTTAGTACTAAATTGGGGATTTTCAATTTGTTCTTTTTCTAGCTTTTTCAATTGCATGTCCAATTCACTGACCTCCTTTCTCTCTGCTTTAATTAAGTATGCACTCAGGGATATAAAACTTCCCCTGAGAACTGCTTTTAGTGCATCCCACAAATTTTCGTATGTTGTTTCATTATTATCATTCTCTTGAATGAAATTATTGATTGTTTCTATAATTTCTTCTTTGACCCACCAATTTTTTAGGATTAAATTGTTTAGTTTCCAATTAGTTTTTAGTCTATCTTTCCATGGCCCTTTATTGCATATAATTTTTATTGCATCATGATCTGAGAATGATGCGCTTACTATTTCTGCCTTTCTGCACTGGATTGTGAGGTTTTTATGCCCTAGTACATGGTCTATTTTTGAGTATGTACCATGCACTGCTGAGAAGAAAGTAAATTCCTTTTTATCCCCATTCAGTTTTCTCCAGAGATCCATCATATCTAGTCTCTCTAAGATTCTATTCACCTCCTTAACTTCTTTCTTGTTTATTTTGAGGTTAGATTTATCGAGTTCAGAGAGGGGAAGATTAAGGTCCCCCACTAGTATAGTTTTGCTATCTATTTCTTCCTCTAATTCCTTTAACTTCTCCTCTAGGAATTTAGATGCTATACCACTTGGTGCATATATATTAAGTAGTGATATTGCTTCATTCTCGATGGTGCCTTTTAGTAGGATATAGTTTCCTTCCTTATCTCTTTTAATTAGATCTATTTTTGCTTTTGCTTTATCTGAGATAAGTATTGCTACCCCTGCTTTTTTTTACTTTAGCTGAGGCATAATAAATTTTACTCCAACCTTTTACCTTTACCCTGTGGGTATCCCTTTGTTTCAAATGTGTTTCTTGAAGACAGCATATTGTAGGATTATGGTTTTTAATCCATTCTGCTATCCGCCTCTGTTTTATGGGAGAGTTCATCCCATTCACATTCACAGTAATGATGACTATCTGTCTCTTCCCTTCCATCCTATTCCCTCCCTTGTTTATGTTTTTGTTTCTTCCTTCTCCCTTCCCCTCCTTGAAGTTTTCCCTTTTGACCACCCCCTCCCTCAGTGTTCCCACCCAGTGACCCCCCTTCTTAACCTACCCTCTCCCCTTACTACTATTTCCCTCCCTTATAATCCCTCCCTTTAGTCTCCTCCTTTTCACACCCCCCCTTACCCTCCCACTATCTATAGGACACAACAAATTTTTATACTTATCAGAGTAAATTACTCCCCGTTTGATTCCAAACCAATGAGAGTAAATTTCAAACAATGCTCCTCTCCCTCCCTCCAATTCCTCTATTTAATGAATTTATGTGTCTATTCACGTTAGATTCTTAAACTTCACTGATTAATTTGATCCTTCTTTGAACCAGAACCAGTGAGAATAGTGTTTAAATGATGTTCCTCTCCCTCTTACTTTCCCTTCTTCTATAGTGTGTTTTGATGCCTCTTCAGATGGCATATTTTACCTTTTCCTAGCTCATCCTTTCCTTTTTCCCATTACAGTACCATTGATCCCCTTAATAGTCTTTTTTTTTTTTAGATTCCATGTTAGTGCATTCATACCCACACCCTCTAAGTATAACCCTTTTGCAGGTCATGATAATCATAGAGATTTCAAATATTGACAGTTATCAGCTCCACATATAGGGATGTGAACATTTTGCTCTTGTTGCATCCCAAGTAATGAGCTTGTGTTTGTGGGTGTGGGTATGTGCACTTCTGCATGTGTGAGTCTATGTTACCCTTGTTTACCTTTTTATGTTCTTCTGGAGTCTTGTAATTGGAGATCAAATTTTCCATTGAGCTCTGGCTTTTTCATTAGGAAAGTCTGGAAGTCCCTTGCTTCATTAAACGTCCATCTCCTTGCCTGAAAGATTATGCTCAGTTTTGCCGGGTAGTTAATCCTTGGTTGTAGTCCTAGCTCTCTTGCCCTACGAAATATCAAATTCCAGTCCCTCCGCTCTTTTAATGTAGAAGCTGCTAGGTCCTGTGTGATCCTAACTGTAGTTCCTCGATATTTGAATTGTTTCTTTTTGGCTGCTTGTAGAATTTTTTCTTTAATCTTATAATTCTGGAATTTGGCTACTATATTTCTTTGAGTTTTCAGTTTGGGATCTCTTTCAGGAGGAGTCCGGTGAATTCTATCAATAGCTATTTTATCTTCTGATTCCAGGACCTCAGGACAGTTTTCTTTGACAATCTCTTGGAGGATGTTTCTAGACTGCTTTTCTCATTGTGGCTTTCTGGTAGACCAATAATTCTTAGGTTGTCTCTCCTGGATCTGTTCTCTAGGTCAGTTATTTTTCCAGTGAGATGTTTTACATTTTCTTGCAATTTTTCGATCATCTTGTTTTTTTCGATTGACTCCTGCTGCATCATAGAGTTCTGAGTTTCAGTTTGGTTGTATCTAATTTTTAGTGAATTATGGTCTTCAATAAGTTTTTGAAGTTCCTTTTTTAGGGAGGTATTTTCTTTTTCCAAGTTGGTCATTGCCTCCCTGATTTGGTCTTTAAAATTTTTCTTAAGCTCCTCCAGGAATGCTATTTGGGCTTGAGACCAGATCATGTTTCCTTCTGTGGTCTCTGGTGTGGGCAGAGAGTCTATATTGTCCTGTGTGTTTTGTTGTTCTTGCCCTGCATAGTATGCTCGAATAGACTTTCTTGCCTTCCCCTTCTCCTTTTCAGCTTCCTTCCTTCCCATTGTGACTTCCTGTTTCTTAGTGTCTCAGGCTATGAGTTTGGGGCCTGATCCTTGACTTTGAATACCTCTGGGTGGCTAGTTTATGGCTAAGTCAGGGAAGTCAGTGAGGAATGTAGATGTGTAGGTGGGGTTGAGTCTGACCACTTCAGATTTCTGCCTCTATACCCCTGGGCTATAAGTAGTCTTTTGTTGGTGAGGTGAGGTGGGGCTAGTTGGGTCCCCTCCCTCTCTTCTCTTCAGATTTCTGGCTGTCTCAGTTACACCCTTTCTTGGAGATTCTCAAGCCTGAGGCTATTTCCATTAACTTGGGATTTCAGTCTGGGTGGGAGACTTATCTTTGGGTTTTCTGCTTCATGAAGGAGGGATGGGAGGATCCAAGCAGCTAGAATTTACTTTGCCATTCCAGCCCCTGTATCATACAGGCAGGCAGTTTCTAAATTTCCAGGCTGGGGGCTGAATGCAGCCTGAGAAGCCACTCTCTCCACTGGGGGCCCGAGTCTCCTACCTGGCTCCAATGATCTGTTCCCTCTGCGAGATGACTGCGACTCCTCCTTGGTAAGTCTGCAGGCTGGGGATTTTTCTCTCTCTGGTGTAGTCTGCTTGCCTGCTCTTAGGTCTGAGCTGTGCAGACCCCACGTGCTCTGCGCTCGACCTGTGCGGGCACTCTGGGCAACCTCCTGTGCTGGATTCTGCCACACTCTGTCTTCCACTGGGCTTCGTCACTCCGGAATCTGCTCAGATTTACCCTTTTGGACTTAGTGACAGAGGAGCTCAGCGAGGTTACTGCTTCCTTTCCGCCATCTTCGCAAAACACCTTCTACTCCCTTTTAACTGGAAACAGTACTGATCCTCGGGATCTCTATTCCCTCGTGATGAAATGTGCTCTTCTCAGCTCTTGAACTATGACCCAGAAAAAGAGTATAAGCAATTGTATTGATGAAAAGCTTCCTGTGCTCAGTTCTAGCACAGGGATTCCCTGTAATCTCTTTCTGAACAATTTCCAGGTCTCTTAACTGTCTCTGTTTTTAAAACTTTCAAATCTGCTTCTTCTGTCTCTACCAATTAGTTCTTCCTTTGATATTACATCAAGATGGGCTTCAGATCAGCCTCCTCCCTGATATCACAGATGTCTCTTTCAACTTCCTAAGTTATCTTAGTGTAGAAGAATGTCTCATGGTTGTGGGAATGGGAATCTAAGATTTTCCCTGCCCCTAGGCCTAAAAGGGCCTATTAAAAGATAGGCTTAAGTGGCTCTGAGAACCTTCCTTAATTTGAAAATATACTCTGCCCCTTAAAAGGCTGAATGTGGTCACATGGAGACTGTGGCAAGAGGCTTGTTTTTTTTCAGGAATGACCATACCTTGTTGCTTTGTGATTGGGCAGTGGATCAAGAGGTTTATGACATTCTCTGATCCAGGAGAAGGCTATATATATACCCTCATGTGAGGCTTTGCTTTGGGGCTCACTTTGAGGAGAGTTGTGTGATTTAATCAGAGAAGAGTCTGGGCAGCCATGGAGTTCCTGGCTTTGAAAATCCAGATGTTGGTGCTTCCCTCTCTGGTAATTAACTAGATATGGATGTAATGGTCAGACAGCTGGAAGTCTGTCTGCTGATCTGTTTGTCTGTTTGTAACTTCTGCTTGTAACTTGTTTGTATTCTCTGAAGTTTGGGCTCCTGACTTTTTCCCCTGAACTAGGCAAATGACTTATGTTTGATCAAAGCAAGATTGTTACCCCATTTTGAGTTGCTTTCCTTTAGAAAAGCAGATCTAAGAACTTGTGTTGGCAGCCACTCTGGGTATGCTGGTGTGCTGGCTGCTACAGCCATCATGACCTTTTGTTAATTTTCCTGTTCCAGAATTCAATTGTAGGCATTGTTTTAAAGTTGGAGAGAAATATGGGAGAACTTGACTGCATTCCTGCCTCTAATCGAATATTTTGGCCCCACCTCCAGTACCTATATATGTATACTTTCACAGCCCCCAAAACAATCCATAAGAGCACTATCTATTGACAATTTATACTTTCTGTTAAGTTTGCTAATTTGAAGGATGTTAGGTGAAGCATCACTGTTGTTTACATTTCCATTTCTCTTTTTTAGTGATTTGAATGATTTTTATATAGTAGGATTGTTTAGTTTGCAATTTTTCTTTTGAAATTTGTTTCTTAAAATCTGCTGATTACATATTTCCTCAAGCAATTCTAATATTTAGCAAAAAATCAGAGAATCTTAGCTAGAAAACCATAAATGTGGCAAGAAAATCAAACAAAACTGAAAAAGATATTGATCACATTTTGAAATCTTTAGAACAATTGCACCAGGATTTGGCAAGAGTCTTGAGAAAAAAAACAAAATTAATAATAATCAAGACATATTACTAATGCAGTAAGGAAAATATAAGTCACACACTAAAACAAGCATAACAGCAATCAAAAATGTCAAAGAAATGTGACTCATTGAATGGAAAATGATGAAATGTTTCATTCATATCAGAAATCTACAATTCAAGTAGATTATAAAAGGACCCCTTTCTGACTTTCTAGTTTTATAAAACCCCTAATATATGTTTTGTTAATAGAAAACTCATAGAAAAAAAAGTGAAACCACCAAGTTTTATATATGTCTAATATATGTCTCTTATATATGGCTCAAAAATGTTTTTAGCTCATGGGGACTTTTATAATATTTTCATTTACTTCTCAGTTCTGTTACTTGGCTGGCACTAGCATGGTGTTCTCATGATTTCCCAAATTGCCCTTTTTCTTTGAATTCAATTACATACAACCTGGAAGTTTTTTTTCCTTTTTTTTTATATTTACAACACCCTAAGCAATGCTGGGAAATAATAGCATTTCTTTGAATCCATGAAGAATGGAAAATATTTTAATCATTTGAATTGCATATTAAGCAAATTACTAGAATTAATATATCTAAAGTAAACATAGTAATAGTCTAAAATATAATAAAAATCTCAATATAGTTTGTAATTCACTACTTTTAGTATTCTTGTGTTTGAGTGTTAGAAATCTAATGATTAATTCAGATTACCTTTACAGAATGGCTCTATAGCACCTAATAGTAAATTAAGAAAGAATTAAATTTAAATTGCTACTTATTAATTTCCATATAAATGTTTGATTCTTGACATTACCTTCTGATATTCATTTGTTAGCCATATGTTCATATTTCTTTTTTTTTTTAAACAAATACTTTATTAACTTCTGTTTTACATCATTCATTTCCGCCAGATTTTGAGTTACAATCATTTTCCCCCCATTATTCCCTTACCCAACCTCCCAGAATAGCAGTCCCACAAGATATCACTTCCTCCAATCTGCTCTCTCCCATACCTTCTCCCATATCCCCATCGACTTTTCCATTAGAGGAAGGTGAATCTTTGTGTCCCAATGCCTGTACATCTTATCCCCCAATTATAAGCAAAAGAGTATTAATAATAGTATTTATATATATTTGAAACATTTAATGTTAAGACCTCGAATTTCAGATCCATTTCCTTCCTCCTTGTCACCCATTCCCTCTGGGGAGATAAGTAATTCAGTATATGTTGTACATGTCTAGCTATGCAAAACATTATCATAGTAGATATATTGTACAAGGCTGCTTATAATTCCTCCCACTCATCCCACCCCCCACCTGGTCCATTCCCTACATGATCCTGTCCCTCTTCTATAGTGGGTACTTCCAACCTCCCCTCACCCCAAGGATGCCCTCCAATCCATCATCTCTCCTCTCATCCCCCTTCCCCCTATCCTGCTGCAGGTTGAGATATCCCATTTAGTATGTATGTCATTTTCTCCCTGAACCAAATTCAATGTGAATGTGGTTTTGCCTTTTTAGCCTTCCTTATTCTCCCCTCCTTTGCACCCACTTCCCCTACATGAGATAGTTTACCCTACCATGTCTCTCCCCATCTCCTCTTGCCACTTTCTTCTCTTACCTCATAATTTCATCCCTTGAGTACTCTCCCTTCCCAACAAAATCAACCTATGCCCTCTATCCTATATAACTGTAACCATATACACACACATTCACATATGTATTCATATGACCACACCCCCTTCTTCCATTATTTTCATAGTGAGAGAGATATCATCAGTCACAGATATTGCTTTTCCATATAGGAATGTAAATAGTTCAACTTTGATAAGTTCCTTTGATTTCTTTTCCCTGATTACCTTCTCAGGCATCTCTTCCTTCTTGTGTCTGGATGTCAAATTTTCTATTCAGTTCTGGTTTTTTCCTCAAGAATGCTTGAAAGTCCTCTATTCCACTGAATGACCATATTTTCCCTGAAACAAAATACTCAGTTTTTCTGGGTAGGTGACCCTTGGGTTCATTCCCAGTTCTTTTGCCCTCTGGAATATCATATTCCATGCCCTTCGATCCCTCAGTGTAGAAGCTGCCAGGTCCTGGCTATTCTGATTGTGTTTCCACAATATTGAAATTGTTTCTTCCTGGCTGCTTGTAGTATTTTCTCCTTGATCTGGGGATTCTGGAACCTGGCTATAATATTTCTGGGAGTTTTCTTTTTGGGATCTTTTCAGGAGGTGATCTGTGGATTCTTTCAACCTCTATTTTGCCCTCTGGATCTAAAACATCAGGGCAGTTTTCCTTGAGAATTTCTTGAAGGGTGATTTCTAGGTTCTTTCTTTGATCATGGCTTTCGGGTAGTCCAATAATTTTTTAAATTATCTCTCCTGGATCTATTTTCCAGGTCAGTGGTTTTTCCCATGAGATATTTCACATTGCCTTCTATTCTTTCATTTGTTTGGATCTGTTTAATAGTATCTTGATTTCTCAAAGTCACTAGCTTCCATTTGCTCCAGTCTAACTCTGAAGGAATGAATCTCCTCAGTGAGCTTTTGAGATTCTTTTCCATCTGGCAAATTCGACTTTTTAAGGCATTCTTCTCCTCATTGCCCTTTTGGGCCTCCTTTGCCATTTGAGTTAGTCTATTTTTTAAGGTGTTGTTTTCCTCAGTCAGGCTGTTGACCCTCATTTCATACTTTTCCTGCACCCTTCTCATTTCTCTTTCCAATTTTTCCTCCACTTCTCTTATTTGATTTTTTAAAGTCCTTCTTAAGGTCCTCTATGGCCTGCAACCCGTTCATGTTTTCCCCTGGGGCTTTTGGAGCAGGACTTCTGACCTCACAGTCCTTTTCCCGCTCTATGCCCCCAAAATAGGAGTCTAGGTTGCATTTTTCTGTTTCCTTTGCCTTGGCATGTTGCCACTTAATTACTTGACTTTGGGCTTGTTGCCACACTATGGCTTTAAGGCCAGATAGAGGAATTTTCGTCCCGAACGTGTGGGGGGCAACTTCCGTTTCTGGCAAGCTGTAAACCCACCCACAACTTCCACCCTAGATCACAATCCAGATCCAGGGAGGTTAAAGCAAGAGCGATTACTCCCCAAGACTGATCGCTGGATCTCCCCACGATTTGTAGGCTGGGAGCCGGAAATGCCTCTGAAAACTACAAAATGGCGTGTCTCCTCAGCGGCTTCTAGCCCCCAGGGGAGGGAGCTGACGTATTCCCCAAATACAGGTCCCAAAGTCCATAGGACACTAACCTCTTACTTTGTCCTAGGCATGTCTATGTTGATAATTCTGGAGTCGCCACTGCTCCTGGTGTTCTGGGGTTCCTCCAGCTGGCTGCTGGCCCTGCCGCCCTGGGGCTAAAACCTCGGCTCACGTGGACCTGGGCTCGGCTCGGCTCCTGCGCTCTGCGCTGCCAGCTCCCAGACCACTGCGCTGGTCCTTCCTGCAGGGTGCTGGGCTGTCCTCAGCGGGAGGTTAGCTTCTCTGTGTCGTTCTGTGGGTGCTGGGGCTCCAGAAGATTTTCAGAATCCTTTTTTACATAGTTTGTGGAGAATCTGGGGGCAGAGAGGCTTGGACGAGCTGTTTCTACTCCGCCATCTTGGCTCCGCCCCCCCATATGTTCATATTTCTAATAACTCTATCGTTTACCCCTGCATATTATACTGTGATCTTTAAAAAAAATTTGTCGCTTTCTTCATGGTGAACTCCTACTGATGGAGAGTTCTAAATTTCTATACCATATCCATTGAATTATCTGCCAAGAATAAAAAACAAAACCAAAAACAAATGTATATTCTGGTAATCAATTTTTAGCATGATTTTTCTTATTTTTTTTCTAGGATGTCCTTTAAGGAAAGGCACATGACAAATTATTAAGGCTTGAATAGAAAGTTTTCAAGCTTTGTTCAGCCTACTAGAGTTTGCATTCTTCTAGAATATATTTTGAAAACCCGGTATGTTTATTAAATCTTGAGACATTAGAGGACAACTTTAGTAGAATAATGTTTCCATTTTATTATATGTTGCAGCAAATAGTAAAGCATAAAATAATATCATAAACTATTTATTTGTTATATTGCTTGTTACTTTATTTCTTTTACCACTGTTTGGAAACTTTCAGTTCCCATTTCTTCATTTTGTTTCCTTAATCCATCATTCAATATGGTAGCTGTTCTCAGCTTAGTATCATGTGTAATTTGATAAACATACTATGACTTTATTAAAGACACTGATAAAAATGTCAAATATTCCGGGGCAGCTAGGTGGTGCAGTGAGTAGAGCATCAGCCCTGGAGTCAGAAGGACCTGAGTTCAGATCCGGCCTCAGACACTTAACGCACACACAAACAAACAAACAAAAAACCTAGCTGTGTGATCTTGGGCAAGTTACTTAACCCCAATTGCCCTCCAAAAAGGCAAAAAAAAAAAAATCAAATATTCCAATGTCAAGCACAGCTTCCTAGGACACTCAGATGAATTGTGTCCTAGATATATGTGGACTGTCTTGCCTTGAAGACTACTTTTTGAATATGGCTATGAGCTTATCTTTAAACAATCTAATTATACTATAATGTAGTACATTTTTCCCTCTCTTTTTCGTGATAATAATATAAGACATTTCAGCAGATTTTTGTCAAGATTTGGATAAACCATATATAAAAAATTCTCTTGATCTATCAACTTCACAGTGCTTTTTTTTTTTTTTTTGCCTGGATTGCCCTTTGTTTATTTATTTATGTTTTTCCCAAATGCTTTATTAACTTCTGGTTTACATCATTCATTTCCTCCAGATTTTGAGGTTCAATTTTCCCCCATTTCCCCCCTACAAATCACCCCAGAATAGCAGTCCCACAGGATATCCCCTCATCCAATCTGCTCTCTCCTATCTCTTCTCCCATATACCTTCGACTTTTTCATTAGGGCAAGGTGAATCTCTGTGCCCCAATGCCTGCACATCTTATCTCCAAATTGTATGCAAAATAGTATTAATAATAGTATTTATATATATTACAAACATTTAAATTTAAAACTTTGAATTCCAGATTCATTCCTTTCCTCCCTTGTCACCCACTCCCTCTGGGAACATAAGCAATTCAGTATATGTTGTACATGTATAGCCATGCAAAACATTACTATAGTAGGTATATTGTAAAAGACTGGCTATGCTTCCTTCCAACCCATCCCACCTGCCACCCATGTCCATTCCCTAACTCTTCAAAAGTGGGTGCCTCGGGGGCGGAGCCAAGATGGCGGAGTAGAAACAGCTCATCCAAGCCTCTCTGCACCCAGATTCCCCACAAACTATGTAAAAAAGGACTCTGAACAACTTCTGGAGCCCCAGCACCCACAGAACGACACAGAGAAGCTAACCTCCCGCTGAGGACAGCCCAGCAGCCCTGCAGGAAGGACCAGCGCAGCGGTCTGGGAGCCGGCAGAGCGCAGAGCTCAGAGCGCAGGAGCCGAGCCGAGCCGAACCCAGGTCCGAGTGAGCCGAGGTTTTAGCCCGAGGGCGGCAGGGCCAGCAGCCAGCTGGAGGAACCCCAGAACACCAGGAGCGGTGGCGACTCCAAAATTATCAACATAGACATGCCTAGGACAAAGTAAGAGGTTAGTGTCCTATGGACTTTGGGACCTGTATTTGGGGAATGCGTCAGCTCCCTCCCCTGGGGGCTAGAAGCTGCTGAGGAGACACGCCACTGTGTAGTTTTCAGAGGCATTTCCGGCTCCCAGCCTACAAATCGTGGGGAGATTCAGCGATCAGTCTTGGGGGGTAATCGCTCTTGCTTTAACCTCCCTGGATCTGGATTGTGATCTAGGGTGGAAGTTGTGGGTGGGCTTACAGCTTGCCAGAAACTGAAGTTGCCCCCCACACGTTCGGGACGAAAAGTCCTCTAGCTGGCCTTAAAGCCATAGTGTGGCAACAAGCCCCAAAGTCAAGCAATTAAGTGGCAACATGCCAAGGCAAAGGAAACAGAAAATGCAACCCTAGACTCCTATTTTGGGGGCATAGAGCGGGAAAAGGACTGTGAGGTCAGAAGTCCTGCTCCAAAAGCCCCAAAGGAAAACATGAGCGGGTTGCAGGCCATAGAGGACCTTAAGAAGGACTTTAAAAATCAAATAAGAGAAGTGGAGGAAAAATTGGGAAGAGAAATGAGAAGGATGCAGGAAAAGTATGAAATGAGGGTCAACAGCCTGACTGAGGAAAAACAACACCTTAAAAAATAGACTAACTCAAATGGCAAAGGAGGCCCAAAAGGGCAATGAGGAGAAGAATGCCTTAAAAAGTCAAATTTTCCAGATGGAAAAAGAATCTCAAAAGTTCACTGAGGAGATTCATTCCTTCAGAGTTAGACTGGAGCAAAAGGAAGCTAATGACTTTATGAGAAATCAAGATGCTGTTAAGCAGATCCAAAAAAAATGAAAGATTAGAAGGCAATGTGAAATATCTCATGGGAAAAACCACTGACCTGGAAAATAGATCCAGGAGAGACAATTTAAAAAATTATTGGACTACCTGAAAGCCATGATCAAAGAAAGAACCTAGAAATCACCCTTCAAGAAATTCTCAAGGAAAATTGCCCTGATGTTTTAGATCCAGAGGGCAAAATAGAGGTTGAAAGAATCCACAGATCACCTCCTGAAAAAGATCCCAAAAGAAAACTCCCAGGAATATTATAGCCAGGTTCCAGAATCCCCAGATCAAGGAGAAAATACTACAAGCAGCCAGGAAGAAACAATTTCAATATTGTGGAAACACAATCCGAATAGCCCAGGACCTGGTGGCTTCTACACTGAGGGATCGAAGGGCATGGAATATGATATTCCAGTGGGCAAAAGAACTGGGAATGAACCCATGGGTCACCTACCCAGCAAAACTGAGTATTTTGTTTCAGGGGAAAATATGGTCATTCAGTGGAATAGAGGACTTTCAAGCATTCTTGAGGAAAAAACCAGAGTTGAATAGAAAATTCGACATCCAGACGCAAGAAGTAAGAGATGCCTGAGAAGGTAATCAGGGAAAAGAAATCAAAAGGAACTTATCAAAGTTGAACTATTTACATTCCTATGTGGAAAAGCAATAACTGTGACTGATGATATCTTTCTCACTATGAAAATAATGGAAGAAGGGGGTGGGGTCACATGAATACATATGTGAATGTGTGTGTATATGGTTACAGTTATATATGGATAGAGGGCATAGGTTGAATTTGTTGGGAAGGGAGAATACTCAAGGGATGAAATTATGAGGTGAGAGAGGAAAGTGGCAAGAGGAGATGGGGAGAGACATGGTAGGGTAGACTATCTCATGTAGGGGAAGTGGTTGCAAAGGAGGGGGAGAATAAGGAAGGCTAAAAAGGCAAAACCACATTCACATTGAATTTGGTTCAGGGAGAAAATGACATACATACTAAATGGGATATCTCAACCTGCAGCAGGATAGTCGGGAAGGGGGATGAAAGGAGGGATGATGGATGGGAGGGCATCCTTGGGGTGAGGGGAGGTTGGAAGTACCCACTATAGAAGAGGGACAGGATCATGTAAGGAATGGACCAGGTGGGGGGGGTGGGATGAGTGGGAGGGAAGTATAAGCAGCCTTGTACAATATATATACCATGATAATGTTTTGCATAGCTAGACATGTACAACATATACTGAATTACTTATCTCCCAAGAAGGAATGGGTGACAAGGGAGGAAGGAAATGGATCTGAAATTTGAGGTCGTAACATTAAATGTTTCAAATATATATATATATATATATATATATATATATATATATATATAATTATTATTATTAATACTCCTTTGCCTATATTTGGGAGATAAGATGTGCAGGCATTGGGACACAAAGATTCATCTTCCTCTAATGGAAAAGTCGATGGGGGTATGGGAGAAGGTATGGGAGAGAGCAGATTGGAGGAAGCGATATCTTGTGGGACTGCTATACTGGGAGGTTGGGTAGGGGAATAATGGGGGGAAAATGATTGTAACTCAAAATCTGGCAGAAATGAATGATGTAAAACAGAAGTTAATAAAGCATTTGTTTAAAAAAAAAAGTGGGTGCCTCCAACATCTCCTCCCCCCAGCATGCCCTCCACTCCATCACCCCCCTTCTCATCCCTGCAGAATATCATATTCCATGGCCTTCAATCCCTCAATGTAGAAACTGCCAGGTCCTGTGCTGTTCTGAATGTGTTTACAGAATATTGAAATTCTTTCTTCCTGGCTGCTTGTAGTATTTTCTTCTTGATCTGGGAATTCTGGAACCTGGCTATAATATTACTAGGAGTTTTCTTTTTGGGATCATTTTCAGGAAGTGATCCATGGATTCTTTCAACCTCTATTTTGCCCTCTGGATCTAAAACCTCAGGGCAATGTTCCTTGAGAATTTCCTGAAGGATGATTTCTAGGTTCGTTCTTTGATCATGACTTTCAGGTAGTCCAATAATTTTTAAATTATCTCTCCTGCATCTATTTTCCAGGTCAGTGGTTTTTCCCATGAGATATTTCACATTGCCTTCTATTCTTTCAATTACTTGGATCTGTTTAACAGCATCTTGATTTCTCATAAAGTCACTAGCTTCCATTTGCTCCAGTCTAATTCTGAAGGAATGAATCTTCTCAGTGATCTTTTGAGATTCTTTTTCCATTTGGCAAATTCAGGTTTTTAAGGCATTCTTCTCCTCATTGCCTTTTTGAGCCTCTTTTGGCACTTGAGTTTGTCTATTTTCTAAAATGTTGTTTTCCTCAGTCAGGCTGTTGACTCTCATTTCATACTTTTCCTGCATCCTTCTCATTTTTCTCCCTAATTTTTCCTCCACTTCTCTTATTTGGTTTTAAAACTCCTTTTTAAGGTCCTCTATGGCCTTTATTCTTTTATTATTTTCCTTTGGGGCTTTTGGTGCAGGATTTCTGACGTCCCAGTCCTCCTCTTGTTCCATGCTTTGATCTTCTTTGCCCCCAAATTACGAGTGTAATGTTCCATTTCTGTTTATTTTGTTTCCTTTGCCTAGGCATGTTGCCAATTAATTACTTGATTTTTGGCTTGTTGCCACAGTAGGATTCTGCCACTAGACAGGGGAGCTTCTGTCTCAAAGGTTGGGGTCTTCTCAACTTCCGGAATTACTAGTTGTATGCCCTCCCTGAATCCCCCACTTACTCTGGTGTGCTGGACACACCCCCAAAGACCTCCACCCCAGACTGCAATCCAGATCCAAGAAGGTTAAATCAAGAGTGATTACCCACCTCCTCCACCCCCCTATCCCCCACACAGACTGATCGCCGGATCCCCCTACAGTTCAGAGGCCAGGAGCTGAAGCTGCAACTGAAAGTGCAAAATGGTGGCTGTGCTGTGGCTCCTCAGCTGCTTCTTGCCCATAGGGCAAGAAGCTGACACACTCTGCAATACTGGTCCCAAAATCCATAGGGCCCTAACCTCTCACTTTGTCCTAGGCATTTATTTGTTAATTCTGGAAATGCCATAGTTGTTGGTGTTCTGGGGTCCCTCCAGCTTGCTGCTGGTCTGGCTGCCTGGGGCTAAAACCTCTGACTCAAATTGTCCTGGGCTCAGCTCCCAGAGAGCTCCACTGGCCACTCCCTGCTGGGCTGCTGGGCTGCTGGGCTGCTGGGCTGTCCTCAGAGAGAGGTTACCTTCTCTGTGTCATTCAGTGCGTGCTGGAGCTCCAGAGGTTGTTCAAGGTCCCCTTTTACATAATTTTGAACTGGTGTAGGCTGGAGTGCCGTGGAAATGCTATTTCTACTCTGCCATCTTGGCTCCACCCTTCATAGTGCTTTTAAAGAGAAAGAAATGGGAAAGAAGCTCTATTCACATGGGAATAGCACAGATATTTTTAATAGCAGGTTAAATATGTATGAATATGTCCTATTTACACATATATTTGACTCACATATATGTTGTGAATACTGTAGTTTATTACTGATCTCTCAGTAAAATAATATTTGAGTCACAAATTAAACCAATCAAAATTGCCTAGCTATCTTGTTATAAATGACTTTACATGAAGATGAAAATGAATCTTTGTGGTACATAATAACTACTAGGTTTGCAATGTTATATAAAGAAAATGAACAAACAAAACTACTTTTTGTTGCTTCCTAAATATCTTAGGTCTCTTGAAACCTACAGGGAATTTTTTTTTTTGCTGATATAACTCTGCATTAACTAAAGACAAAAATTAGATGAAGATTTGTGATAATACAGTCATCTTTTTCTCTTTTCCTCTCTGTCTGGCTGCTCACTCATTTCCTAATTCACAACTTAATAATATTTCCACTATGAAAAATAATCAAACAAAATTAAATAAGGAAAGAATGACATAAATATAAAAGAAGATGAAATAAAAATCAATAAAATGTACAACTATATATTTAAAGGAGCTAGATCATTTACAACAACAATATATTAAATATTAAATGCGTGTAAAAATTTTATTACCTTAAGCAACAGTTAAGTTGTGGAGTTGGCTGCAATATATTTGGAGATTATTTATGGAATATATGTCTTTATGCAAACCCTCTCCTTCATTAATAAGGATAACATTTCCACTAAGAAAAAAAATAAATGAAAATGAGACCAAGCCGCCTTGTAAAGGGCTTTCAGGTTATGAGAAATAATGTCAGATCATATTATGAAGCAAAATTATAGAAAATATTCACTAGAATTTTAACCAAATACATATATTAGTTTCTCATCTGCTTATGATAGTTGAAAGACTGTTGTTAGCTAAGGTCTACCTACACTATTACTATGGTTTCATGAAAGTGTTCCTTTCTTTAATTTATTTTTCTTTTATTTTATCCTTTGACAATGCTTGCCAATTCAATTAAAGAAATAATAAGTCCTTACTTTAATTCAAAGCAGTTCTGTAGGTGTTGGGGATGCAAAAAAGAGGAAATATATTCTTTCTTCTCTCATTGAGCATACAGTGTAATGTTGGGATAAGGGATTTACACAAATAAACTTGATACAGGGTACAGTTGTAAGATAAATGGGTAGTCATCACACTTTGTTATAAAAGTTGATGAACAGAGACCTCTCACCTAATAGAATTAGAGAAGGTTGTACTTGAGCAGGGCATTAAGGAAAGAAAATTGACTTTTAAAAAATGAAAAATGGCATCCACATCTTGATAGAGATATAAGAGACTTATTTCATATGATGAGGCCCACTTATTTCTGACATGGCCAATATAAGAATTGTTCTGCTTGACCGCATATTTGTGATAAGTTTTTGTATTTTCTTTGAAAATGGGGGAGAAGGAAAGGTGGAGTGTAGAGGAAAAAATAATTGAAAAAGGAAAAAAATCTCAGACATTAATAAGAATAAGGTTTAATGGTTTAAGTAACATCAACATCTACTAAACTATTATGTATTGGCTACATTCCCATCTTAAACATCTTGTAGGAATCATATACACTGATGACATCCTTAGTTATCGTACTGGAAGAATCTTGAACAAATTTTATTTCATAGTTTGCCCCATATTGACCATTGCACAGTTCACTTAAATACATTGAGAATATACTGTGCTTATTGCATTTGGTCATAAAAATATGTTCATGAAAAACAATGTCATAAACCATTGCCAGTTATTTTTATTTTAAAATATTTCAACACTTCTTAAATGACAACATGAAAGAGATAATCTTGTTAATTGATACTCTGCTCATAATGATGTGGGGCATAAAAAAGAAGGAGGTATGTTTGGCACATGTGTTTACTATTTAGATGGAATACATTTGATAAAGAGTAAGAAGTAAACAAGGATTCCCTCTCGATGATGAATTCATTCATCATGTTTGAGGACGATATTGTGGTTATTGAATCAATCCCCACATTTTAACCTTTGACACAATTCTGCGCTCAGAACTTACTCATTTTATACAAACATAAAATTGACAAAGCATAGTGTCTACAGTAGAGTTGTTGCTATCCACACAGAAAAATAGCCTCCATTTCAGACATGTCACCAAAACAATAATATGAAGGTCAACTCATATAAAAGAAACATTTTTCCAGACAATTTAAGCTTTTTGTCCTATTTAACATTAAAGCCATCATCATCTCTCCTAAAAGAACCAAGTATAGATTAATAATTTCTTAAGGATCATATGAAGCATTGATGGCTACTCTAAAAGTTTGATCCTTATTTTTTGGGTAGTTAATGCTTTTTGCTAAACCTTTCGTGAATACTGACTAATGACTTGCTCTTCCAGGCTTTAAAAATTTCCATGATCAGAGATTTTGCCACTTTCACTGCACACAAGTGAAGGAGGCATTGCTATTTACCAGAAGTAAATGAGACACAGCATGTAGATGAATCTGATAGATGTTTTTGAATGACTGAAAAACCAATCAAATAGTCTATCCCTCACCATTTGATTAATTGATCAGGACTAGTCATAGGAGGCCTATGCATGATGTCACCGTCTCTTCAAGGCATTTCTCTTATATATTATCACGGTTCTCCCAAAAACAGCCTTCCTAAGTTTTCAGAGTGGAGTGTTCAAATATTCCAGTCTCCAATTACATTGGCATCCTGAAATGAGATGTGAATGGTGAGAATATGTTTAAAGCAATTAGCAGCTATATGGTACCAGTCTTAATGTATATATTCACAAATAAAAATGAATCATAAGAGATGTGGATAAAACTAATATAAACTTATTCAATATTAATGGAAGAAAAGACATATCTCCTTAAGATGGTTATAGCAAGATTAATGCTTTCTTTTCAAAAAAAGAGAAAGATAATTGATGGATTTTCTCAAAATAATTACAACCAGGAAAAAAAGCATTATTGAATTATTTTATATCGCACACATCACTTCAGTAAATAATAGCAAATGATGATACCATCTATATGTCATTGTATTTATGATATATTATCAAAAGTGGTAGTAAACCATGTAAAAACTAAAATGGAACCAAAACATATTCCATGGATTATATCTGTTTAAATTTAGTCAATAATATCTTTAAAAAACAACAATAAAAATGCCATCAAATGGTACCTTTTGGTATGAGCAGGGAGTCACCAACTGTATTCCTTCAGATAAAGTCTTAGACCACTGAATTTACTACCTTCCATGCCTTCACTCCTGTTATAGGAATGTAAATTTTTAACATCTTCCCTGCCCCTAGGTTAAGGACACCTGGAGACTGTGGTGGGAGGCTTGTTTTTCAGGAACTCCCACACCTTGGTGCTTTTTGATTGGGTAGTGGGTCAAGAGGGTTGTTGCATTCTCTGACCCAGAAAAAAGGCTATATAATCCCTGATTTGAGACTTTGATTTGGGGCTCACTTTGTGAAGTGTTGCGTGATTTGACCAGATGAGACTGGGCAGCTGTTGAGAGCCCCCAGCTTTGAAAACCCAGATATTGATGCTTCTCTCTCTGATAACTATGATTAGGTATGGATGTATGTAATGGTCAGACAGTTTGGAAGCATGTCTGCTTGATCTGTTTCTCTGTCTTGTAACTTCTGTCTGTATACTCTGAAGTTCAGGATGCTGATCTTTGTCCTCTGAACTAGGTAAATGATATATGTTTGATTAATTAAAGTAAGCTTGTTAACGCATTTTGAGTAGTTTTCCTTTAGCAAAGCAGATCTAAGAACCTGTATTGGCAGCCACCCTGGGGATGCTGGGGGCACTTGCTGCTACAATTCCTTAAAGGCAGTATATTCTATCTGCTCTGCCATTATGCATTATAGATTCCAAAGCATGGGTATCTAATCTGATATTACACCTTAATTATTCCCTAGATTTATCATCTCTCCTGCAACATAACTCTTCTATGTTTTATATCCCTGTAAAACTAACCACAAGCAGCTTTCCAGAGGACTGCTACTGTGAACAGCTTTCAAGGTTCTGATTACACAGTATAGTGAACTCCCAATTTATTCAGTAACAAACTAAGACAAAATATTCACAGAAATCAAAATACAGCATTCAGTATATTATGTTATAACAATTTATCACTAAAATGGACACATAGTTTTCACCAAACTGGTCACATAGTTTTAAGGAAAAGATAACATTCATTTAATAAGTCCTTAATGCAATCACCCATAAGGAGGCAAGCCTCCTTAATTGACACAAAGTACAAAGGTCAAAGTCTTCCACCCCTAGGTCACATTGTCCACGTCTCTTCAATAAAAAACTCTTCTTTCTTCTTGATTGGAGATTAGTTTCCAATCATCCTTATTTAGTAAGTTCTTAACTCAATCATCTAATTGTAAAGGTCAAAGTTATCTACCCCTAGTAAATCATGATCTTCTCTGTTTCATTAAATACTCAAGGAGAGGTCTTTTTATCTTGATTCAAGGCTGGTTCTCAACTTCCATGGCCCCAGCTCCTTGTGGTCCAGCTCCTTGTCCAGTTCTTGTTTCATACTGAAGCTCACAGTGTCTAGTCCATCTCAAATCCTTCACAGTTTCTGTTCCTTGGAAGACAAAGCTTAACAAAGCCACAGTAACATTTATACACACTGCCGGCATCCTCATCAATTCATTTATTGCCTGTGAAATCCACATAGACAAAACACCAAGGTTTGAGGAATCAACACAAATCATCCGTATAGTCCCTGGGCCTCTGAAAATGTAAGCAAGACCCTCCTCTAGGATTTTTGTAAACATGCAACAAGAAAATCCTCTTTCAGAGCTTCTGAACCAGCAGCAAAGTCCCAGGGCTTCTATAACAACAGCACAGTCCTGTATTAACAGACACATCTGACAAAGTAACATCAAAAGAAACAGAAAAAGTACAGATACCACAGCCATGCCTCCTCCCACTTCTCTCTTCTCATTTCTCAGTTTTTCTCAATTCTCAGTTCTCATTTTTCTTCTCTGTTCTCTTCTCTCTCCAGCAGTAGCAGCCCAGCCTCCAGATGCTCCCTCCCAGCAGTTCTGCCCTCTCTCAGCTTGGGCTATTTCTTATATATGGTATTAGCTCCTCCCTGTTCTGCCCCTTCTTGTTAAGTCAAAAAGTCCATCCCACTGTGGGATTCCCAAGTTCTGAGTCTTAATACTTGCCACAATCATTAATTTGGAACAAAATGCTAAGTACCTGTTTGATTGCAAATACAAGTGGCAGGAAAGACCTTTGAACTCCCTTTACCATTATAATCCCTAAATTAGAATGTAAATTCTTTAAAATCAAGGGTGATTTTTTCTATTTAATGATCACTTATTAAAAGCATTTGTATTTTATTCCCTTCCATTCCATTCCATTTTCAAGTTACAAAAATGTAGTGCTTGCCATTTGCCTTATAAGATATGACATAGTTACTACAATTATCAGAAGTTCACAAAAATTCATGGACTGACAAATGACAAATACTTAAAACACAAATATACAGCTCCAAATGTCTTAAAATGAGATCTTAATCAATAAACTATTGGAACTAGACCACTATCACAGACTGAATCATTGACCAGTATAATTTATTTATAACAGTGCATAAAAATATAGGGACAATGGTTTTATTAGATGTTGCTCTCATAATTTATATAGCATCCAAAATATATGGAAAGATATAGAAGAGGAACTCAGTGGGGAACTGAAAAGGAGCTTACTTAGAAGGCAAATTTGAGGAGGACAGAAACTGTTTCAGTTTTATTTCTGTATCCCTAATGCTTAGAATAGTGCATGGCACATAGACATAGGGGTTAAGAATTAAGACGTGGGGGTGGCTAGGTGGTACAGTGAATAGAGTACTGATCCTGGAATCAGGAGGACCTGAGTTCATTTCCCTGGCCCGACCTAGAATGTCTTTGATATAGTTAGTTCCCAGGTTAGGAAACACCCTCTACTAATCCAAATCTTCCTTTATTTGTAATTTTAAAAAATTGGAGAATTGCTTAGAGTACAAAGGGATCGTTTTTACCTGATTTTACAATATCACATAAAAGTATGTCTCAGAAGCAGGACTTCAATTCAGGTCATCCTGTTTCAGAGATCAGTTAGCTATACTCTATTCTACCTTTCACCTGGTATGTAGTAAGTGCTTAATAAATATTTATTGATAGATTTACTTAATGAGGTACAAATCATTCTTGACATCCATTTGCTTACTAGAGTTGTCTTGGGATTTGTTTATAAGATCCTCCAGAAGATGATGTTAGATCCTAGTATTGTTACTAAACAATAGAAAGCAGCTATTCTTTCTACTTTCATAATAACAGACATGACATTAAATTAGGATAATAGAATCAGAATAATGATTTGTCCCAGGATACTTCCTATGTGAATTCTAATCAACAATATGAGAAAAATATTTGAACATAATAATGATTTTTAATCACTTTCCTTCTGCCTTGATATTTGTGAAGAACTTCAGCGTTTTCATTTATTGCATAAACATTTTTTTCATTTGATCCTCATAATAAGCCTGTGAGATTAGATTTTCGTGTTTATTTTTTAGAATCAAAGTTATATTTAACAGGAAATTGTGAATATGAAATGAGGAGTGAATCAACAATTAAATCATAAATTCAAGTTTTTAAATCCCAAGATGCTAATTTTCTTGAGAACAAATGTGAGAGAATAACTCTCTGCAATTCTTCTGATAATGCACATTTTATTATATATGGCACCATATTGAGAAGAACACTGTCTTCCTAACAATGAAGATCCACCACTGTCATAAAAGTGTTAAAACAATTGTTATTCAAAAATGTGCTTAGAAGGTTATAAAAAAGTTATTTTTATTATTTAGGGCTGCATTCAATTCTTATGGCAACACGGAGACTCCCTTTCCTCTCTGGAGATAAGTATACAATAACCCCTGAAGGGTTATTCCAATATATAAAAGGAAAAACTCAAAGCAACAGTCACAAAATCTTATTTTGATCAACATAGAAATGTTCCCCAGGTCACTTAATGTCATTATTTCTATGAGACACATCATTTAAAAGCTCAAAGAACTTTACAAAACAAAACAAAGAAGAATCTGTTACTTATGACTTTCTAACATCGATGAAAAGTACAAATCTCACTTTCCTTATTCCCAATAAATCTGACTTGTGAGTAGGGGGGAGCTCAATGTTCTTTGATATATTCTGTCAGCCCTGAGTTATATAAGGAGAGAGACAAGAAAACATGCCTATCTCCTGATCAAGAGTGACTCAATCCATTTAGTCAGCATCTACATGGAACCAACAATTAAAATGTTTCTTTTCTTTTTCCTCTCCTTTTCCTCCATTCCTTCCTTCCTTCCTTCCTTCCTTCCTTCCTTCCTTCCTTCCTTCCTTCCTTCCTTCCTTCCTTCCTTCCCTTAATTATTTTTGCAGTTCATTTTTGTGACACTGACAAAAATGCTTTCAAGGAGAAAAATAAATGTTTAGGTATGAATGAGATCTAACCACGGTGGAAAGTCCATTGGACCAGAAGTTAGGTAACTGGAGTTCAACCTCCTTCCCTCCTAATCACATGCTACTGAACAGAGGCAGAGAACATCATAAAATCACAATGATTGTGTCTCCAAATTAGTGTTATCTAAACTCAGCTGGGTCATCTCTATCACAGGGATAATATATCCTTCCCTAATTAATTCACTATATCTCATCCAATAGCAGCTATTCTAGACTTTCTCCTCAAGCTTCTTATAGCAATTCTTTCTACTTTCCTCTTAGCTAAACTCATAATTCACTAAAAATATTGAAGTCATTATCTCCTCGTTATAGAATATAATTCATATATCTTCTGCCTCTGTCTCCTCCTCCTTTTTGCTGATGAAGAGGTTGTCATTTTTCTTGCCAAATCTAACTTCTTCATGCACCATTGACCCCATCCTCTCTTGGCTTCTTCAAAAGATGGGTCCCATTATCATCTCTATTCTGTCTTATCTTCAATATCTCCATATCTACCAACTTCTTCCAGGCTACTTGCAAACATTAACATATACCTTTAATCTTTAAAACAAAGCAAACAAGCAAAATGCTTGTATATGTATACATGCACAAGATTTAGATGGGTAGCTAGCAAGTATAGTAGGATCAAGTTTTTGATTTGCTTTGTTTTTTTATATATAAACATATGTATGTATGTAGGTAGGTAGGTAGGTAGGTAGGTAGGTAGGCACAGTATTTCTGACTGTGGTAACCAGACCATTACCAATTTGTTTCTCTTTAAATATGGACAACAATCAACTAATTATAGAGATAGGTATCTGTATATCTTCCTATATCTTCTATCTATCTATCTATTTATCTATCTATCTATCTATCTATCTATCTATCTATCTATCTATCTGTATTGCCTTTTTTTTTTCAGAGTTCTTTGCATGATTTTTCCCCATTAGTCTGTGAATGCTTTGAGTGTGGGGACTATTTTTTTTTGCCTTTTTCTAACCCCACAGTATTTGGCACATAGTAGGTATTTAATAAATGCGTTTTCACTATTGAATGACTCTTTCTTTAGTCCTTTTCAGTCTGACTTCCAAATTCCATCATTCAATTGAAACTTCCCTCTACTAAGTTCCCAGTGATCTCTTAAGTACCAAATCTAATGGTCTTCCCTTAAAATTTATTCTTCTTTTTCATCCTAAGAAATACTAAGAAGGATTTTCATATTAAAAATTACATTGCTATTTTTAATTTAATAAATATATATTGTGTCTATATGTGCCAAGTGTTATGCTAAGTATAGGGGATGGAAGCAAAAAAAAAAAAAATATATATATATATATATATAGTCCCTGACCTCCAGGAGCTTATATTCGTAGGGGAGAAAACAAAACTCCAAAGGCAATATATGGAAAGGTTGGTGTACCCAAGGTACCTGACAGGGAGGTCATCTTTTTCCTTATGGTTCAAATCAGGCAGGGCTATAGATGGAAGGTGGAGAGATCCAGATGGTCCAAATCCCTGCCCTCTATAATGTAAAGCTTTGGGAGGAGTTTAGTGCTCCACCTTCCAGAACTATAATCTGAAGGGAGAGGAAGATAAATTATGTGGGAAGGTGGTGAGTGTCTAAGGCCAAGTTAAAGGGCTTCATGATGAGATTTTTAGGTAAACAGCTTATCCAGGGAGGGGCATCTTGTTCCATAGAGTTCCAGCCATGCAGCTGCAAATGGAAAGTGGAGAGATATAATTAGTGCTAAAAATGAGTCATATGAAATCATCGTATTATTTGAATTCTTACTGCATATTTCCATTCCACTAGAACCTAGTACCATTTTTAAGTAATAGTAATTTTGAATAGTGGGATTTTACCACTTTATGGGATTTATACTTGATACTAGTTAGGAGCTAGGTGTTCATGGCAAATTTATGCTACTTCTCTTTATTCAATTCTAGCCATCACTAAGAGATCCCATATTTTGGACAGTCAGTTTTACTATGTAAATCACAGAAACTTATATTTGATTGGGGAACCCTGCTTTTACCTTGCCAGCGAGGAGCAGATGGGTAGGCAATTCTGTTCAACTATGCTTGAAAAAAAAAAGTTGAGGTGAATATCAATAGAGGTAACTGTCCTGAAGCAGATTTATTTTGTTCCTTCTTTATTTTGAATAACATTCTGGTTCTCACCCCTCCCAGGTCTGCAAATGAAGGGTGAACTTTAAATAACTAATTTCTTGAATTCCATGAATTGACATGTAAAAAGCAATCTCTCAGCAGTGGTTTCCAGGCCTTTAATCAGAAAAAAAAAAAAAAAGTGACTCAGTTTGAAGTCCTTTGAGTTCAAATAAAAAATGTGCTAAGATTTCAGATAAGATACTTTATTTTGAAACTGGTGGAGCAGATCTAATCTGGAAATAAGCTTAAATTCTTTTAGAATTTTCTATCAAGCTGTGCCATACCTTGGAAGCTTTTAGGTATTATGCTGCATATTGTCTGCTATCAGACTCCGTTATGTGTCTGGGAGAACATGAAATATAGTGTATTGTCTTCAGGAAACATACAATTACTAGAGTCCTTGAATGGGGTGTATTATATCTAGTGATTTATGATAAAAAAAGATCAGTATAAATACTGAAATTCAGCAATGGTCACATTTTAAGGAGTGCTACAAAGCTGCAGGTTCATTCAAATTACAGCACATTTCCTGATCTGTTTGCTATATCCATTTTAGTCATGTTCTGCTTTTTAAGAATTTTTTTTCATTCCTCTTTTGGAAGGAGAGATGGTCATATTAAAAAAAAAATACTGATATGTCTTTCTGGGAAGCAGAAAATGTATTAGAAAACATTGGCTTAGATTAATCCACTTCTTATGCCAAATTAATTTTATTTAATAGCAGAACAAAATGAACTGCCTCTGATTCATTCAGTGACTTTCTACTTGTCAGAAAAATTAGTTTACTGTCTATGAGTATTAATATTTTCCTAAATAATGGAACAAACATAATTAAGATCTAATAAAGTTGGTTACCTATGTTGATGTTCTATGAAGTCAACCCTTTAAACTGTATTCTAATTTTAACAAACTGTTAGGACAAATCTTATCACCAAAAATGTTTTAGTATTGTAGAGAACTTTCGCAATATTGCTTTTGATTTGGGAATTATCAGAGTTTCCAATTTTATTTTTCCTCTTAATGATTTTTATGGTATATTCATTGATCATATTGTTGTTGTTGCTTGTCCTTTGTTTTTTGAAGGGGGCCAATGACATCATGGGGTGGTGTCTTGACTTGCCTGTGAATTGGATTTAAAGAGGCAGAGTTAAACAAAGTCTTCAGCCATCCTCCCTCTTCCAGAATCATCAAAATTCAGTAGCAGAACAAAAGTCAATATGAACGGTAATTGCCCAGGAGGCAGTGAATGACCTTGCCTTCTTTAATGTCTGCCCAAGCTCTCAGTGCTCCAGGGTGCCTGCTTCTGCTGCCTTCCTGGCCATTGGAACAAATTGTTCTCATCCACCCATTTCCCTGGTGAAAGTCTTCACTTGCATGGGTTAGATATCCCCCAAATCACCAGTAGGCTTGAGGCCTGTCAGTTACCCTCAGTCTGTTTTAGTTTGTCTGCCAAGATAGTTTTACTGGGGTATGGTTGCTCTACATGTGGCAGCTTCTTGGAGCCACAAGTAAAAGTTGGATGATTGGTTGGATACCAAAGGTGGATGAATAGCCCTTTACACCAGAGGTGCTAGTCCTCCTTCAACACCCCATAATTCTCATTTATCATATACTTATTAAGGATAGTTTTAAATTATGTAGCATTTTAGCATGTATGAAGTATTTTAAATTATAAATCCAATTAGGTCTCAAGCTTCAATTCTATTTCTACAAAGCTATCTTTCTCATGAAGACTATTTTTATGGTTGCCTGAACAGTATTCTACCTTGTCTGTTCCTCTTTCTAATCTAACCTCTTGAAGTAATAGTTCTAATGTACAAGTATAGCTATATCACTCTCCTGCTTAATAAATTATAGTTGCTTTCTATTGCTTTTATGATCAAATATGCACTCTTCTATTTGGCATTTAAAATCGTCAACAGCCTGGACACAAATTTGTTTTTCTTGCTTATTATATACTACTCCCCTTCATACTCTATAGTCTAATCAAATGTACTTTCTTGTTCTTCATCTCAGCATCAGTACTTTATCGTCTGCCTGGGTACATTTGCAGGAGTCATTGCCTGTGCCTAGAACATAGTGTCTTCATCTATGTCTCTTGGAATTTAACATTCTTTCCAAAGCACAGCTTGCGTTCCATCTCCTACAAGACGACTTTCATGATGATCTCCTTAGTTGCTGTTCTTTCCTTTAAAAATTCTCCTGTATTTATATTATAGTTCTAAAGCTTTTCTTTTGAAATCTCCCCCTGATAGAATGGAAGCTTTTTGATAGCAGGGATTGTTAAATTTTTGCTTTTGTATTCTTAGGTTTAGCAGTATGACTGGAATTAGGGGCTTAATGAATTTTCCTCACACACAAAACAGGACATTGTCTTTGTCTAGAATGTACTGCCTCTTAAAATTTCTTGTGACAAGAAGACACCATCCCTACTATATACATATTGTATATAATCCCCCATCTATATTATCACAGCAATGAGGATACAAGCAGAGCCAAGATATAACCAGGAAACATACATAGAGGAGCACATGCCTATAACCTCTATGGTCAGAGTACATACAAGTGCTATAGATCTCTAGTTCTCTGGTGATATTTTATGTTCTCTCCTACTGGCTACTAGGTATCATGCTTCCAAGGGTCTTGTGGCTGTCAAGGTGCTCTGTAATGCTTGCTGGGCTTTAGTTTTTCAGGGATATATCAATTCAACTCACCAAAAATTTACTGAATACGTTATATGTTCCAGGAACTTAGCTGGCTGCTGGGTATATACAAAGCTAAAAAGATGTCATCTTCTCTCACAAAGCTTATATTTTAATGGATGGGAGAACATAAAAACAAATATATACATATACATACATACCTTTTTAAGAGGGGAAGCCTGACTTTGGGAAATAGGAAGGACCTTTTGTTGGAAATGGAAATTGAGCTAAACAGCTATGGTCATTGTTTCACTCTATTTGAGCAATGCAGTTAAAAAGCCTCTCTTTGACATAGGAACAATTACAAAGTCTTTTAGCATATAGCTGTATCTCTGCAAGCAGAATTGCAAGCAGAATGTCTGTAAAATAAGACATTGTTCCCTTTTACTAGGTCTATTTGTTGCTAATTTGGTATCCATGATATTAGGGTAGAAATATCCTTGTAATTCCTGTTACATACCTGAGTGTGAACCTGTGTCCATAAAACCAATTTTAGGTTCTCTCTCTCTCCTAACCCTCAAAGGATATATGTGGTGATTGGGGCACTGTAGAAAGCCTCACTCTCAAGATCTCCTTTTATTGGAATGGACATTAAAGTATTTGTAGCAAGCAGGAGTTCACATTTCTACCTGTGTTTGACATATCTACCAGTAATGAATCCTCTGTCTTTTGTGCTAAAAATATCTTTATTTCTCTCTGCATTTAGATTAACCTTAATTTTGCTTCTTTGAAAACTACACCTATACCTCATAATTAGTTAATGAATCAATAGATTATTCATTATGTGCTTAAGAGGTGGCAGGACCTGGGCCAGACACTGGGAAAAGTAAATACAAAAGGGAAACAGTTCCCTACCTAAGAGGCTTAAATTATCTATTCTTTGGAACTCTTTTGAACCAAGAAGAGTAAGCTCATATCTCTTATTTTTGGAGATTTTAAAATATTTTAACAAAGTTTTCATGCCCCCTCTGAATCTTCTCTTCTCTTCTTCGGGATAAACAACAGTGATTTCTTTCTTTCTTTCTTTCTTTCTTTCTTTCTTTCTTTCTTTCTTTCTTTCTTTCTTTCTTTCTTTCTTTCTTTCTTTCTTTCTTTCTTTCTTTCATTCTTTTAAAGCTATATCACAAAGTAAATTACATATTTTTAAAATTTAATCAATTGCTTTATTAACTTCTAGTTTACACCATTCATTTCCACAAGATTTTGAGTTACATATTTTCTCCCCGTTTTTCCCCTACCCACCACCCTGAAATAGTGATTCCACTGAATATCCCCTCTTCCACTCTGCTCTCTCCCATATCTGGTCAGGCCCACCCTTAGGCTAATTCCTCAGGCTTGTGCAGGGCTGAGGTTGGCTCCCAGAGCACTGGGCTGTCCAATTCCTATCGGCCTGCTGGGCTGTCCTCAGTGCGAGGTTAGCTTCTCAGTGTCATTTTGTGCATTCTGTACCTCCAGAGTTTCTTAGGGGTCACCTTTTACATGAACTGGAGGATGTGGGAGCTGGAGAACCACAGAAGTCCTGTTTCTACTCCACCATCTTGACTCCTCCCCACAAAGTAAATTATATTGATAGAACCCCTAAAGTGACAGGTAGAACCAAATCTTTCACTGAATGCAGCCTGGAAGGCCAACAGGAAGGGTTTATCACATCATCCTGGGAGCTGAGGGAAGTGCTGAATGAGCTGCCCAGGTTTGTCCAAGCAAAGCAGCAGCCCCCAGAGCTGACTTCAGGAGAGGGAATAAACAGCAGCTGTAGTGTTTTCCAGACCTTTCAACCCATAAATGTCAAAAAGAAAGTAAAAGGTCAGTGGGGAACTCTGTTAGAAATGAAGGGTGCAATTCTGCTCCTGACCCCAGGGCAAGATGTGGCTAAAGGTCAGCACCTGGGGCTGCAGCATCTGCCACATGGCTGACCTAGGAGCTCCTGGCCTACAGATCATAGGGAAATCAAGAGATCATTCAGAGGGTAATTCTTGCTTTGACCTGCTTGGATCTGGGTCCCTTTCTTGGGCAGTGGTTGTTGGGTAAGAAATGCCAGTTTGCCAGAGTGGTATCTTCAGAGAGTTTGCTCTCCTCAGGCCTCTGACAACATTTGTGAAAACCCCAGCAATTTTGAAGAAAGCTCTCCTCTCTGGAAGCAGAGTTCTACCATGGCAAAGAGCTCAAAAGTCAAGTAATTGACTGACAGTATGAAAAAACAGAGGAAGCAAAAACAGACCATAGAATCCTTTTTTTGGGGGGGACAAAAAGGATGAAAGCATGAAACAGGAGGAAGACAATGAAGTCAGAACTCCTGCATCAAAAACTCCCAAGAAAAATATAAACTAGTTACATGCCATAGAGGAGCAAAGAAAGATTTTGAAATCAAGTAAGAGGAGAGGAAAAACTGGGAAGAGAAATGACAATGATGCAAGAAAATCATGAAAAGAGAGTCAACAACCTGAATGAAGAAAATAACACCTTAAAATAGACTAACTGATATGGCAAAAGAGGCCCAAAAAATAAAGAAGAAGAATGTCTTAAAAAGCCAAATTTGTCATATGGAAAAGGAATTCCAAAAACCCACTGAAGAAAATAATTCCTTCAAAATTAGAATGGAGCAAACATAAGCTAGTAACTTTATGAGAAATCAAGATACTATAAAACAGATTGAAAAAATGAAAAAAGAGAAGGCAATGTGAAATATCTCACTGGAAAAAACTCTTGACCTAGAAAATTGCTCCAGGTGAGATAATTTAAAAATTATTGGACTACCTGAAAACCATGATGAAAAGCTAGAAATCATCCTTCAATAAATTCTCAAGGAAAATTGCCATGATATTTTAGACCCAGAGGGCAAAAAAGAAATTGAAAGAATTCACCAATTTCCTCTTGAATAACATCCCCCCCCCCCCAAAATTTCCTAGGAATATTACTGACAAATTCCAGAGTTCCCAGGTCAAGGAGAAAATATTAACAAGAATCCAGGAAGAAACAGTTTGAGTATTGTGGAAACACCATCAGTATAACATAAGACCTAGTAGCTTACACATTAAGGGATTGAAGGGCTTAAACCATGATATTCCAGAGGTCAAAGGAACTAGGATAAAAAGAAATAATCACCTTCCCAGCAAAACGAGTATAATGTTTCAGCAGAAAATATGGTTATGCAATGAAATAGAGGATTATTGAGCATTCTTTTTGAAAAAAACAGAGTTGAATAGAAAATTTGACTTTCAAATCCAAGAAGTAAGAGAAACATGAGAAGGCAGTCAGGGAAAATAAATCATAACAAACTTATTAAAGTTGAACTATTTCTATTCCTCCATAGTAAAACAACAATTGTAACTCATGAGACCTTTCTCAGTATGAGGTTAGTTAATGAGAATATATATATATGTGTGTGTGTGTGTGTGTATGTATGCATATATATATATATATACATATATGTTTGTATATATATGTTTATGTATATATATATACATATATGTTTCTATAGGAGGGTACATGAGCATATAAATATATATATGAGTGTGTGTATATATGTGTACATGTATACATAGATAGGGCATAAGATCAGTTGAATAGGAAGGTATCACATCTAAAAAATAAAATTAAGTGGTGAGAGAATAATATAATGAGAGGAGATAGGTAGCGATAGAATAGGGTAAATTACCTTGTATAAAAGAGGCAAGAGAAAACTGTTACAATGGAGGGGAAGAATAGGAAAGCAAAAAGGAATGGGGTTAAACATACTCTCACTGAATTTGGCTTAAGGAGGGAACAACATTCACACCAAATTGAGTAACTTACCCTATAGGAAAGTAGGGGGGAGGGGATAAGAGGGGGGATGATAGAAGGGAGGTCACATTGGGGTGAGCGTTGTTAGAAGCACACACATTTGAAAAGGGACAGGGTCAAAGTAGAAAATAGTATAAGTTTGGGGGGAATAAGATGGAGGGAAATATAGTCATTTTTTCACAATATATCCACTATGGAAATTTTTTATGTAACTACACATGCATAACTTTTCCTGAATTTTTTTTTCCTTCTGGTAGAGGTGGGTGATGAGGGAGGAAGGGAAAGAATCTGGAAGTCAAAGTGTTAAAATCAAATGTTTATATATATATATATATATATATATATATATATAGGAATTAAGTTGTACAGATATACAGGCACTGAGATATAGAAATCCATCTTGCCCTAGTAGAAAGTCAGAGGGGAGATGGGGTAGGACATAATAGAGAACAGATTGGTCAGTCAGTAGGATTGCTATTTTGGTGTGGGGTTAGGGGAAATAATGGGGAGGAAAATTTATAACTCAAAATCTTGTGGAAATAAATGTTGAAAACTAAAAAACAAATTTATAAAAAGTAAATTATATCTTTGTTTTTTCTATTTTGTCCAATTCATTTATTTATTTTCAGTTTGCCATATTCATTTCCACAATATTTTGAGTTACAAATTTTCCTCCCCATCTTTCCCCTATGTCCCCAGCCCAAAACTGAGCCTATTGAATACCCCTTCCCCTAATTTGTTCTCTCATATCCTCCCCCATACCCCCTAACTTTCTAGTCTAAAAATCAAGATGATTTTCTATACCCCAGTGCCTGTATATCTTATTTCCCAGTTGTATATACAAAAAAACCCATCAATTTTTTTAAACATTTGCTTTTAAAACTTTGACGTTTTATTTACCTTCTTCCTTCCTCACCAACCCCCACTGGGAAGAAAAGAAATTCAATATAGGTTGTACATGAGTAGTTACACAAAACATTTCCATAGTTGTTATATTGTGAAAAACTAACTATAATTCCCTCCAACCTATCTCATTTATTCCCCCATTTATTTTATTTTCTCCTTTCACCCTGTCCCTTCTCAAAAGTTTTTGCTTCTAAACTACCCTCTCCCCCAATCTGCCCTCCTTCTATTATCACCTCTCTCATCCCCTTCCCCCTATTTTCCTGGAGGGTAGGATACCCAATTGAGTGTGTAAGTTGTTCCCTCCTTAAGCCAAATTCAATGGGAGTGAGGTTGACACATTTCCTTTCATCATCCTGCTCTTCCCCTCCATTGTAACAGTTTCCTCTTGCTTCTTTTATATGAGATAATTTACACTACTCTCTCTCTCTCTCTCTCTCTCTCTCTCTCTCTCTCTCTCTCTCTCTCTCTCTCTATATATATATATATATATATATATATATATATTCCCCTGAAGCATTATCCTCAGTTTTGCTGGGTAGGTTATTCTTGGTTTTAGTCCTAGCTCTTTAATGTCTGGAGTATCATATTTCAAGCCCTTCAAACTCTTAATGTAGAAGCTACTATGTCTTGTGTTATCCTGACTATGTTTCCATAAAACTTAAATTGTTTCTTCCTTACTGCTTGCAGTATTTTCTCCTTGATGTAAGAACTCTGGAATTTGGCTGTAATATTCCTAGGAGTTGTGGTTTTTTTTTTTTTTTGGAGGTGGGATGTCATTCAAGAGGCAATTGGTGAATTCTTTCAACTTCTATTTTGTCCTCTAGTTCTAGAATATTTCTCGAAAGATAGTGTCTAGGTCTTTTTTTTTTATGATGTCTTTTAGGTAGTCCAATAATTTTTAAGTTATCTCTCCTGGATCTATTTTTCCAAGTCAGTGGTTTTTCTAATGATATATTTCACATTGCATTACATTTTTTTATTTGTTTGGATCTGTTTTATAATATCTTTATTTCTCATAAAGTCATTAGCTTCCATTTGCTCTAATCAAATTTTGAATGAATTATTCTCTTAAGTTAGTTTTTGAAATTCCTTTTTGTTATGGAAATGTAAACTTTATGTTGTTGCCATCTTTCTAAGACTGTATTGTTTTAGATCTTCCCTGCACCTAGGTAAAGTGCACCTTTAGCCTGTGGTGGGTGGCTTGCTTTTCAGGAGATACTTTTTGATTGGGTGGTGGGTCAAGAGGGTTGTTACATTCTCTGACCCAGGAGAAGGCTCTATAATCCCTGATGTGAGGCTTTTCTTTGGGGCTCACTTTGAGAAGAGTTGTGTGAATTGACCAGATAATACTGTTGGCAGCCGTTGAGAGCCCCCCAGCTTTGAAAACCCAGATGTTGATGCTTCCCTCTCTGGTAACAGACTAGGTATGTATGTAGTGGTCAAGACAGTTGGAGGCCTATCTGTTGATATATTTTTCTGTTTTCTTTTTTTTTTTTAATTTTTTTTTCTTTAAACAAATACTTTATTAACTTCTGTTTTACATCATTCATTTCCGCCAGATTTTGAGTTACAATCATTTTCCCCCCATTATTCCCCTACCCAACCTCCCAGAATAGCAGTCCCACAAGATATCGCTTCCTCCAATCTGCTCTCTCCCATACCTTCTCCCATACCCCCATCGACTTTTCCATTAGAGGAAGATGAATCTTTGTGTCCCAATGCCTGCACATCTTATCTCCCAATTATAGGCAAAAGAGTATTAATAATAGTATTTATATATATATTTGAAACATTTAATGTTACGACCTCGAATTTCAGATCCATTTCCTTCCTCCCTTGTCACCCATTCCTTCTTGGGATATAAGTAATTCAGTATATGTTGTACATGTCTAGCTATGCAAAACATTATCATAGTAGATATATTGTTCAAGGCTGCTTATAATTCCCTCCCACTCATCCCACCCCCACCTGGTCCATTCCCTACATGATCCTGTCCCTCTTCTATAGTGGGTACTTCCAACCTCCCCTCACCCCAAGGATGCCCTCCCATCCATCATCTCTCCTCTCATCCCCCTTCCCCCTATCCTGCTGCAGGTTGAGATATCCCATTTAGTATGTTATTTTTCTGTTTTCTTGTAACTTCTGTCTGTACACTCTGAAGTTTGGGGTGCTGACTTTTTCCCCTGAACTAGGCAAATGATATATTTGATTGATTAAAGCAAGATTTTTAACACATTTTAAGTTGCTTTCCTTAGAAAAGCAAATCTAAGAACCCGTGTTGGCAGCCACCCTGGGGATGCTGGGGTGCTTGCTGCTGTACTTTTCCATCTGGGCAATTCTGCTTTTTAAGACTTTCTTCTCCTTTTTGGCTTTTTGGGCCTCTTTTGCCATTTGAGTTAGTCTATTTTTAAGGTGTTATTTTCTTCAGTGTATTTTTGGTTCTCCTTAAGCAGCTGTTGACTTGCTTTCTTGATTTTCTTGCTTCATTCTCATTTCTTCTCCCAATTTTTCCTCCACTTCTCTTACTTGATTTTCAAAATCCTTTTTGAGCTCCTCCATGGCCTGTAAGCAGTTCATATTTTACTTGGGAGCTTTTGCTGCAGGAGTTCTACCTTCATTGTCTTCCTCCTGTCCCATGCTTGGATCCTTTTTGTTTCCACAAAAGGAATCTATAGTAGGATTGCATTTCCTCTGCTTGCTCATGTTGCCGGTCAATTATTTGACTTTTGAGCTCTTTGCCATGGCAGAACTTTGCTTTCAGAATGGAGAGAACTTTTTTCCCAAACTGTTGGGGTTTTTGCAGCTGTTGGATCTATTAGGAGGGTCCCCTACCCACAGCCTTTACAAGCTCTGGCACAGTGGCCACAAACCATAGGACCACCACCCAAGAAAGCAAATTATATCTAAGCAAGTTAAAGCAAGAACAATTATCCTCTGAATGGTTGCTTGGTCCCCCTATGATCTGTAGGCCAGGAGCTCTGGAAGCAATCAGGTGGCAGTAGCTGCCACTGCCACAACTTTGCCACTTCTCTCCCCTGGGGCAGGGGCTACACTGTGCTCTTCTGACCCCCTCTTCCAACAGAGTTCCAGAATGACCTTTTACTTTAGTGTTTATGGGTTGAAGTCGGGAAACCACAAGAGCTGTTGATGATTCACTTTCCTGAGGTCTCAACACTGATTTCTTAAATTGATCTTCATGTGGCATAAACTTTTCCATCCTGGCAGCCTTTATCTGGGTACTCTTTAGGGAATTTTGTCTGTCCTAAAATGTGTTGTCTAGAACTGAAGTCAGTCTCCTAGATGAGGTCTGATGTTGGCAAATGATATCAGAACCATTTTCTAATTCTTGCTGCTATACATCTTGATTCAGGGTAATTGCATAAGCTTTTTAATGACCACATCACTGCTTTGACTCATACTGATTATTCAGTCTGGTGAAACATGAGATAACTCACAGAGGAAGATACTGTTACCTTGCAAGTTTCTTCCACCTTTTATTTATGAAATTGACTTTTTGAACCAAAGTAAGACTTCATATTCATCAGATATGCATATATTCATCCGTGTATACATATACATATGATATATATGTATGTATATGTGTATATATATGTATTGTGTGGAGAGAGGTAGAAAGAGAGGGAGAGAGAAGGGGAGAGAGAGAAAACACTTTGTTTTGTTATTTACATTTTTATTATAAAGGTCTTTAAAGACCTTTCTTCTTTATTAAAAGAAAAACAAAGTTTGGCTTAAAAAAATCTTTCAGAGAAGTTTAGCAAGAGCAAGTGGGTTTGTAAAATGCATGATTGAACATTCATGAGTAAATAGGAGCAGAATGTCACAAGTAGAATGCACCAGAAGCATGCTAAGTCACCCTTGATTAGATATTTTAGTCATGGGAAATCCAGTACAAAATAACCATTTTCTCACTTTTGTGGCATTCATTCTTAATTTAAAGAAACAGGAACAAAACTAAGGGAGATATTTCTACTTCTCGGCTATTGAGTAAATAAGTAGAGTGTTTGGGGTTTTTATGTCAAGCTTTGATAAATAGCATGGCTTCATCCTTCACTGGTAACTTCAAGACCCAAAGAGCTAGTTCCATTTGGGGAAAGCTGTAGATATTCTTCAATTTGAGAAATAGGCTAGAGATAGAGAATCACTAAGCTGCAATTTATGGCTAGGTATGAATTCAGGCAAAGGTTATCAATCTTCTTTTTGCTAGGCCAGCCATTGTTATATTTATAAAACAGAGAGGCATGATGGGGAAGGTGTAAGACATGTCTTTAAATACAATTTCCTGATTAAAGTTTTACTTAACTTATTTAGCACCTGAGTGAGGGAGCAGAAGCAAGGAAAATTTATTTCAGCTGTAAGTATGATGGAAAGTAAGAACTAAAATGAATTTATGACCTTAAATTAGATAATAGTTGAACTTTGTGTTCCAGAGAAGGAAATGACAAAGAGGAGCTTAAAGAGGAGTCAATGATTCTATTCTGGACATATATCTTCTAGGAACATCTTGGCTAGTTAGAAGTACTTATTGATAGACCTGACTGAGGAGAGCTATTGGAATCCTTTGAAGACATATTATTAATCACAGAAAAATACTATATTGATTGACCCTTTACTAGTTTTAGTTAATTTGTCTGCTCACATATTTGCATCTATGAAGATAAAAGACATCATAATATTTGAAACATTCAAATGTATATCTGCTTTAAATCTTTCTAAATGACAAACATAAATATTAATATGTGTCTCTAAAAGCAATAAGGAGTAACTGAAGTTATCTAGTAAGAGAGTGACTAGTTCAGGTATGCAAAGGAAAATTGATTTAGTAAAAGGAGGGAAAATCATGTAAGTGAATTGCATCCATTGATATAATTCTTCCTATAGTCCTCTAGATGCATCATATTCATTATTTTATAACAACATATTATGCCATTGCATTGATATACCATATCTTGTTTAACTATTCTCTAAATGATGGGCATAGACAGTTTCCAGATTTATTACTACTGGAAGTGTGTTATAAATATTGGATGTACATGTAATATATTTGTATTTACCTAGGACAAAGATATAGTTTCTAAATATTGGCTGATGACAAAGACTACTTTTCCCTGGATCCACAATAGACAAATTAGAGAATGGGAGCAACCCAAGTTCTTTGTTTCTAGATCCATCATTTTTTATACTATACCATAATACCTCTCAATGGAATCATCCATGTAACTAAAATATTAGGGTATAAGCAGAGGTTGATATAGCTAAATTAGGATGATGGAGAAGGTACTTTAGTGTGGAAAAGCCATCTTTTTCTTCTGAATTTCTATTTAGTTAACTTTTTTTGCCTTTTTGGATGGGGGGAAGATGGGGCAATTGGGTTTAAGTGACTTGCCCAAGGTCACACTGCTAAGGTTATGCTAATTGTCTGAGGCCGGATTTGAACTCAGGTATTCCTGTGTCCAGGGCTGGTGCTCTATTCACTGTGTCACCTAGCAGCCCCTTATTTCATTAACTTTTGATAATACTTATGCACTCATTGTAGGAGTATTCAGTGCTTACATTTATATATTATTTAAATTAAGTGTAAGTTTTATAGATTGTTTTTGAAAATCAATTTGTTTGTATTTTCAGTATAAAAGATATAACCAAAGTTAAACTTCTTCATGTTTTACATGAAGATAAATCTCATTGATTTCATTTTTCAAATTGTTTCTCATTTTGAAAGGTAACAGTCAAATATATATATTTTACTGATGCAGAGCATGCAGATTCCTTTCAAGTTAAATAATAACTGATGAGAATATGAGTGAAATACATCTTGCAATTGCAATTTGTTGAATGAGAAAGCTAATGAATACAGATTTTTTTCCTTCTGATATTATATATTATATTATATTCTTCTTCCTGTTAATTTCTATGAGAAGGTGAAGGACAATTGTCACTGGCAACCCCATTGCTGATCTAGAATATAAAGTTTAAAAATCTAATACTATATGATGATATATCTATTGGGCTTCTCTTCTAATAATACATATCCAAAGGGAAACTAAATATTTTGTTGATTTCTTATTCATGCATGTTCAATCAATCCTTTCTTTTCCATTTCCATTTGCAAAGTCATAATCCCAAATCAGGTAATTCTACCTGGAGTTTCCCAAGAGCCTCTTAACAGGCCTTTTTACACTAAGTTTCTGCTAATTCATCTCCACAAGATTTTGTCCACTGCTCACTCTTACTTTTATACTCCCCTTTATGTGGGGTATGCCTCCTCTCTCATTAGATTATAGATTCCTTGAGGCTAGAAGATGACTTTCAATATTTTATTTTTATCTGTCTCTTACCTTCCTTTGGGACATTGGCATAGTCATTGGGGGGGAAACTATTGACAGATTTTCTTTTCCCACTTTTTTTCTTTTCTTTTTTTTTCCATTCATTTATGACAGATTTTGAGTTAAAAAAATTTCTCCCCATTTTTTCCCTACACACATCCCAAAATAGTGATTCCACAGGATAACCCCTCCTCCAATCTGCTCTCTCCCATATCTTACCCCATGCCCCTTCGACATTTCCAGTAGGGCATGGTGGATCACTATGCCCCAGTGCCTGTATATCTCATTTCCCAATTACATGTAAAATGGTATTAATAATCATATATATATATATATATATATATGTGTGTGTGTGTGTGTGTGTGTGTGTGTGTGTGTATTTAAACATTTAGTTTTAAAACTTTGAATTCCAGATTCATTCACTTTCTCCCTTGTCACCCACCTTGCTGGGAACATAAGCAATTCAATATAGTTTGCATGTGTGTAGCTAATGCCAAACATTATCATAGTAGATATATTATAAAAGACTGATAATATTTCCCTCCCTCCTATCCCACCTCCCACGTGTTCTATTCTCTACTTTGGTCTCATCCTTTTTCAAAAGTGGATGCTTCAAAATTCCCTCCCCGCCATCTTGCCCTCCCTTCCATCATACTCCCTCTCATGCCCTTCCCCCCTACTCTCCTCTAGGGTGAGATACTCTATTTCACACGCATGTCATTCCTTTCTTGAGCCAAATTCAATGTGAATAAGGTTGATGCATTCCCTTTTGCCTTCCTGTACTTCCCCTCCATTGTATCCATTTTCCCTTGCCTCTTTTATATGAGATTGTCTACTTCATTTTGTCTCTCCCCATCTCCTCTCATTATATTCCTCTCTCACCTCTTAATATCACATTTAAGTATCATCCCTTCCTATTAAATTGGTCCTGTGCCCTCTATCCATGCATACCTTTCAACATATATACACACATTCACACACATATATATATACATATATATATATATTCATATTCATATGCCTTCCATTCCCTTCAACTATTTTCATAAAGAGAAAAGATTCTTCAGTTAGAATTATCATTTTTCCATATAGGAATGTAAATAGTTCAGCTTTTATAAGTTCCTTATGATTTCTTTCCCTGTTTACCTTCTCAAGCTTCTCTTGCTTCTTGTATCTGAATGTCAAATTTTCTATTTAACTCTGATTTTTTCACCAAGAATACTTGAAAGTCATCTATTCCACTGAAAGACAATATTTTCCCCTGAGACATGATACTAAGATTTGCTGGGTAGGTGATTCTTGGTTTTAATCCAAGCTCCTTTGCCCTCTGGAATATCATATTCCAGGCCCTTCAATCCCTCAGTGTTAAAGCTGCCATATCCTGTGTTATCCTGATTGTGTTTCCACAATACTGAAATTTCTTCTTCCTGGCTGCTTGTAATATTCTCTCCTTGATCTGGGAATTTCAGAATCTGACTATAATATTCCTAGGAGTTTTCTTTTTGGGATCATTGTCAGGAAGTGATCTGTGGATTCTTTTAACCTCTATTATGCCCTCTGATTCTAAAACATCAGGACAGTTTTCCTTGAGAATTTCTTGGAGGAAGATTTCTAGGTTCTTTCTTTGATCATGGCTTTCAGGTATTCCGATAATTTTTAAATCATCTCTCCCAGATCTATTGTTCAGGTGAGTGATTTTTCCCATGAGATATTTCACATCACCTGCTATATTTTAATTTGTTTGGATCTCTTTAACAGCATATTGATTTCTCATAAAGTCACTAGCTTCCATTTGCTCCAATCTAATTCTGAAGGAATGATTCTACTAATTTTTTGAGATTCTTTTTCCATCTGGCAAATTCGGCTTTTTAAGGCATTCTTCTCCTCATTGGCTTTTTGAGCCTCTTTTGCCATTTGAGTTAGTCTATTTTTTTTTTTTTTTTTTTTAGTATTTATATATATATTTGAAACATTTAATGTTACGACCTTGAATTTCAGATCCATTTCCTTCCTCCCTTGCCACCCATTCCTTCTTGGGATATAAGTAATTCAGTATATGTTGTACATGTCTAGCTATGCAAAACATTATCATAGTAGATATATTGTACAAGGCTGCTTATAATTCCCTCCCACTCATCCCACCCCCCACCTGGTCCATTCCCTACATGATCCTGTCCCTCTTCTATAGTGGGTACTTCCAACCTCCCCTCACCCCAAGGATGCCCTCCCATCCATCATCTCTCCTCTCATCCCCCTTCCCCCTATCCTGCTGCAGGTTGAGATATCCCATTTAGTATGTATGTCATTTTCTACCTGAACCAAATTCAATGTGAATGTGGTTTTGCCTTTTTAGCCTTCCTTATTCTCCCCCTCCTTTGCACCCACTTCCCCTGCATGAGATAGTTTACCCTACCATGTCTCTCCCCATCTCCTCTTGCCACTTTCCTCTCTCACCTCATAATTTCATCCCTTGAGTACTCTCCCTTCCCAACAATATCAACCTATGCCCTCTATCCATATATAACTGTAACCATATACACACACATTCACATATGTATTCGTATGACCACACCCCCTTCTTCCATTATTTTCATAGTGGGAAAGATATCATCAGTCACAGATATTGCTTTTCCATATAGGAATGTAAATAGTTCAACTTTGATAAGTTCCTTTTGATTTCTTTTCCCTGATTACCTTCTCAGGCATCTCTTCCTTCTTGTGTCTGGATGTCAAATTTTCTTTTCAACTCTGGTTTTTTCCTCAAGAATGCTTGAAAGTCCTCTATTCCACTGAATGACCATATTTTCCCCTGAAACAAAATACTCAGTTTTGCTGGGTAGGTGACCCTTGGGTTCATTCCCAGTTCTTTTGCCCTCTGGAATATCATATTCCATGCCCTTCGATCCCTCAGTGTAGAAGCTGCCAGGTCCTGGGCTATTCTGATTGTGTTTCCACAATATTGAAATTGTTTCTTCCTGGCTGCTTGTAGTATTTTCTCTTTGATCTGGGGATTCTGGAACCTGGCTATAATATTCCTGGGAGTTTTCTTTTTGGGATCTTTTTCAGGAGGTGATCTGTGGATTCTTTCAACCTCTATTTTGCCCTCTGGATCTAAAACATCAGGGCAGTTTTCCTTGAGAATTTCTTGAAGGGTGATTTCTAGGTTCTTTCTTTGATCATGGCTTTCAGGTAGTCCAATAATTTTTAAATTGTCTCTCCTGGATCTATTTTCCAGGTCAGTGGTTTTTCCCATGAGATATTTCACATTGCCTTCTAATCTTTCATTTGTTTGGATCTGCTTAACAGCATCTTGATTTCTCATAAAGTCATTAGCTTCCATTTGCTCCAGTCTAACTCTGAAGGAATGAATCTCCTCAGTGAACTTTTGAGATTCTTTTTCCATCTGGCAAATTCGACTTTTTAAGGCATTCTTCTCCTCATTGCCCTTTTGGGCCTCCTTTGCCATTTGAGTTAGTCTATTTTTTAGGGTGTTGTTTTCCTCAGTCAGGCTGTTGACCCTCATTTCATACTTTTCCTGCATCCTTCTCATTTCTCTTTCTAATTTTTCCTCCACTTCTCTTATTTGATTTTAAAGTCCTTCTTAAGGTCCTCTATGGCCTGCAACCCGCTCATGTTTTCCCCTGGGGCTTTTGGAGCAGGACTTCTGACCTCACAGTCCTTTTCCCGCTCTATGCCCCCAAAATAGGAGTCTAGGGTTGCATTTTTCTGTTTCCTTTGCCTTGGCATGTTGCCACTTAATTGCTTGACTTTTGGGCTTATTGCCACACTATGGCTTTAAGGCCAGATAGAGGAATTTTCATCCCGAACGTGTGGGGGGCAACTTCCGTTTCTGGCAAGCTGTAAACCCACCCACAACTTCCACCCTAGATCACAATCCAGATCCAGGGAGGTTAAAGCAAGAGCGATTACCCCCCAAGACTGATCGCTGGATCTCCCCACGATTTGTAGGCTGGGAGCCGGAAATGCCTATGAAAACTACACAATGGCGTGTCTCCTCAGCGGCTTCTAGCCCCCAGGGGAGGGAGCTGACGCATTCCCCAAATACAGGTCCCAAAGTCCATAGGACACTAACCTCTTACTTTGTCCTAGGCAAGTCTATGTTGATAATTCTGGCGTCTCCACAGTTCCTGGTGTTCTGGGGTTCCTCCAGCCGGCTGCTGGCCCTGCCGCCCTGGGGCTAAAACCTCGGCTCACGTGGACCTGGGCTCGGCTCGGCTCCTGCGCTCTGCGCGCTGCCAGCTCCCAGACCACTGCGCTGGTCCTTCCTGCAGGGCTGCTGGGCTGTCCTCAGCGGGAGGTTAGCTTCTCTGTGTCGTTCTGTGGGTGCTGGGGCTCCAGAAGATTTTCAGAGTCCTTTTTTACATCGTTTGTGGAGAATCTGGGGGCAGAGAGGCCTGAGTTAGTCTATTTTTAAAGTGTTATTTTCCTGTCAGGCTGTTGACTCTCATTTCATAGTTTTCTTGAATCATTCTCTTTTCTCTTCCCAATTTTCCTCCACTTCTCTCATTTGGTTTACATAATTCTTTTCAAGGTCCTCTGTGTCCTGTAACCAGCTCATATTTTTCTTGGAAGCTTTTGTGGAGGACTTGTGACCCCACTCTCCTCCTCCTGTTCCATGCTTTGATTCTTTTTGTCCCCAAAACAGGCTTCTAATGTTAGGTTCTTCGGTTTGTTTTGTTTCCTTCACTTAGTCATGATAACACTCAATTACTTGGCTTTTGGGCTTTTTGCCACAGTAAGACTTTCCCACCAGACAGGGGAGCTTCCGTCCCAAACACGGGGGGGTTTTCTCAGCTGCTGGAGGTATTAGTTGGGTGCCCTCTCTGAAGCCTCCACACCTTCTGACAAACTGGTAACATACCTGAAGACCTCCACCCTAGACTGCAGGCCAGATCCAAGAAGGTTAAAGCAAGAGCGATAACGCCCAGACTGGTCGTTGGTACCCCTACTGTCTACAGACCAGGAGCTGGATCTTCAGCATTTTCTCTCCCGGGGGGAAGAGGCCAATGCACTCCCCACTACTGGGTCCCAAAGTCCATATTGCACTGGCCTCTCACTTTGTGCTTAACATCTATGTGTTGATAATTCTGGAAATGTCCACAGCTGCTGGCGTTCTGTATTTCCTCCAACCAGCTGCTGGTCAGGCCTGCCCTGGAGCTAAAACCTCTGGCTCACACAGAGCCTGGGTTGGCTCTCAGAGTGCTGGGCTGGCTGATTCCTGCCAGGCTGCTGGGCTGTCCTCAGCGGGATATTAGCTTCTTTGGTCCTTTTGTGGGTTCTGTAGCTCCACAGTTTGTTCAGAGACCCCTTTTCCATAAATTGGGGAAGGTGGGAACTTGAGCTGCACAGAAGTCCTGTTTCTACTCCACCCCCCCACTTTCCCCCCACAGTTTATGTAATATGAAGTAGTACAAATTAGAATGGTATTTTTCGTTGGTGCATAGAACAATTTTACTGATGATACTTGCATCTTTTAATGTGTTGTAGAAAATGTAATGGAAAAAAATGTGACCAAATAATGAAGTTAAAATGACTCATTTTAATTGGGTTTAGCTTGTTACATATCATGTACTAAATGTGCAAACAAAAACAGTAGGAGCTTAATGAGGCAACTAAATCTTTATTGTAAATTGATAGGAAAACCAAATGTAGAAGGCTAGCAAATACAATAAAATAGTTAAAGAGAAAAAAATAATTTTACATAGGATAAAATGAATCCTACTAAATGAAAATATTTATTTTAGAAAGAAAAAGTAATCATTGTTGATGAGCACATGGAGTTATTTTCCCTGATAAAGCACATTATAAAACTTTTCATATCTCAGTTTTTATCATTCTAAATTAAACACAACTTTATAAGCTTTAATAGTACTGGTGAAAATACTTTTAATTGGCAAACTCTTAATATTATTGTATTTTGATCATCACTGTAAATGAGCATGATATATTGTCCTGTAAAAGCTTCCTGTGAAAGTAGCATAACTGTTTCAAATATGACATTATTCACAGGAACACTTGTAATGAATCTGGTAGCAGCACAATGGGAAAAAAAAGAGCAGAGGAGGAAAATTAAATTCATATTGAAGCTTTTATAAGCAACATATTTTTAAAAGATGATTGGAGTTCTCACACTGAAGGACAATTTCATAAGATATTTTGCACTGTGAAAGCTCAATAATAAAGACAAAGTAATAAAATAAATCTGAAGAACTTGTCATTGTCTTTGAAAAAGACTGCAAAATGGTGTAATTGATGGAATATTATTTTCCTTGTTTGGGGTGGGTTATTATTTCATAGGCATTAGAGTAAGTAAAATATTTTGTATTTTCTCGAGTAGATGAACCATTGCATGCTTTCCTATTTCTTAAACTTTCAATTATAGTAAGTTAACATGCAACATTACCCTAGATAGACATAAATCTGCTTAGTTAGAACATATTTTAAAATAATTTATAATCAAATACTTTTTTTATAAAGTTTATATATTTTCTTTTTTCTTTTTTTCTTTTTTTCATTCATTTCCATAAGATTTTAAGTTACAGATTTTCTCACTATTTTTCCCCTACCCACCACCCCAAAACAGCTATCACACTGAATGATTACCTCCCCAAATCTGCTCTTTCCCATATTGTCCCCCATTCGCCTCTGACTTTCCAGTAGGGCAAGGTGGAACTTTATGCTGCAGAACCTGTATATCTTATTTCCCATTTACATATAAAATATGAATAATAATATACTTATTAAACATTTGATTTTAAAACTTTGACTTCCAGATTCTTTCCCTTCCTCCCTCATCACCCATGCTTACTGGGAAGATAAGCAATTCAATATAGGTTGTACATGAGTAGCTTTGAAAAAAAATTCCATAGTAGAGATATTTTAGATGACTGACTATATTTTCCTCAATCGTATCTGACCCCCCTATTTTTCTATTCTCTACTTTGATCTTCTCCCTTTTCAAAAGTGGGCGCTTTCAACTTCCCTCTCCCCCAGCCTACCTTCCCTTCCAACATCCCACCTCTCATCCTCTTCCCCTCTACTCTCCTGTAGGGTGAGATACCCTACTTAGTGAGCATATCATTCCTTCCCTAAGGCAAATTCAATGAGAATAAGGTTGACTCATTCCCTTTTGCCTTCCTGTTCTTCCCCTCCATTGTAACAGTGTTCCCTTGCCTTTCTATATGAGCTAATTTACTCCATTCTGTTTCTCCTCATCTTCTCACATTATATTCCGCTCTCACCTGTTAATATAACTTTTTAAGTATCATCCATTCCTATTCAATTGGTCCTGTGCTCTCTCTTTATGTATACATGTACACATATATACACACACTCACATATGTATTCATACACCCATATACACTCCTATATAGACATATATGCATATGTGTGTGTGTGTGTGTGTATAAACACACACAAAACATTTCTATTCCCTTCAACTGTTCTCATACTGAAAGTTTCATAAGTTATAATTATCACTTTTCCATGAAGGAAGGTAAATAGTTTGATAAGGAACTTTGATAAGTTCCTTATGATTTCTTTTCCCTGTTTACCTTCACATGCTTCTTTTTCTTCTTGTATCTCATTGTCAAATTCCTACAATTCTATTTCATTTAATTTTTGTTTTAGATTATGTATGAATTTGTGACTCAGTTTTCCCCAAGGATATTCTACTTGTTTCATTAAATTATCCTTATTCTAGGCCAGTAGATGTGGAAGTGGAAGGGACCTTTGGATGCATTTAGTTAGTCCAAATCCCTTAGTTAGTAAAGAAAAATGTGGCCCAAAGAGGTTAATTGATTTCACCAAAGTCACACAGGTAGTATTAGCAAGTCTAGCATTCAAACACAGGTGCACTGACTCCCAATACATTGCTCTTTCCACTACAACATGCTGCCCCATCACTGGAATCTTTCTTTCACTACTCCTCTCAAAACCTGAGACATTGATTTATTTCTTATCCATCCATTTCTCTTCAAACAACAACCACCCTATTCCATTACCTCATTTTTTACATGTGGATTATTTCAATTGGTTTCATTGCAGCTGATATTTTCCCATCTAATCCATCTTTTACAAATGTATCAAAATATTTCTGAAATCCAAGTATCACTATGCTACCTTGTGCCTCTCAATTGTTTTAAGATTAAACTACAAGAGAAATCCTTAAAAACACATTTCTTAGTTCACCAACTTGTTAATACCCTAATTTAATACTATATTTTACATATAGAATAAAAAAACAGTATGGGAAAAGATTTTTCCTTTTTAAAAATAATTATTTAGCATTTTGTTTCCTCAGTTACATTTAAAAATACTTTTTAACATTCATTTTTAAAACTGACTTCCACTCAGTGGCGGCTAGATGGCGCAGTGAGTAGAGTGCCCACCCTGGAGTCAGAAGAACCCGAGTTCGGATCTAGCCTCAGACACTTAACACACAGGAACAAAAACCTAACCGTATAGTTTTGGCCAAATTACTTAACCCCAGTTGCCCTCCAAAAAGCAAAAAAACAAACAAACAACAACAACAACAACAACAAAAAAAAAACCCGAGTTCCAAATTCTCTTCCTTCCTCTCAATTCCCCTTCTTTGAAAAGGCAAGCAATTTGATACAAATTATACATATTTCCATATTACTCATGTTGTGAAATAAAACATAGTAAAAAAACCTCAAGAAAAATAAAGAACGCAAACAATATGCTGCAATATTTATTCTGACACCATCAATTCTTTCTTTGGTGATGAATAGCATTTTTCATTTTAATATCTTCCAGAGTTGTCTTGGATTATTATACTCTGCAGATGAATTTTCTTTTGAATTTTTCCAGCTCAATTAAATAATTTTGGTAGTTTGATTCATATGACACTAAATATGTAAATTAACTTAGGTAAAATTGTGATTTTTATTATATTGGCTTGGTATACTAATGAGCAATTAATATTTTTTCCAGTTGTTTGGATATTACTTTAATTGTTTGAAAAGAATTTTGCAATTATCATCATATAGTTCCTGGCATTTGTCTTGGCAGGTACACACTGTAGTATTTTATACTGTCTACAGTTATTTTAAAATGAATTTTTCTTTCTATATCTTGCTGCTGGACTTTTTGGTAATATATAGAAATGCTGATGAATTATGTGGGTTTATGCTGTATTCTGCACTTTTTCTAAAACTGTTAATGATATTGACTAGTGAAATGAACAGAACCAGGAAAACATAGTATAGAGCAACAGAAATACAGTACAACAATAAAATTTGAATGACTCAGCTATTCTCAGCAATACAATGATCTATGACAAATGCAAAGGACTAATGATGAAAAATGCTATTGACCTCTAGAGGAAGAACTGATGGAGTTTGAATGCAGATTGAAGCATACTACTTCTCACTTTCTGCATTTGTTGTTGGGTTATTTTTTCCATTGGATCTATTTTCTTTTATAACATGACTAATCTGATAATGTTTTGCTGTATAAACTATATCAAATTGCCTTGCACCTCTGGGTTGGGGGTGATTAGGAAGGACAGAGGAAATTTAGAACTCAAAATTAAAAAAAAAAATGAATGTCAAATTAACTTTCTATTTAAGTGGGGAATTTTTTTTTTAATTGCTATCTATATCTGACCATTTCCTCTATTCCCAAATAGTCTCTCCATGGTAACAAAAAAGTATAGTCATGCAAAAGAAACTGACACATTGGCCACATGTGAGAATGTGTTTATCATTCTGTACCTCTAATCTATCACCTCTTTTCATAGAGGGAAATTGCCTTCATCATGAGTCTAACAAAATCATAATAAGTCAATTGCATCGAGCAGTATTTCAAAGACATTTTACATTACACCATTCTATTGTTGCATACGTTATTCTATTGCTTTGTTCATAGACTCTCAGGTTCTGCCTAATTTATTTGGGTTCCAGTAGTTGGGAGTGTGTTAGCTTTTGCCCCTGGGCAAGAATCCACTGAGGGCTGCAGCCCAGCTGCCACCATGGGGCTGCTTCAGCTCCTGGCCTGAAGACTGTAGGGGGAATATGCCACCAGTCTGAGGGGTAATGACTCTTGTTTTAACCTTCTTGGATCTGGATTGCTGTCTAGGGTGGAAGTCCTGGTGTTTGAGACCAGCTTGCCAGAGTGTGTGGATTCTTCAGAGAGGGCACCCAACTAATACTGTCAGCAGCAGAGAAAAGTCCAGTGTTTATAATAGAAACTCCCCTGTCTGGTGGCAGAGTCGTACTGTGGCAAAGGGCCAAGAAGTCAATTAATTGAGTGGCAACATGACCAAGCAAAGTAAGAAAAAGAAATTTAAGAATCCAGCATTAGACTCCTATTTTGGGGACAAAAGGGATCAAAGTGTGAAAGAGGAGGAAGGCAGTGAGGTCAGAATTCCTGCACCAAAAGCTTCAAAGGAAAATACAAGCTGCTTACAGGCCATAGAGGACCTCAAGAAGCAGAAAAGAGGGGTGGCTAGGTGGCACAGTGAGTAGAGCGTTGGCCCTGGAGTCAGAAGGACCTGAGTTCCGATCCGACCTTAGACACATAACGCACACACAAACAAAACCTAGCCGTGTGACCTTGGGCAAGTTACTTAACCCCAATTGCCCTCCAAAAAAAGAAAAAAAGAATTGCTCTAATTGAGGCGGCTAGGTGGCACAGTGAATAAGAGTGCTGGCCTCAGAGTTGGGATGACCCGAGATCGAATCCAGCCTCAGAAAATGAGCACCCACACACAAATAATGACTAGCCGTGTAACCTTGAGCAAGTTACTTAACCCCAATTGCTTTAAAAAAAAAGAAGCAGAAAAGAGGAGGAAAATTGGGAAGACAAATGAGAACAATGAAAGAAAATTATGAAATGAGTGTCAACAGCTTGACTGAGGAAAATAACACCTTAAAAATAGATTAATTCAAACTGTGAAAGAGGCTCAAAAAGGCAAGGAGGAGAAGAATGCCTTAAAAAGCCGAATTTGCCAGAGGGAAAAAGAATATCAAAAGATCACTGAGGAGAATCATTCCTTCAGAATTAGCTTGGAGCAAACAGGAGCTAATGACTTTATGAGAAATCAAGATGCTGTTAAACAGATCCAAACAAATGAAATAATAGAATGCAATGAGAAATATCTTATGGGAAAAAAAAAAAACACTGACCTGGAAAATAGATCCAGGAGAGATAATTTAAAAATTATTGGACTACCTGAAAGCCATTATCAAAGAAAGAACCTAGCAATCTTCCTCCAAGAAATTCTCAAAGAAAAGTTCCCTGATCTTTTAGAACCAGAGGGCAAAATAGAGGTTGAAAGAATCTACAGATCACCTCTTGACAAAGATCCCAAAAAGAAAACTCCTAGGAATATTATAGTCAGGTTCCAGAATTCCCAGATCAAGGAGAGAATATTACAAGCAGGCAGGAAGAAACAATTTGAATATTGTGGAAACACTATCAGGATAACACAGGATCTGGAAGCTTCTATACTTATGGATAGAAAGGGCTGGAATATGATACTTTGGAGGTCAAGGTAGCTGGGATTAAAATAAAGAATTACCTACCCAACAAAACTGAGTATCATGTTTCAGGGGAAAATATAGTCATTCAGTGGAAGAGATGGCTTTCAAGTATTCTTGATAAAAAAATCAGAGTTGAATAGAAAATCTTTCATTCAGATACAAGAAGTAAGAGAAGCATGAGAATGTAAATAGGGAAAAGAAATAATAAGGAACTTATCAAAGGTGAACTATTTACATTCCTACATGGAAAAATGATAATTATTACTGATGAAACTTTTCTCAGTAAGGAAATAGTTGATATATATCAAAGGGTATATGGGCGTATGAATACATATGTGAATGTGTGTATATATTTGCAGGTATACATAGATCGAGACCATAGGATTAATTTTTAAAATTGTTATTAGTTTAGTTTCCATTAACAAGATTCAATTCCATAGTTCCTTAATTTTCAAATTTTCTTTTTTTTTTAAAACATCTGAATAACATCTTTTATTGTGCACCTTTGTTCTTTATGCTTTTTCTTTTTTTTTTAAACAAATGATTTATTAACTTCTGTTTTACATCATTTCCGCCAGATTTTGAGTTACAATCATTTTCCCCCCATTATTCCCCTACCCAGCCTCCCAGAACAGTAATCCCACAAGATATCACTTCCTCCAATCTGCTCTCTCCCATACCTTCTCCCATACCCCCATCAAATTTTCCATTAGAGGAAGGTGAGTCTTTGCATCCCAATGCCTGCACATCTTATCTCCCTATGACAAGCAAAAGAGTATTAATAATAGTATTTATATATATTTGAAACATTTAATGTTACGACCTCAAATTTCAGATCCATTTCCTTCCTCCCTTGTCACCCATTCCCTCTGGGGAGATAAGTAATTCAGTATATGTTGTATATGTCTAGCTATGCAAAACATTATCATAGTAGATATATTGTACAAGGCTGCTTATAATTCCCTCCCACTCATCCCACCCCCCACCTGGTACATTCCCTACATGATCCTGTCCCTCTTCTATAGTGGGTACTTCCAACCTCCCCTCACCCCAAGGATGCCCTCCCATCCATCATCCCTCCTCTCATCCCCCTTCCCCCTATCCAGCTGCAGGTTGAGATATCCCATTTACTATGTATGTAATTTTCTCCCTGAACCAAATTCATTTTGAATGTGGTTTTGACTTTTTAGCCTTCCTTATTCTCCCCGTCTTTTGCAACCACTTCCCCTTGCTTCTTCTGCATGGGATAGTTTACACTACCCTGTCTCTCCCCATCTCCTCTTGCCACTTTCCTCTCTCACCTCATAATTTCATCCCTTGAGTATTCTCCCTTCCCAACAAATTCAACTTATGCCCTCTACCCATATATAACTGTAACCATATACACACATATTCACATATGTATTCATATGACCACACCCCCTTCTTCCATTATTTTCATAGTGAGAAAGATATATAAGTCACAGTTATTGCTTTTCCATATAGGAATGTAAATGGTTCAACTTTGATAAGTTCCTTTTGATTTCTTTTCCCTGATTACCTTCTCAGGCATCTCTTCCTTCTTGGGTCTGGGTGTCAAATTTTCTATTCAATTCTGGTTTTTTCCTCAAGAATGCTTGAAAGTCCTCTATTCCACAGAATGACCATATTTTTCCCTGAAACAAAATACTCAGTTTTGCTGGGTATGTGACCCGTGGGTTCATTCCCACTTCTTTTGCCCTCTGGAATATCATATTCCATGCCCTTCGATCCCTCAGTGTAGAAGCCGCCAGGTCCTGGCCTATTCGGATTGTGTTTCCACAACATTGAAATTGTTTCTTCCTGGCCGCTTGAAGTATTTTCTCCTTGATCTGGGGATTCTGGAACCTGGCTATAATATTCCTGGGAGTTTTCTTTTTGGGGTCTTTTTCAGGAGGTGAACTGTGTATTCTTTCAACCTCTATTTCGCCCTCTGGGTCTAAAACTTCAGGGCAATTTTCCTTGAGAATTTCTTTAAGGATGATTTCTAGGTTCTTTCTTTGATCATGGCTTTCAGGTAGTCCAAAAATTTTTAAATTTTCTGTTCTGGATTTATTTTCCAGGTCAGTGGTTTTTCCCATGAGATATTTCACATTGCCTTCTAATCTTTCGTTTGTTTGGATCTGCTTAACAGCATCTTGATTTCTCATAAAGTCATTAGCTTCCATTTGCTCCATTCTAACTCTGAAGGAATGAATCTCCTCAGTGAACTTTTGAGATTCTTTTTCCATCTGGCAAATTCGACTTTTGAAGACATTATTCTCCTCATCGCCCTTTTGGGCCTCCTTTGCCATTTGAGTTAGTCTATTTTTTAAGGTGTTGTTTTCCTCAGTCAGGCTGTTGACCCTCATTTCATACTTTTCCTGCATCCTTCTCATTTCTCTTTCCAATCTTTCCTCTACTTCTCTTATTTGATTTTTACAGTCCTTCTTAAGGTCCTCTATGGCCTGCAACCCTCTCATGTTTTTCTCCTGGGGCTTTTGGAGCAGGACTTCTGACCTCACCGTCCTTTTCCCGCTCTATGCCCCCAAAATACGAGTCTAGGGTTGCATTTTTCTGTTTCCTTTGCCTTGGCATGTTGCCACTTAAGTACTTGACTTTTGGGCTTGTTGCCACACTATGGCTTTAAGGCCAGATAGACGAATTTTCATCCTGAACGTGTGGGGGGCAACTTCCGTTTCTGGCAAGCTGTAAACCCACCCAGGACTTCCACCCTAGATCACAATCCAGATCCAGGGAGGTTAAAGCAAGAGCGATTACCCCCCAAGCCTTATCGCTGGATCTCCCTACAGGTCACAGGCCAGGAGCTGGAGCTGCCTCTGAAAACTACAGAATGGTGTGTCTCCTCAGAGGCTTCTAGCCCCCAGGGGAGGGAGCCGACTCATTCCCCAAATACTGGTTCCAAAGTCCATAGGACACTAACCTCTCACTTTGTCGTAGGCATGTCTATGTTGATAATTCTGGAGTCACCACAGCTGCTGGTGTTCTGGGGTCTCTCCAGCTGGCTGCTGGCCCTGCCACCCTTGGACTAAAACTTTGGCTCACGCGGACCTGGGCTCTGCTTGGCTCTGCTCCCTGCGCTCTGCTCACTGAGCGATGCGGGCTCCCAGACTGCTGGGCTGGTCCTTCCTGCAGGGCTGCTGGGCTGTCCTCAGCGGGACATTAGCTTCTCTGTGTTATTCTGTGGGTTCTGGGGCTCCAGAAGTTGTTCAGAGTCCCCTTTTACATAGTTTCGGGTAATCTGGGGGCAGAGTGGCTTGGATGAGCTGTTTCTACTCCACCATCATGCCCTTTTTCTTAACAGAGTAAATTGAATGTATATCAATCCATTTTTAGCTAATGTATTTTTCTCTGACATTGATTATTTTCTGCAGGGTGTTATTTTATACTTTCCCCCATATTTAGTACTATTAGTTCTTCAATGCTTCTATTTTTGATAGATTGAAGATTTATCTGATTTATTAATTGTGTGAGTAAATTTTATTTCCATCGCTCAACTCAATAGCAACAGCACCTCAAATCAAGTCAAAGTATGATACAAAGTTGATTTTCTTACAATTACTTGAAAGTAATATAGGTTATCCCCTCTACTTAGTGAAAATCATTTAGACATATTAGTTAATTAATATGTTAAAGATTTCATAATGCTAAGCCATATGATAAAAGTCAGAAAGCTAAGTTTCAAGTTGGGTGCTTACCAGGATTTCTTAAGGATTTATATTCCATGATTATTACTTAAAATATAAAATCCTTATCTCAAGTATTTGATATAACCTCTATACATAAATATATAACATACATTTTTAACATTCCTAATGTAATTTTCACTATACCTTGAAAAAACATTTATATAAGTACCATAAAAACTTAAAACAGAAAGCATCCCTTCATTCTGATTTTCCATTGATATATCCCTCCTATTTTAAGCTTTTAAAATAATTACAAAAGAAAAAGTTTATAGTATTAGAATATATCTTGACAGTTGTAAGCAGTGAGAAAGTTAATTTTTATCATCTATTTTTTCTTATCCAATGCTTCATTAAATTGAGTTTATATCATTGATTTCTGCAAGACTCTGAGTTACAAATATTCTCTTTGTTTTTCCCCTATCTAGCACCCCAAAATAGTGATCCTATTAGATATCCCCTCCTCCAATCTGCTCTTTCCCATATATATACTGGGAAGATAAGCAATTCAGTATAATTTGTACATGTGTAGCTATGAAAAACATTTCCGTAGTGCATATATTGTAAAATATTGACTATATTTCCCTCCATCCTATGCCACCTGCCAATTGTTCTATTTTCTACTTTGATCCTGCCCCTTTTCAAAAGTGGGTGCTTCCAACTTCCCTGCCCTCCCAGTCTGCTGTCCTTTCCATTAACCCCCACTCTTGTCTCCTTACCCCCTACTCTCATGTAGCATTCGATACCCTACTTAGTGAGTATGTCATTCCCTCCCTAAGCCAAATTCAATGAGAATAAGGTTGACCCACTCCCTTTTGCCTTCCTGTCCTTCCCCTCCATTGTAACCATTTTCCCCTGCGTCTTCTACATGAGACAGTTTACTCCATTCTGTCTCTCCCCATATCCTTTCATTACGTTGCTCTCTAACATCTTAATTTCACTTTTTATGTATTATCCCTTCCTATTCAATTGGTCCTGTGCCCTCTATCTATGTATAACTGTACACACACACACACACACACACACATATATATATATATATATATATATATATATATATATATATACATATATGTATTCATAAGACCATACACCATGCTATATAGGGATATGTATGCATCTATGTATGTATATGTGTGCATACATATTTCTATTCCCTTCAACTTTTCTCATACTTAGAAAAGTTTCATAAGTTACAATTATCATTTTTCATGTAGGAATGTAAATAGTTCAACTTTGATAAGTTCCTTATGATTTCTTTTCCCTGTGAAACTTCTCATGCTTCTCTTGCTTCTTGTATCTGAACATCAAATTTTCTGTTCAACTCTGTTTTTTCATCAAGAATGCTTGAAAGTCCTCTATTCCATTGAATAACACTCGTTTTCCCATGAAATATGATGCTCAGTTTTACTGGGTAGGTGATTCTTGGTTTTATTTCCAGCTTCTTTGGCCTCTGGAATATCATATTCCAAGCCCTTTTATCCCTCACTGTAGAAGCTGCCAATTCCTATATTATCCTGATTGTGTTTAAACAATATTCAAATTGTTTCTCCCTTGCTGCTTCTAATATTTTCTCCTTGATGTGGGAATTCTGGAACCTTGCTATAATATTCCTAGGAGGTTTCTTTTTGGGATCTTTTTCAGGAGGTGATCGTTGGATTCTTTCAACCTCTATTTTGCCCTCCAGTTCTAAAACTTCAGGGCAATTTTCCTTCAGAATTTCTTGAAGGATGATTTCTAGGTTCTTTTTTTTTTTTTGATCACAGCTTTCATGTAGTCCAATAATTTTTTAATTATCTCTCCTGGATCTATTTTCCAGGTCAGTTGTTTTTCCCATGAGATATTTCACATTGCCTTTTATTTTTTCATTTGTTTGTATCTCTCTAATAGTATCTTGATTTCTCATAAAACCACTAGCTTCCATTTGCTCCAATATAAATCTGAAGGAATGATTCTCCTCAGTGAGCTTTTGAGTTTCTTCTTCCATTTGGCAAATTTGGCTTTTTAAGGCATTCTTCTCCTCTTTGGCTTTTTGAGCCTCTTTTGCCATTTGAGTTAGTCTATTTTTAAGGTGGTATTTTCTTCAGTCAGGCTGTTGACTCTCATTTCATAGTTTTCTTGCATCATTCTCATTTCTCTTCCAAATTTTTCCTCCACTTCTCTCATTTGGTTTACAAAATTCTTTTTAAGGTCCCCCATGGCCTGTAACCAGCTCATATTTTTCTTGGAAGCTTTTGGTGCAAGAGTTCTGACATTGCTGTCTTCCTCCTGTTCCATGCTTTCATCCTTTTTGTCCCCAAAATAGGAGTGTAAAGTTGGGTTGCTTTGTTTTCTTTGTTTCCTTTACTTGCTCATGTTGCCACTCAATTACTCGACTTTTGAGCTTTTTGCCATAGAAGGACTCTGCTATGAGACAGGGGAGCTTTGTCCTAATTGCTGGGGTTTTCACAGCTGCTGGAGTTTTTAGTTGGGTGCCCTCATTGAGCCTCCACATGCTCTGGCACACTGGTCACACACCACAGGACCTCCACCCTAGATTGAAATCCATATCAAAGTAGGTAAAAACAAGAGAAGTTGCTTGGTCCCCCTACAACCTTCAAGCCAGGAGCTGAAGCTGCCATGTGGCAGTGGCTGCATGACTGCATTGCCTCAGTGGCTTCTCCCTCCAGAGGATAAAGGCTGGCTTGAACTCCCAAACTACTGCATCCCAAAGTCCACACTGAACTGACTTCTCACTTTGTCCTTAGCATCTATTTGTTTAGAATTCTGGAAACCACCACAGCTGCTGGTGATCTGAAGTCCCTCCAGCTGGTGGCACCTCAGGCCACCCTACAGCTGAAACCTTGGTGTTGTGTGGGGCTGGGCTTGGCTCCCAGAGCACTGTTCTGGCTCCTTCCTGCTGGCCTGCTGGACTGTCTTTTGTGGAAGGTTATCTTCTCTCTGTCATTATGTGGGTTCTGTGGCTACAAAGTTTGTCTAGAGTTATTTTTACATGAATTGGAGGAGGTGGAAGCTGGAGCCACATGGATGTCCTGTTTCTTTTCCTCCATCTTGACTCTGCCCCCTATAATCTATTTTTAATTATATGTGAAAAAGTATTTGAAATTTATTTAAAAACTCTCTCCCCACCTCCATTATCTCCCTCCTAATTAAAAAGGAAACAATTTGATGTAGGTTATACACATGCAGTCATGTAAAACATTTCCATATTAGTCATGTTGTGAAAGAAAACACAATCCCCTGAAAAAACAAACAACCAAAAACAAAAATGCAAGAATAATAAAGTTTAAAAGAAAGTATGCTTCAATCTGCATTGGAACTCCATCAGGTCTTTTTTGAGATGGGTAGCACTTTTCATTAGAATTTTCAGACTTGTTCTGGATCATTGCATTGCTGAGAATAGGTAGGACAGTCATACTTGATCATCATACAATATTGCTATTACTGCATATAATGTTTTCATGGTTCTGCTTATTTCCCTGTGAATTACTTCATACAAGTCTTTTCAGGTTTTTCTGAGGGCATTGTGCTCATTACTTCTAATGGCACAATTCTGTTCTGTCATAATCATATACCATGACTTGCTTACCATTCCCCAATCGATGGGCATTCCTTCCATTTCCAATTATTTGCCACCAGAAAAAAGCTGCTATAAGTATTTTTGTACAAACAAGTCTTCTCCCTTTTTATTTATCTCTTTGGGATATAGACCTGGTATAGTGTATTAACAGTTTATTCTACATTGGGTATAGTATAAAATTGCTCTACTGAATAATTGGATCAGATCACAACACCACTAACAGTGCACTTGCATACCAATTTTTCTATATCCCCTAAAACATTTATTATTTTATTCTGTCATATTAACTAATCTGGTAGCTGTTAGTTGGTACCTCAGAACTGTTTTAATTTATATTTCTCTTTTCAATAGTTATTTAGAGTATTTTTGATATAGCTATTGTTAACTTTGATTACTTTGTTTGAAAATGATTATCCTTTGACAATTTATCTATACAGGAATGACTCTTTTTTAATCAATTTGACTCCATTTCTATATATTTTGGAAATGGAGTCTTTATCAGAAATACTTCAAGTAAAATTATTTTCACAGTTATGGCTGCTAACTGTATATATACATATATATATATATATGTGTGTGTGTGTGTGTGTGTGTGTGTGTGTGTGTATGTATATATATATATATATATAAATGTGTGTATATATATGTGTGTGTATATATAAATATGTATGTATATATGTATGTATGTATGATGCCTTCTGAGTTAGCGTTTTGTCCTTTATTGTCAGAATAATAATTTTCTATGGTCAGGATCTTTTTATTGTTTTTGTTGTTGTTTGCTCATTTTTCTAGTCTATTTCTTGACTTTTAACTCTATGTTAAAGTTGGGTTCTACCCCTGGATTGGAGAGAGTACTGTCCCAAGCTTCACATTTTTTGTCCCATTATTTTTAGAGCTAGTTTTGGTGATCTGTATATTTTTAGTTCTTCCAAGATCATTTGAGGATAGGTATCATCTAAGGATAGATATGATCACTCTTCTGTTGGCCTAGTGCTCTCATCTATTCAACATCTCAAGCATTTTTTTCTACACTGTGACTAGGGTCCCGGATCCTTATTACATCAAAGGCTTTAGTATGCTTTGCTATTTTCCCCTGGAACTGTTTCTGGGCAACAAATACCTGCACCAAATGCCAGCAACGATTCCCCTGTAATCTACTTGTAAGATGCTGTTCAGTTCCCTTGCTGCCTGTCGTTTGAGAGTTCTGGAATTCACCACAGCCAATTCAGTCACCCCAAGAGCCTTCTCTTTGCTTTCCTGGGCATGGTATGTTCTGGACTCCATGCTACAATTAGCTACCATGAGACAGGCCCTTCCTGTTAACCTTCTAAATTGTCTTGGACTAGAATTTTTTTAACCCCATTCTTTTGTTGGTTCTGCCACTCAAGAATTTGTTTTAGGGTAGTATTTTAAAGTTGTTTTTTTTTTATTTTTTTTTTAAAGCAATTGGGGTTAAGTAACTTGCTCAAGGTTACACGGCTAGTCATTATTTATGTGTGGGTGCTCATTTTCTGAGGCCGGATCTGATCTAGGGTCATCCCAACTCAGAGGAAGGTGCTCTTACTCACTGCGCCACCTAGCCGCCCCTTTAGGGCAATTGGGGTTAAGTAACTTGCCCAAGGTTACACGGCTAGGTTTTTTTGTTTGTATGGATTAAGTGTCGGAGGCCGGCTCCGAACTCAGGTCCTTCTGATTCCAGGGCCGGTGCTCTATTCACTGCGCCACCTAGCCGCCCCTTTAAAGTTGTTTTGAGGGGAATTTGTGAGACCTCAGGAAAATCCCTGCCTTTACTATACTAAATTCTAAAAGAGATTTATAAAAATGAAAAACATTCACATTTTTATATCAATATAGCTTCGTTGGTTAATGAAAATGCAAATATTTTCAAGGAAAAATAGAAATAAAAACCCATAATTATTGTTAGGATAAAATGAGATGCAAAAATTTATTGCAAATATTAAAACTCTTTACACACAGATGGAGCTTTGTGTGTGTGTGTGTGTGTGTGTGTATGTGTGTATCTGCTGATATTATTGTTATTGTTATTATCCCCAGAATTTACGTCATCATCTCTTCCATTTAGAAATTACAAAGATGTCAATAAGTAAGTTTTACATGCAAATCTATCTATCAATGTGTGCATACATATTTGATTTGCTATAGATTTTCTTAACATATATCTTGTAAAAATCCATTTGACTTGTGGACAAGAAGGAGAGATGTGGACTGGAAGAGATTATACTCAGATGAGTCTGGAACTATTTAAATGATTAGAATCAATGGTAGATTGATGTCAGTTTAAAGTGGGTTCTCATATAGGCTACCAAATATTTTTTTTCTTCATCCTCTCCTGTTCAACTTTTCTTTTTTTATCAGATGCCAATGAAAGCATCAATATCATTTTTGTTTTACACGTGACACAAAGCTCAGAAAAAATAGCTAACATGTCAGTTGACACAATCGTGATCCAAAATAATCCAAAAGACTAGAATGTGACTATGTGAAAAAATGAAATATTATTAAAATTTAAAATCTTATGTTAGGTATATTAATATTAAAAGCAAATGCAGAAGAAGAGATTGTGTAAAATATAGAGGGTGTTAGTGACTAGGAAAAAAAAATATGACTCAGAAATCAAGAAAGAACATTTTATTTTTGGTTCATTAACAGAAGTTTAGTGTCCAGCAGGATGAGTAGATCTCTAAAGTATGCTGACCTCGTTAGACAACATTTGATATATTGTACTTAGTTAATGATGTCACATTTTACAAAAAACATTTCTACTGGGAAATGCATCAGAGGAGAATCTGAGTTTTAGCTCTAAAGGTCTCTCAGAGGCTATGTGGTTCAAACCTATCATTTTGTTAAGATGAGGTAGTTGAGGTCTAAGACAACTTAGGCCTGAAGTCACATAGGTCATAAATTTGAGAGGTGGGATTTGAAACCTTATCTCATGACTCTCTACATCTAGTCTTCTATTCATTTTATCATCCTTAAAGGATTTAATATCATTCATAAGGAATTTTGTTCATTTGTTTATTAAAAACTGAAAATAATTAAGCTGGAAATTGATTAAATTGAAGATGTTCAAAATGTTAATAATGAGATCCATTATTATATCTAAACATTGGTATCTTTTTTGCAATCATATTGAGACTGATTTCTTCAGGGGGTGATCCAAATATATCAAACAAGTACTATGCTCCAATGGCACATTATCAAAGGCCATTGACAGGTACATTTCAGCTGAAGAATCACAAACTGTTAACAACCACATGAAAATAATATGAATTAAATTGCAAGTAGTAATGGAAATGCCAAGTACTCAATATAGCCAGAAGTATAAATAGAAATCACTTGGGAAGGACTCACTATTAAACAAGAATTGGTGCAAAAATTTGGCAAAAGTTAACTTTAGATCAGGATGATATACATACATATGTGTGTGTGTGTGTGTGTGTGTGTGTAATGTATACACATATGTGTGTGCATGTGTGTGTTTTGTTTCAAATGGATATACACCCTTAACATTAATGTTCACATCATATATCAAATCAGTGAATCAATCATCTTGAGGAGAGTGGGAGAAGATATCTTTCAAATTCATGATCTTAATGAAATTTAGGGTAGCCCAAAACCTTTAGTAAAGTTTTCCAGTTTTAGTTGTGTAAAACTGTGGGGCAACTAGGTGGCACAGTGAGTAGAGCAACGGCCCCAGAGTCAGGAGGACCTGAGTTCAAATCCAGTCTCAGACACTTAACATTTAACTAGCCATGTGTCCTTGAGCAAATCACTTAACCCCAATTACCATGCCTTCCCCTCTCCAAAAAAAATAGTCTAAAATTGCAAGGAGACTTTGGGAACACCCTGTGTAAAATTAAAAAAGGAATAGGGAAAACAACAAATAAAATAGATACTTTCCAGCATTTAATATTTTAAAATGATTTTCATGAATTCAACTGTGACTATAATAAGAGGAGAAATTTTGGGGGAGAAGTATTTTTATCAAGTATCTCAGATAATCATCTGATATCCAAAAAATAGGACTAACATAAATAATAAGGCCAAGAATATATCCCAAAGATAAAGGATCAAAGGGGATAAACAATTTAAAAAAATGAAACATAACAGTAGTCATTTTAAAAGATTTAAACTAAAGAAGCAGTCACTGAGGGAAAGCAAGTTAAGTAATATTTTCATTATAACATTGTAAATTGGTTCAACCAGCTGACAGTTGAAAGTATTTTGGAATTATAGAGGAAGGAATATCAGAGGGAAAAGATCTCTCTCTCTCTCTCTCTGTCTTTCTCTTTCTCCTCCTCCCTCCCTCCATCTTTCCTTCCCTCTGTCCCCCACTCTCCTCCCTCTTTCTCTTCCCCCCTTTCATCCTTTTTCTGTATATCTGTAGACATAAAGGTATATATGTATACATATATGCACATATATGTGCATAGACATGAGTATACATACATGCATACATACTAATCTGTAACCTCTGTCCCAAAGCCTATTGGATTGAGACTCTTTTAGTTTAGCTGCTTTGTTTATCTAGATATTTTTAAGTTTATAAGCATATGCTCATAAATATATATGTACTCATATGTATATTTATATAGATGTATACATATATCTATCTATATATTAGCATTCTTTTATTAAAACACTTTTTATTGTACCTGAAACTAAACTATGTCCATAAACTGGAGAATAAACAAACAGTTATGTTATGTCAATATAATGAAATATTATCCAATGAAAAATGTAAAATATTAAGAAGGTAGTGAAATTCCAAAATAAATATTTGTACCAATGAATAAGAAAGTAAGTGTTTTCCTCCTGGTTATTTTATGATATATACAAAGAGTCACAGACATTTACCATTAAACATACATGGCAAATTGAGACAAGCATAAAAGCTTAGACCTTTTTTTTTTCCTAACACTAAGAACCAGAGAACAATGACCACAATAAGGCAAAGGAAACAATTCTGAAACACACCAGAACTGTAATGCAATTATCAGTCTTTTATCCAGGGGACTGAAAATGAAACATGCCTCCATCCTTATAGAAGAGTAATAATAAAGCTTCTCTTTTGGTGAGCATATTTGAAAATGGTAGTGCTATGAGGAGAAAAAAAAGATCAATACACTTTTTATTTGACAAAATGTGAATTTAGCTTTTAACAACCTTAAAACAATTGTACCACTAGTATGGATATTCCCTTTTTCTTTTTGCTATTTTTATAAAAATTAATTTATTTTTTTAACTTTTAGTTTACAAAATTCAGTTCGGCAATCCCTTGATTTTGAAATTTTTCTACCACCCTCTACTCTGCCCCATGCCCCATGGCAGCATGCAATCAAATGTAAGATCTGCAAATACCTTCACATTAAACATTATTAAAGTTGTAGAGAAGGATTATAACTAATGGAATGAACAATGGGAAAGAGGGGAAAAAAAGACAAACAAGAAAAAGAAAGAAAGCAGGTAGTTTGCTTCAATCTGCATTCAAACTCTGTATTTCTTTCTCTGGATGTGGACATCTCTTTCCATCATGAATCTTTTGGGGTTGCCTTATAACCCTGCATTGCTGAGAAGATCCCAGTCTATCAAAGTTGGTCATCACACATATGTTGTGTCTGTAATTGTGTACAAATTTTTCCTGGTTCTTCTCTTCTCACTCAACAAAAGTCTCTCCAGGTTATTACGTATAAGTCTCTCCAGGTTATTACGAAGTACATTTATTCCTCATTTCTTATACCACAATAGTATTCAATTACATTTATATACCACAACTCGTTCAGCCATTCCCCAATTGCTGGGCATTTCCTTGATTTCCAATTCTTTGCTACCACAAAAAGAGCTGCCATAAACATTTTTGTACATATAGGGCCTCTTTCCACTTGTATGATCTCTTTGGGATACAACCCTAGAAGTGATATTGGACATAGTTACAGATTGCTCTACAGAATGGTTGAATCAGTTCATAACTCTACCGACAATGCATTAGTGTCCCAAGTTTTCTACATCCTCTCCAGCATTAATCATTTTCCTGTTTCGTCATTTTAACAAATCTGACAGGTGAGACATGGTACCTCAGTGTTGTTTTGATTTGCATTTCTCTAATCAATAGTGATTTAGAGCATTTTTACATATGCTTATAGATATCTTTAATTTTTTCTTCTGAAACCTGCCTGTCCATATCCTTTGACCATTTATCAATTGGGGAATGACATGTATTCTTATAGATTTGACTCAATTCTCTGTTTTAGAAATGGAGCCTTTATCAGAGACACTGGTTGTAAAAATTCTTTCCCAATTTTCTAGTTCCCTCTTTATCTTGGTTACATTGCCTTTGTTTGTACAGAAACTTTTCAATTTAATATAGTAAAAATTATCCATTTTGTATTTTATAATGCTCTCTAACTCTTGTTTGGTCATACAATCTTCCCTTCTCCATAAATCCTACAGTAAACTATTCCTTGTTTTGCAGATTGCTTACAGTATCAGCCTTTATACCTAGATCATGCATCAACTTAGATGTGATTTTGGTAAACAGTGTTAGATATTGGTCTATGCCCAGTTTCTACCATACTATATTCCAGTTTTCCCAGCAGTCTTTGTCAAATAGTGAGTTCTTATGCCCAAAATTAGGCTCTTTGGGTTTATCAAACAGTAGATTACTGTAGTCATTGACTGCTAATTCTCATGTGCACAATCTATTCCATTGATCCACTAATCTATTTCTCAGCCAGTACCAAGTAGTGTTGATGACTGCTGCTTTTTAATATAGATTAAAATCTGGTATGGTTAGGCCACCTTCCCTAACTTTTCTTTTCATTAATTCCCTTGATATTCTGGACCTTTTGTTCTTCCAAATGAATTTTGTTTCTATTTTCTCTAGCTCTATGAAATAATCTTTTTTGGTGGATTGATTGGTATGGCATTAAATAGGTATTTTAATTTAGATAAAATTGTCATTTTTATTATATAAACTTGACTCAGCCATGAGCAACTGATATTTTTTCCATTAGTTAGATCTGACTTTATTTGTGTGAAAAGTGTTTTGTAGTTGTGTTTGTATAGGTCCTGGGTTTGTTTTGGCAGGTACATTCACAAATATTTTATAATGTCTACAGGAACTTGAAATGGGATTTCTCTTTCTGTCTCTCTGTCTCTCTCTGTCTCTGTCTCTCTGTCTTTGTCTCTCTCTCTCTATATGTATAAATATATGTATATATGTATGTATGTATGTATGTATGTATGTATGTATGTATGTATGTATAGGAAGGCCAAGGATTTATGTGGGTTTATTTTGTATCCTGTAACTTTGCCAAATTTATCTCAAGCATTTTTTACATGATTCTTAGGATTCTCTAAATATATCATCATATCATATGCAAAAAGTGATAGATTAGTGTCTTCTTTTCCTAATTTGATCCCTTCAATTTCTTTTTCTTCTCTTATTGCTACTGCTAACATTTCTAGTACCAAATTGAATAATAAGGATAATAGTGAACATCCTCCTTTCACTCCTGATCTTATTGGAAATGCTTCTAGCTTATCCCCATTACATATAATACTTGCTTATGGTTTTAGATAGATTCCACTTATTATTTTAAGGAAGACTCCATTTATTCCTATACTTTCTATTGTTTTTAATAGGAATTTGTGTTGTATTTTGTCAAAAGCTTTTTCTGCATCTGTTGAGATAATCATATTCTGTTTTGTCACTTCAATTGTTCCTTAAATGTTTGATAGAATTCGATAGTAAATCCATCTGGCCCTGGAGATTTTTTTCTAGGGAGTTCATTGATGACTTGTTCAATTTCTTTTTCCAAGATGGGTTTATTGATTTAAGTAATTTACTTTCTCTTCAGTTATTCTGGGAAATTTCTATTTTTCTAAATATTTATCCATTTCACTAAGACTGTCAAATTTATGGGCATACAAATGGGCAATATAATTCCTAATTATTTTTAATTTCCTCTTTATTGGAGGGAGATTCATCATTTTCATTTATGATACTTGTCATTTGGTTTCCTTCTTTCTTTTTTATCATATTGACTAAAGGTCTATCAATTTTATTGTTTTTTCATAAAACCAGATCTTAATTTTATTTATTAATTCAATAGTTTTATTAATTTCAATTTTATTAGTCCCTTTGTTTTAAGGGAGAGTTCATTCCATTCACATTCACAATTAATAACCGTGTCTTTATCTCTATCCTATTACCTCCCCTGTTTATGTTTTTATTTCTTCCTTCTCCCTTTCACTCTTTAAGTATTTTCCTTTTTACCCACCACCTGCCTCAGTTTTCCCTCCCTCTGCCTCCCCTCCCTTTACCTACCCTTTCCCCTCACTGTTATTTCCCTCCCTTCTAATCACCTTCCCCTCCCCCCAACCCCTCCTACTACCTGTAAGGCACAATAATTTTTATACTTAACAAGGAATGTCATTTCCTTCTTGAACCCAAATGGATGAGAGTAAATTTCATACAGTTCTCCTCTCCCTCCCTCCTTTCCCTCTATTATAATGAATTTTTTTGTCTTTTCATGTCCTAAACTTAACTGATTATGTTGATTCCCTCCTTGAACCAGAACCAATAAAAGTAATATTCATATGATGTTCTTCTCCCTCCCTTCTTTCCCTCTATTATAGTATGTTTTTATTCCTCTTAATTTAGCATAATTTACCCTTTTCTGCCTCATCCTTTCCTTTTCTCCCATTACAATCCCTTTGTACTCCTTAATAAGGACTTTTTTACCATCAGTTTAGTTAATTTATACCCACACCTTATATCTATCTATCTATCTATCTATCTATCTATCTATCTATCTATATCCCTCTTAAATGTAATGATAATTATATAAATTTCAATATTGACACATTTCAGCTTCTCATATAGGGATGAAAACTGTTTTCTCTTATAGAATCACAAGTTATTTGTGTGTGTGTGTGTATGTGTGTCTCTGTGTGTGTTTTCCTTGTTTACTTCTTTCTTGTCTCTCTTGAGTCTTGTATTTAGAGATCAAATTTTCTATTGAGCCCTGGATTTTTCATTGGGACAGACTGGAAATCCCTTATTTCATTAAATGACCATCTCCTTGCCTGAATGATCACGCTCAATTTTGCCAGGTAATTGATCCTTGGTTGTAGTCCAAGCTCTTTTGTCTTACTAAATATGAAATTTCAATCCCTCCTGTCTTTTAATGTAGAAGCTGCTAGTTCCTGTGTAATCCTCACTGTAGTTCCATGATATCTGAATTGTTTCTTTCTGGCTCCTTGCTTTATTTTCTTCCTGAGTTTGTAATTTTTGAATTTGGCTACTTATATTCCCTTTTCCTTATCTAAATACTCTTAGTGATTCTATTTTCTTCAGTGTCATTTGTAATTCTTGGCCTGATGTTATTCATGTTGACAGTTTATTGAACTTGTTTCAACTCTAAATGTCTTCTAAGTAATCAATCATTTTCGTTTTTTTCAAGGTTTTTACGATCTAAATTTTCCTTCCACTATAATTTATCTTCTAATAGAGAGTTTAGCCAATCAGTTTACACTATATGCTGCTATTGAACTTGGCTACTAATTCTCACTGCTTGGCAAGGAAATTTTATATCTTTTCTAGTTACATCTCTTTTTAGACTGTTTGATATACTTTTAAAATTGCTTCATATTAATTTTCTCCATCAAATGGTGAGAGCAGCATTGTCTGTTTATATATACGTTTGCTTTTTTTTTTTGCATCAGTAGTTTGTTTGAACAGGTTAATTTTGTGCTATTTTCTTTGTAAAACAAAACACCTCATTTTTATCATTTATTTTCACTTGTTATTGAACTTTCTAACAATTAAGTAGTTTGAGTATACAAAAAGCTGAATTGCAAAATCTTCTGTAATGGGAGCTAATAATTTTCTGTCTTTTAAAATGTATACATTTTCATTGTTTTTTGTTTATTATATCACAGTATTTACCATATTCTTTGCCTTGAGATCTTATCAATCAATATAAACCAATATTCAGTCAAACAAAAATATTAAACAAAGGCAAACCATGGGCAGGTAGCAGAGGAAAATGAAAGTAGATAATGGTTTTATAAGCATATGACCAGAAAAACTAATGTTCAATATTATTTATACATTATTTAGGTCAGATGTCTTTTTTTTAAATTAGATGAAAGAGAGCTTAGGAATTCTATTCTAAATGGATACGATGATGATAACTGCTGGAGAGAAAGCTGGTGTGTTCAACTCCAATTTGTTTTGGTCTTATCTACATAGAAGTATCTTAGTTCTGGAAAGGACAGATTTTTTTTTAAATGCGCAAGATAAAACTGAAATATAGGTTAAGTGGGTGATACCAAAATAATCAGAGAGCTACAAGTGAGTCAGTCAGGCTTATATTTAAAATACCTCAGGCATTGAAATCACTAATGAACGTTATTATTGAGAAACTGTCAGTTATCTTTTAAAAATCATGAGTGTCAGAGAAGGATAAATATTGTTCTTAATTTCATAAAAAGAAAGAGAATGAGATCAGTCAGTTATAGACCCACTGCATTTGACTTCATTCTTGGAAAACTTGTAGAGCTTTAACTAAGACAAATGCTCATCTAGTAGTGATACTTCATTTGAATGTGAAGTCACAATATTTTAAATTGGAACCAATGCTATGTGGAAACTAGAGTAAGTCTGATACATGTCGCCTCTAAGACTGTGTAGGAGATTATATGTCACCAAACTTTTGGGAAAAGTTATTAAATAGATCATGTTATACTTTGTTATATCACTTAAGGTTGTTATATGAAATTATTCTGATAGATTTCTGGACCTGGCATCAGGGAGACCTGTGGTTAAATCCAGTTTCTTATTTATCTTTATTTATTTTTAGTTTTCAACGTTAATTTCCATAAGATTTTGAGTTCTGAATTCTCTCCCTATCTCTCCCCTCCTCCCACCCCAAGAAAGCATGTAATTTTTTATAGACTGTACATATATATTCATATTGAACCTATTCTTACATAAGTTATGTTATAAAGAATTAGAACTAATGGGAGAAATCATGAGCAAGAAGAAAGAAACAAAAGAAAAAGAGGGAGACACAGAGAGAGAGAGAGAGATGCTTCAATCGGCATTCATACTCCATAGTTTTTTTTTTTTTTTTTGGATGTGTACATCATGAGTCTTTTGGAGTTGTCTTAGATACTTGAATTGCTTAGAAGAAAAGCGTCTTTCAAAGTTAGTCATCACATAATGTGACTGTTACTGTATGCTATGATCTCCTGGTTCTGGTCACTTCACTTAGCATCATTTCATATACATCTTTCCAGGTTTTTTTGAAGTGTACTGGCTCATTATTTCTTATAATGGCACAATAATATTCCATTACATTCACACACCACAACTTGTTCAATCATTCCTCAACTTATAGGCATCCCTTCAATTTTCAATTCTTTGCCACAACAAAAAGAGCTGCTATATATGTTTTTGTACATGTGGGTCCTGTTCCCATCAAATCTGGTTTCAAAAACTTATTGCTTGTATGATCATGTGCAAGTCAATTAACATTGTTGGTCTTTTCCTCATCTATAAAGTAGTGATAATAATAGCATCTACCTCCTAGGAATGTTATGAGGATAAAATGAGTTGCCATATGTTAATGTATTTTACAAAGCATAAAGAATGATCTACAGTGTCCCAAAAGTTTTAATGTAGTTTAAACCTTACTATAACTTAAATTGAATCTGCAACTATTATATATTTAAAGTAAATATCCCTTTATATATACTGATTAATATTATTTGCTTAAATTGATTTAGGATTCTAATGACAGTTACCTAACAGTGGGGAGAACATATCAGAATGGGGATTGAAGCCAACGTAATTAGAGAAATGAAACTTAATCTTTTAGCAGTACCCCTAGAATTCCAAAGGAGAAATATAACCTGCATGATTAGTGAATTTAGAGAATACTTACACTACATGTACAGAAGCATAATGTCTATGAAAAATAAAACCTAACCACAATTTTTGATACCGACTGAGTATTTTGCATATCTTGTTGTTTTTCAAATGATAAAATTCCATAATATGGTCAAAACATCATCTCCAAGTGGACTTCATAAAAATGCTTTTTAAGTGTATTTTTGAACTTCTAGAGAAATGATTTCCCAGTCAGTTATTGTAATTATAAACGAGCATTTTGAATTTGCTGGGTTGTTATTTATTAAACAGATACAGTTCTTGCCATGGATTTTTAATTCATGTGATCTAATAAATATATTAAGGACAACTTAAGACATATTGAGACAAAATGTATTATCATATATTATTTGTGAGAAATTACACTTTATTCTGATTGCATCCAAAACTGAAAGATCCCACCATTTTTTCTAAGTTTTTATTTTTCCTGAGAATAAGAAAAAAATGTCTCTCACATAGGTGTAGCATACTTTTCTATTTTATTATTCAAAAATCAACTATTTCTTCTATAGAAGTGTTTGAATATCTTAGAACAAACATTTTAATATGATTTCATTTTGTAACAGCAGTGATCATGGATATGAGTATTTCTAAAATTAAGCTGACGCAGAAAGTCTCACCTTAATGAGATGAAAGCTAGAGTATTAAATTTTATTATCTATAGATGCTTATCATTGCTCTTTTTGTTGTGTTTTCATTATATGGTTTTAAGAAAGTAAACATGTAAATGCTTTAACTCTTAAAATGCTCACTCCAGTGACTTTTAGAGGTATTGCATTGACTATTTTCTGAAAGTCAAGCATTTCAAAGATTATCCAAGCCCATGATGAATTAGCCTTTGTCTTAGTAGAGAGAAAAGTATACCACATTTTAAAATGAAAATCAAATCCTAGAATCTACCAGTGATTGTAGCAAAATGGACTAATTAGTCCTCAGAATGCAAGCAAAGACCTTCAGAGGAAACTGGAAGCTGGAGAGAGTGTTACTGCTTACAATGTATTTTAAGTTTCTTGACATCTGGAAAAAAAAAGTGAGATCATACAAATGAGTAAATATACAGTAAAAGTAAATATATGAAGGTATGAATAAATAAATCAGTTCCAAACCATTAATATGAAGCAAAAAGATAGTTATCCTTGGCAAGATGATATAACCATTGGGATAATAAAGGGTGGGAAAATGATGGATTTTTCTTTATCCACAGTTATACCAAAATCATTATCAGAAAAATCCAGATGAGCCTTTATGTCCGCCCTCACCAATCAGTGTCAAACAGCTGCAGCAAACATATTTAGAACTTTTAAGTTTTAAATTTATTGCTGGTTTAGAGATTTTATTCTCATTGAGGGAATATTGAACTCTGATAAATAAAAGGATGTTTTGAGAATCACAATTATTCTAGAGTAAGAAATTCCCAAAGAGAGCTGGATTATTGCAACTAGACCCTATACCATGGCACTTGTTTTGAAAGGTTAAAAAAATTATCCAAGACACAGAGACTAACATGATAAAATAGTTTAGTACCTCATTTGATTTAATCATTACAATATAAAAGGCTAATCTTAGAAAAATGTTCTGGGCAGCAAGAATTAGTTCAAGACCCAAAGTCACAGAATTTTGTTTCTTGATGAAGAATCAAATAACATATATAAAATTCATCTACACTCAATGCCTAATAGTGTCAAATGTTTCATCGAAACAAAAAAGGACATATTGCATATTAAAAATGGCTAAAACATTTTTTGTTTTTAGTTTGTTTACTTTTAGTTTACAAGATTCAATTCCATAATTCCTTGAGTTTCAAATTTTCCTTCCCTCCCTCCCTCTGCCCCCACCACAACAGCATACAATCCAATATTGGATCTGCAAATACTTTTACATTAGACATTAGTCAGGTTAAAAAGGCGGATTGTACTAGATGAAATGAAAAATGGTAAAGAGGAAATAAAACCAAACAATAAAAAAAAAGTTCAAGTAGTTTGCTTCAATCAGGATTCAAACTCAGTTTTTTCTAGTTCTTTCTCTGGATGTAGACATCTCTCTCCATCATGAGTCTTTTGGGATTGAATTATATCAGTGTATTGCTAAGAAGAGTCCAGTCTGTCATAGTCGGTCATCACACATATGTTGAGTCTGTGATTGTGTACAAATTTCTACTGGTTCTACTCTTCTCACTCAGCATCAGTTTGTATAAGCCTCTCCAGGTAAATATGAAGTCCATCTGCTCCTCGTTTCTTATAGCACAATAGTATTCCATTACTTGCATATACCACAACTTGTTCAGCTGTTCCCCAATTGATGGGCACCTCCTTAATTTCCAGTTCTTTGCAACCACAAAAAGAGCTGCTATAAATATTTTTGTACATATGGGTCTTCCTCCCACTACTATGATCTCTAGATCTCTAGAACCCTAGAAGTGGTATTGCTGGGTCAAAGGCTATGAAATTATTTATAGTCCTTTGGGCATAATTCCAGAATGCTCTCCAGAATGGTTGGATCAGTTCACAACTCCACCAGCAATGTATTAGTGTTCAAGAAGCTATAAGGTTTATTATGTATGAAGAAATTCCCTTATTTTATTTAACCCCAGTTAATTCACATACCATTGCATTTTTAATTTGCATCACTATATTGCAATGAGAGAAAAGGTTTTTTAAATGTGAAAATTTTAATCTTTGCTAAATATGAAAATTATACCAAATATACTAGTCTTCCCATTTCTGATACATCAGTTCTATTCTACTGTTATTTTTCATAGATATGATGGATTATTTTTGCAATATTTTCCTTTTCAAAAGCAAAAGTTCTTTGGCAACAAATTAATCACTATCTATGATTAAAAATATTTTCCCTGTTTTATCAAACAAACTTGACTTGAAAGTGGCACTGAATATGAGTGAACTTAGAATGTGTTTTATGTATATATATATATATATATATATATATATATATATATATATATATATATATATATGCCAGCTTTATACCTTATGCTAACTGTTGTAATAGTTTTTGAGGTTACCTAATAACTGAATAATTTTTATGACATTTTTGTTATATATACCTCTCCAAACAATAATATGCCTGTGAAGTTGTTTTTTTCTATTTATTTATCTATCCATTTATCTATCTATCTGTCTATCTCCATCTATTTTTAGACTTCAACACACAATTCCATAAGATTATGAGTTCTAAATTTTCTCCCCATATCTCCCCTCCCCCACCCCAAGATGGTATGTAATATGTAAAGAAGAATTAGAACCAATGGGAAGAACTGAGAGAGAAAAAAAGAAACATGGTTAGGAAGGGGAAGCAAATAATATGCTTCAATCTGCATTCACACTCCATATTTCTTTTTCTGGATGTGTACAGAATCATCCATTATGAGTCTTTTGGAGTTATCTTAGTTAGTTGGATTGCGAAGAAGAGATAAATCTATCAGAGTTGCACAATGTGGCTATAGCTGTGTACAATGTTCTTCTGGTTCTGTTCACTTCATTCAGCATCAGTTCAAATAAGTATTTCAAAATTTTTCTGAAGTTATTCTGTTCATAATTTCTTATAGGACATTAATATTCCATTATATTGATATACCACAACTTGTTCAACCATTCCCTAATTGATGGGCATCTCCTCATTTTCCAACTGAAGAAATTAATTTTTTTAAGTTTTATTTTATTTTTTGTGGCACATGCTCTATCCCATTCCTTACCATTTAAATGACAATAGCTAGCATTTAGTTTTAAGGTTTGTAAATAAATTTAAATGTGTCATTTTATTTAATCTTCACAACAATATTGTGAATTAAGTCCTATTTTTAACTTTGCATTAATGGACTTGAAAGTAATTTGAATTATTTTTTAAAAATACTAATATGTGGGCATTTTGTGTAGCGATATCTAAAATTCTAGGAACTAGTCAGACCAGTTCTCAAAAAGAAACCTCGAGGGAATAATTGGATTTATTTTTTAATAATCCAATCAGTGAATATTTCTTGAAAGCCTATGTTGGAATCAGCATATACCAACCAAATTTTCAAAAGAACTATCTGTAATCTCATTTTCTTTTTCAAACTTATGATTAGTTTTCTCAATGACAAAGTGTAGCAGGGTTGATTAGGAAAGGTGTTATGTTGAGGTTAGCACTTTAATTGTGTCTTTTTAAATAAAACAATTTCTTCACATCATTCATTTCCACAAGATTTTGAGTTACAAATTTTCTCCCCATTTTTCCCCTACCCACCACCCCAAAACAGTGATCCCACTAAATATCCCTTCCACCAATCTGCTCTCTCCCATATTTTCCCCACCCTGCCTCTGACTTTCCAGTGACTGTATATCTTATTTCCCAGTGACATGTAAAATAATAATAATAATAATTACCATTATTATTATCATTATATTTTAAATATTTGATTTTAAAACTTTGAATTCCAGATTCTTTCCCTACCTCTCTTATCACCCACCCTTACTGGGAAGATGAAAAATTCAATATAGATGGTATATGTGTAGCTATGGAAAACATTTCCATAGTGGATATATTGTGAAAGACTGAGTATATATCCCTCCATCCTATCTGACCCCCTAATTTTCTATTCTCTACTTTGATTGTGTTCCTTTTCAAAGGTGGGTGCTTCCAACTTCCCTCCCCCCCATCCTGCCTTCCCTTCCATCATTCCCCCTCTCATTTCCTTCCCCCCTACACTGCTATAGGGTGAGATACCCTATTTAATGTGTATGTCATTCCCTTCCTTAGCCAAATTCATTGATTTTCACATTAGACATAATTCAGGTTATAAAGAAAGATTGTATCAGATGGAATGAACAATGGGAAAGAGGAAACAAACCCAAAAATCATAAAGGAAAAGAGCAGGTAGTTTGCTTCAATCTGGATTAAAACTGTTCTTTCTAGTTTTTTTTTTTTTCTCTGAATGTAGACATTTCTCTTCAACGTGAGTCTTTTGGAATTGAATTATAACCCTGCATTGCTGAGAAGAGTCCAGTCTATCAAAGTTTTCGTCACACATACTTGTGCCTGTAATTATATACAGATTTCTCCTGGTTCTGGTCTTCTCACACAGCATCTGTTTGTATAAGCCTCTCCAGATAAATATGAAGCCCATGTGCTACTCCTTTTTTCTATGTCTCTCTTGAATTTGGTAATCAGAGGTTGAATTTTCCATTGACCTCTGGCTTTTCACAGGAAGGTCTGGAAATCTGTTATATCATTGAATAACCATCTCCTTGCTGTAATGGAAATGCAAATTTAAAGATCTTCTCTGCCCCTAGGTTAAGTGTACCTGGAGCCTGTGGTGGGAGGCTTGTTTTTCAGGAAAGCCCACACATTGATACTTTGTGATTGGGCAGTGGGTCAAGAAGGTTGTTACATTCTCTGAGCCAGGAGAAGGCTATATAAACCCTGATGGGGGGCTTTGTTTGGAGTTCACTTTGAGAACAGTTGGATGATTTGACCAGATGAGACTGGGCAGCCGTTGAGAGACCCCTGGCTTGGAAAACCCAGATGTTGATGCTTCCCTCTCTGGTAACTGTGATTTTGGTCTTGAGAATGGTTGGACAGTTTGGAAGCCTGTCTGTTTGATCTGTCTGTATACTCTGAAGTTTGGGGTGCTGACCTTTTCCCCCTGAACTAGGTAATATATGTTTGATTGATTAAAGTAAGCTTGTTAACCAATTTTGAGTTGCTTTCCTTTACAAAAGCAGATTTAAGAACCTGTGTTGGCAGCTACCCTGGGAATGTTTCGATGCTTGCGGCTACACTTGCCTGGAAGAATATATTCAGTTTTGCTGGATAGGTGACCTTGGTTGTAACCCGAGTTATTTTGTGTTGTGAAAAATCATATTACATTTTCTCCGAACTTCTGGTGTAGAAGCTGCCAGATCCTATGCAATCCTCACTGTGGTTCTGCAATATTGAATTGGTCCCTTCTGGCTGCTTGTAGTATTTTATCCTTTACCTGATAGTTTTGAAGTTTGACCACAACATTTCGAGGACTTTTCAAGTTGGTATCTCTTTCAGGAGGTGAGTGGTGGATTCTCTCGATTTCTATTTTATCCTCTGGTTCTAGTATCTCAGGACAGTTTTCCTTGATGAGCTCTTGGGGGATGTTGTACAGGCTCATTTTTTCATCATGATTTTCTGGTAGGCCTATGATTCTAAGATTATCTCTCCTGGATCCATTTTCCAGGTTTTTCCATTGAGATATTTTACCTCTTTTTTCTAATTTTTACATCTAGATGTTTTCTTTGACTGATTCTTGGTTCCTCATAGAGTTATTCACTTCTATTTTGTTGATTCTAGTTTTTAGCACATAATTTTCCTTGGTTAGTTTTTGAAGCTCCTTTTCCATATCACACGTTTTTCTTTTTAAGGAGTCCTTATCTTTGCAGTCTGCTATTTACCCCTTTTGAGGCAGGGCCCAATCCATGACCTTCCTCTAGGGTTCCCAAACCTTTACTCTTTAAAGTTTTTCTTTGGGGCAATAATTACTGTGTTTTCAGGGACAGGGGGTAGCATTGGAGCACCTGGTATTCACTCTCCCATCCTGGTCCCAGAAAGTACAGATAGAAACTTTTTAAATTTCCAGGCCGTGGGTTGGTAGTACCAGGAGTAGCTGCTACCACTACCAGGAGCCCTGCATTTGACTCTTACCCAGCTCTGTCCAGTCCCAATCCTTCAGTGATAGGCCTGGCAACGGCCCTTGTGTTTGGTGGGTCAATGTGCCACCAAGTTGATCAGGCCTTGTCAGGGCCTCTGCTATAAGACTTTCTTAACACTTCTTCTTATTCCCCTATCAAAAACTGAACAATAAAAAATTAAGATATATGATAACAAATAGAATTGTTCCATAAAGAAAATCC